>VZTJ01001566.1:940162-1070756 GCA_013397795.1 Orthonyx spaldingii | reverse complement strand
CCCCCCCAATTTATAAATTTCACATGGGTGAAAAAAAGACCATCTAGTCATAGAATTAATTGTGAAAGTCTGTGGCATCCTTCCCCAATTCGTGTTTCATGGTGAAAGCAATGCTCAGTAACAAGAGGATAAAAAAGTCTTTGCATCAGCAATTACGCCACGTGCACAGAGCCTTGAGACAACCATCACCACAACAGTATTTCAAGGAGATGGATGAAGTTTACAACAGCACGTGTCTGGTGCTTCCACCGCCAATCTCTGACGGCAACAACTCAAACCCACAGGGACTTGCTCTCCCGACACAATCTCTGTCATGCAAAGTGCCTACAACAGCTTTCAAACACAAGCAGGTGGAAGACACAGAAATCAAAAACAACATTTTACGAACTGACAAGACATGCAGGGCCAGAGCCCTTGGCTGTATGAGTTCTGCAGGTGCAACTCAGACTGCAGGGCTCTGCAGCACCTGTCAGCTGGCATCCCTATCCCATCCCTTGGTGTGCACAGGGGCTGCTGCACTGTGCTTCCCCATGGCCACGCTGCCTGCTCGGGAGGGACAGCCACAATGCTGCATGTCTCATCCCACAGGCTTCCCCCACGTGTGCCTGCCGCCTTGGGCGAGGCTCTATGAGCACGGTAACTGGAAAAGTCAGTATTATGCTTATTTGATCTGAAGATTTCTCTAGTAACTATGGAGAAAAAAGTGTAATTGTCTGGGGATTGTCATTTCCCCCTCTAATAAGGAAACTTAAAAATACGGTAAGAGTTTTATTTTGCAAGTCAAGGCTTAGCATAAGTTCATGTGAACGTTGTATGTCTAATACACAGTGCTGAAGGGGGTTTGGTTTGGCTTTTTTTTTTTTTTTTTAAAGTTAATTTAAGCCATGTACTAAAAATTGATCCAGGCCAAATTCCCATAAACTGCGAATCTATTCTCACAATAAACTGCTAAGAGGAGGAAATGATTTATCAGGTTTCAAAAACCTGCCGGGTGCCTGGCTCTGGCACTGGTGGGCTTTCCTACAGAGAGCCTGGGGTGCAAGAAAAGCCTGGGGAGCCCAGCTTTGCTGTTCTATCCACTTCCCAGCAGGATCCCAACTCCCTGTGCCTATCTTTTTGCAGAAGCTGTGTTTGACGCACAGCCGCAGCTCAGGAAAACTGGTTGTTAAAATATTAATAAAAAAAACACTGCAGGTTTTTCAGAGTTATGCAGCAGCTTGGGAAGGTGTGGGATACTGTCCATCCTACTGAAAATCTGTGGGATGTTTTGCTATGATGTCTACCAAGTGTTCAGCCTCTCAAGAAAAGAGAGAAAAAAGCAAGATGACTGAAAAGCAAGGTGAAAGATTTGCAAATGAAGCTCAATGTTCCCAACTTTCTGCAACATAAAAAACACCATCCAAGGAAGAGATCTGTCTCTAGCAAACATAAAGCATTTTCAGTGGGACGGCAGATTTGACAAAAGTGACAAAACCCAACCAGTTCTTATTTTTCAACAGCCTTTATGCTGTTTACGTCCCTTTTATCTTGATGGAAACAGACTTCCAGTGGCTGAAATTTGTGGGATGGTGGCTTAATGCTGAATACAGATGCACATTCCAGGCATGCCACCACATCCTCCCACAAGCAGTCAGGTGTGACAGGCCAGTGCTGCCAAGGGACTCCCATCTAGGTCTGAGGCAACTCACAGCATCTAAAAAATTACATCAGCCATTTTCTGTTTATCTGAAGATTGTTGAAATAGCTAGATTTGTGGTTTTATTAATGAAAAGTACTAGAAAATTGCTCTTCTTGCAAAGCACACTGAGTATTTTCTGAGTAGTCTAAAAGCCCAGAAATTTCCATTTAAGAATGTATTTTTCATCTCATCATTAAAGATGCTTTTAAATCCCTGCTGTCAACCCTTGGCCATCAACGAGAGAATCACTGTGTCAAGGTGGAACAGTACACACCTATTTTTTTGTCTAGGTTCTTTAAACTAGTTGTAGATTAACAGAATCCACGAAGATGAAGCTACTGCTTTTATATTGACTCTTGTGTATTATGGTGTTTTCAAGGTTCTCACCCATGAAATATGTATCATGAGTAAAACCCTCATAAATTAGTTATTTCAAAAATGTAACCCTTCATCCCTACGAGATTTCCTTGCTGGCATGGATTTCTGCATGAGAAGCAAGCAGTTACCTTCACTTTGAAAGATCCCGGAGCTCAATGAACTATGTCCTAAATGTGGTACACTACAGATAGTTCCTAGCAAAGATGTTTGGAAAAAATTATGTACCAAGATTAAACAGTCATACTGCAAATGCTTCCCTCCCTTACTTTCCAGTGTAAAACTATGCCTTGTGCCAGCCAAGCACAGTATATTTCCTTAAGACAGCAAGAAGAATTTTCTTAATTACTGGTTAAAATAATGATGAGCACTTGGTGTTATTTATGATGCAGTTGCAGGGAAGCACTCGTTAGCAACACTTCCACCACGTGCCAAATACATCTGTCATCTAGGAGTGAATGGGATGGTTTAGAACTGCATCACCCCTTAAGCAGCTCACACATTACTTCTAACTGAAAAGTTATTGCTACAGTCACTGAAGCAAAACACAGCATCCATTCCCAGCCACAGACTTGACCTGCAATTTCTGCTTTTTTTAAGACTGGTTGGCAAACCTCACTCTTGAAATTGGAACCTCTTGAAGACAAGGAGTTGTCCATCTGCTGTGATGGTAATTTCCCTGTCACCTTACTTCTGTTAGAAAACACTGCTCTTCAAAACAAAAGGGAACACAGCCTTGTTGCCACAACCTGTCAATCTCTGTACTGCCTGCTGACACTTGGAAGCTCATGAAGGTCCAACTCCACTACTGAGTTCCTGGCTGGGTTTGTTTCACTTTGTATTACAAAAATCTATCTAAGCAGCTGCAGGCAAGAAGAGATCCCACACAAAGTTGTCGAGGCATTGACAAACTTTTTGTGATCCTGAAGAGGAGAGGCTTGTAGTGAAAGGAACCTCCCCCTGCCAGAGCCCAGCTTCATGGCAAACACCACAGCTGGGAGTTCCAGACCAGATGAACCATCTCAGAACATAACAGGGAACTGTCTGTCAAGAGAGATGTGCAGTGAATTTGCTTCAAATGACATCACTCTGACCGATGCCAATGGCAATGGCATGCTGCAGGCTGCCTGAATCAATGACATTGGTTCTTCAAGACTGAAAACACATAAACTTCAGAACCATTACAAAAGCCACTATTACCGGACACCAACACCAAAGCCAAGCATCCTAAACTACTGATATATTGTGACCATCTGATTTCCAAATGCTCCTTAACTCCTAAAAACAGTACAGTGTTTCAATAACCCAGTGGTGCTGAGCAGGTACTAAGGGAGCCCACCCCTGGAAGGAAGGGAATTGATGCTCAGATTGGTCTGGCTGAAGCATGATGGTCTGCTCTAACTGGGAAGCCTTTGGTGGGCCATATATGGAACTTCTACTCCAAAGATGTATTCCAAAAACTTCTTTTGGATTGGAAGGACACCTCCTGGGAGCTCAGGCTTTTTCTTTCCCCCCCTTTTTGTTTTCTTAAATTGGATGTTGTTTGATGGCAACACCTGCCTTCTCCTAGTGTGCTACAATGATAAACTTCTCATTCTGACTCAACTAGCTTGATTTTTGAGTCTATTTCAATTAGTTCCTCTTGTTTCACAGGCTGACAAATAAGCTAAAGTGCTGCTCTATATGGAATACATGTTTTGTATTTTACACTTTATAGAGGCTAGATTTTTAACTGGAGTTTCAGCTGGGCTTGCAGCAGCAACACTGTGGGCCAGTGCACTTCTGCTGAACATCTAATGATTCTCCAATCAGAAAATAACCCTTAAAGCCTTGATGAAATCTCAAGCATATTTTAAATACAACTGTATTAGAGCTCATTTTCTTACTGTTACTGTGCCAAGAACAGTCCACAAAACAAAATCTGACACTGGGTAGAAGGTAGATGTTGTATCGCATAGGTTTTATTTCAGAAAACAAAACAAAACAGAACTTTGCAGCAGAGATAGGAATGCATCTCATATTTTGTTACGAAGTGCTAGTGTCCTACTGGAGAATTGACAGCCCCAGGAGCTGGTGTATAGCACGGCTACTGCATGCCCAGGTATACTGTGTGTCTCACTCCATGCTGTCACATCGTAGGAAAAAAAAGTCTCTCTGAAAGCAGGGTTAGCTGCACATTAAAAAACTCCGGGATGAACAATGAAAGGGACCCAACAAATGGTATCGAGGGGAGAACAGCAGTGTCTAGCAAAGCCTGGCACTTGAGTCAGATGATGCCTTTCCACCCTGTGTTTTTCCAGAAGTATTAGTGGAAATTTACCTTACCTGACAGTCAAGAGTCAGTGTAATGCCACGCAGTTGCAAAAAGCAACCTGAGCGAGAGCTGGATAACAAACCAGATCTAGATGCACTGAGAACTAGCTGAATGCACAAAGTCTTTAGTTGGAAGAACAAAATGAGAGCAGAGGAGAAAAGACGGGACTTCAAGGAATGAAGATGACTGTTTCAAGGTAATTTAGTAATAAAAAAAACAAATAGTGACTTCAAGGTCCCTGACTGGGCATCCGATACTGACAGAATACGTATTTCTTAAAATTTCTTCCACTTTTTTTGTTCACTGAATCAGAACTTTCCTTCCCCTTCCCCATGACCTTTACATGGCCTTTAAGTCTGAAGCTTTTCCATTCCTGGTGTTTCTTTGCAGAGATACTGACACATACCCAGTAAAGGCAGTGCAAGATTGCATACGTTTCTTCTTTCCTGAGTAAATGGCACATAGTTTAAAAAAAGCCACAAACCTAAAGCTTTCTCTTCTGCTTCTTTTGACTCAGATACAGCAGATCTGCTCCCATGTGAACAGTCAGTGTCTACTGGATTCATGAAGTCTGTTCTGGGGTCTTCTGGGATCAAAAAACACATTGCAATCAAGGAGGTTTCAGGCATCCAAGGACAGAAAAAGAGAAGACTCCCAACAGTACTTTTCAATCAAGCCCCAAGAAGGTAAAATATATGGGCAGAACAGATTCCTGGTTTACACAAGTTTCCAAAGTAATGGGAACCTACTACCTTTCAGTTTAAACATTGATGTCACTTGCTACTAATTTCTAAAAGAGAAACCATTTCTGATTAAGTTCTCATGTCCAAAGACTCAAAACATAGCAAGGGCTTCTCCCGTGGGATGACTTCCCTTTTACCTTTGTTGACTATAAACAAGCTTCCCAATTGTGCAAAGACGACAAAATCCAGAAGCATGAAGTAGATACCTAGAAAGCTCAGAAGAAAAGGCAAACTTTTCTCCCAAAGCCTAAACTGCACTGAGTCCTGGCTCTCTCTGTCCCCCAGTCTCCAGCTTCATGCGATATAAGTCAAAAAAATTCTGGGGCACTTGAATGGATCTGTGGATCTTCTAAACTGCAACAGTGCTGAACAAGGCTCAGAAGCTTTAAAAAATAAAATGGAAGCTCCCAGTATAAACACGTGTAAGGAAGAACAATTGGGCAGGAGTTCTTTGCAAAATAAGTGACATCTTCACAGTCATCGTGTAGAAGCTGAGTGGATGGTCTGACAGAAAACTACAGCTTACAGTTCTGAGGATCCATCTCTGGGTTTTGGCATCATCCATTCTCAGGTGAAAACGAGCTTGTTTAAATATAAAAAACCCAACAAGTTCATACTGTAGCTAAAAATAAATTCTGCAAATACTGCTAACTCAGCCATATGTTAAAGTAAACAATCAATGGATGGTAAAGCAGGTGAAGCATCAAAGAAGCTCCATTTGAATAGTATTTATTTGCAATCATTAGTTTTGAACGGGAACTCTTTACAGGCACACGCTAGATAAACCAAAACAGAATGAACATAAAGAAATCTATTTAAAGGTCCTTATCAAATATTTCAAATATTTTATTAAATATTTTATTCAGTTTCATTATCACAGTTTAATGTACTTTAGCATGTTATACACATGACTTAACATGTGCACTTAAAAATATCAAATTAGAGGTTTTCAAATAAAGTATGACATTCTATAAATGTGCTTATTGACTTAACTACACACAACTAAGAAGGCAGTAGCTCTGTTATACCATTGATGGAGATGAACTATTGTAAGGCATGTTTACACCAAACTTTGGAGAGAATAAAACCAAATACTAGGTCAGAAATCAGTGGAAATACATGTGAGAATAGGAGTTGAAGGACTGGGCTACAAGAAGAAAGATCATAGCAAATCAGTTGTGTTAGAACTGTCAACAGATACTGGTTATTAACGGCAAGCACAGCTGAGAAAAGTTTCTGTAGCATCCAGGTCAGCGGGATCTATGCTTTTTTCAGGTGTGATTTTTGAAACTCACACCTTATGGTGTGTAATGTGAAGGAAAGATACCAAAATGTAGCAAGAAAGTTGGAAAACTATCATCTGAGGAAATTCAAGTTGTTTTATGAGCAAACATGGGAACGCTTTAGTACAGAGTACATGCTGTAAGTCACTGCACTGCCATGTGTGCGTGTATATGTATACACACGTGCAGACACATGCAGAGAAATGCCTCTCCTGTTTTTGTCACCCTCAAAGACCCAACCACTGACAGAGGATAGCAGTAGTGAGCGGCAAACAAGGTTTCAGTTGTGGAGGTGAAAAGAGCAGACTAGACCATTACATTCGGGAACCCGGTTAGTTATCCTGCACAGGTGTGGTTTTTCCAGTGGAGTACAGTGTGGGTCTGCTGGTGTATGCCAACAGCCAAGACCCAGAAACTACAATACAATTCTTTGGAAGAACTCAACAAATGTTAAGCTATTTGCAGTCGCTTTTAAAATTCCACCTCAGTAAAGACTCTAGGTCATGATGATGTGCCTCCCCCAGGAACATCACGCAAGCCCAAGCTTAACTCCAAGAGCACAGTGGTCCGTGATCGGGGCTCCCAGACTGTCACAGTGCCAACAACAATGCTGCCCCTTAAGGAAGGAGGGTTTCCAGACTAAGCTTAGGTGTGTTGCTGAGTGGAGATCTCATATCAAGTCTTCCTAGATTTCTGCCATTAAAGAATTAGTGGGGGAACGTAAAACAGACATCCATCTCATAAGCTTCTTCAAAGCTGTCAATTCAGGACAAAGTACTGAGTATATAAATGACTATGGTAGTACTTCGGTGAGAGCAAAAACCTCACTGTGCCTTTGTCTTGGGGAATTCAGGGGAGGAGGCAAGTAACGCTTTCACAGCCTAAACACGTACTTGTTCATGGCACTCAGTGCCCTGAGGTGCCTCAGCATCCTGGCAGCTGCAGTTGACAGTTTGAAAATATGTACAGGGTAAGGAGAATGCCATGAGTATTGCCAAACATGGCAAAGATACCTAGGAGCTCTACAATCTATCAAAGAAGCACAGCAAACAAACAGCATCTAATGGATAACGCAGGGTATACAACACACAAGTTGCAGTTGCGTTTCCGTGCGAAATCAGGACTGCAAACGTAAACTCCAGAGTAAGTTTCAAGAGCAGCACGTGGCTTACTCGACACCTCTGGAAACATCACAGGTCCACCACGCCACAAGCACTGCAACTTCTGCTGTTACAGAAACTGATCTCACTGAACCAAGCAGAGCTAGTGGGCCCACGCCCTGCAACCCATACGACTGTGGCAGAGGTTAAACAAAAATGCTCCAGCAACGTAGTTTGGCTACCACTGTATATTCAGCCTTTACGGTGTCTGTGCTATATAAATGTTGCTCTTGGAAAATAAAGCACACAGCGATATACAAATGGTATCAATGGCCAAAAAAGTTACATGATCAAGCCTGAAAGCAAATGGAAGTTAACAAAAGTAGTCTTTTAGGAGAGGTAGCCATATTAGACTCAGCATTCAAAAAAAAAGTAAGGGAGTGCACTCAAAAGGGTCAACATACATTATAGTGTCTTGCAGACCCATCATGTTTCTGGCTTTCCTACATCATTTTTTTTGCAGAATGTACACACCCAGGCACACACACGCAAACACACACACACACATATACACACCTAATTTCTTTTCTAATTCCCCTTTGTTGTCATAATGTTGCCATACTGAGAAAAAAGGACAGCTTTCCTTTCATGCTCTCTTAGCTGTCCCATGTCTATAACTTGCCTTCAGCTGGTTCAGTATTTGTACAGTAGCTAAACAGGCAGTGGAAATTAAAACTGCTTCAATTAAAATACTGTTGTAAAAGACAGCATCCAAACTATAAGGCATTCCCTTGCACTGATGTGACTTACAACTCTCTACTTGATACAAACTGCAGAATGCTCTTCAGCCTTGTGCTACAAAGGCAGCTTTCACCCAAATAATAAAGACCAAAGCTGGAATTTACACACCACAAATTCACACACTTCTACCAGTCCCTTGTTCTTGTGCCCCTTTCCAACAACGCTTATCACTTTAATTTCAAAAGTTATGCACCAATGCTATAAAATAGAAACCCAAACTACCAAGAAGTCTCTTGCTCATGACTTTGGGATACTGTATTAGTATAAAAGAGCATTCAGTCATCTTAAATAAATATATTCTTTTCTGAAATCACAGCACATTCAAGGGGTAGTTACTGCCATAAGCAGAGCATTAAGTAATCTCCATAGATGTTTTCAGAATCATTTAGTCAGAAAAGACCTGTAAGATCATGAAGTTTTGACTGATTTGGTCTAATACCTGGAAAATAGCCTACTGTGGGAATAAGAATCTGCATCTCAAATGTTCTGCAGAACATTTTTCCCGTATCTGTATACAGTACTAGAACAATGAAGAAGACATTACAGTAATTTTCTCCCAGCTGCTTAGATCTGTAGCTTCGGCTACGACAATGCATTTTGTATGCCTCAAAACTATGAAATATCGAAGATGACTAAATAAATAAAAGCCAAGGAAAACTGGGACAGTACTGCATTTTACACTTGAGACAAGATTCCCCCCTCCCATGGATAAGTCACAGAGGACAACTACAGTGAATACTTGTCTTTTTTTTTAAAAGAAAGATTTATACACAGGTTCAGATCCAGAAAATAATGTGAAATGCATAAATATTGATAGCTTTAGCTAAGTTAAAATGGGTTCAGTAAAGTATGATACAACATATTCAGAATAAACAAAGCAGAAAAGCATCATATTTTGGTTTGCTTGAGATATACATAAGGTGCAACAATTTCTTCTCTAGAGGCATTCGTGGACAACGTGTTAACAGGTAACAGTGTTTGCTGGTATACTGAAGTACACACAATAGCAATAAGATTTTCCAAAATGAAAGCAGCTGAAATTAATAAAAATTAAAACAAAACAAATAAGGAAAAAACCCAACCCCAATACAGTAAGATATTGGTCTGAAGTTTTTGTTGTGCTAACAGACTTTGTTACCTGAAAATACTGATACCCCTTCTAGTAGATTCAGGGAAAATTCTAGCTACTCAAATCAAGACATCACTCAGAGAACCAACAAAGGCAAATGCCTAGTGAACTATAAAGCTTTGCAGGATTTCTGCTACTCTCAGTGCCTAATCGCTTAAAAATTAAGCATATCTACAAAAAGGTTTATAAGTATCTGAAAACAGTCATATCCAGTAAACTGACCCAACCCTACCCCCTCTCTAAGGGAAAGTCAAGGAAAAGCAGATCAAGTAAGATATTAATTCATATAGAAAAAAGTAATTTTCTGTTTCTTTTAAAAAAGGTACCATTAATATACAGAAATATCTTCAGGAACAATATTGAAATTTAAATCGAGGAAGGATGGGGTACTTTGACAAAAATATATCTACTCTAAAGGTTTCTAGAGAAATAAGTTAGTACCATTGTCAACGTGAACGGCCTGCACTGTAACATATTTGGATTTCAGCTAATTATAAAGTGGTCCAAAACTCCAACAGCCACCCTGCTGTGACCCACAAGTTTTAAGTCTTTTAAGTTTTTCCTGTCTTGTTAAAATAACTTATAAAACTTTAATAAAATCTTATTTAAAATACCACCATAGGCTGCAATGGCATTCTGGGGGCTCTTAGACATTTATTCACCTGAATCTTTAAAAATGCCTTTTCACTGATTCATTGGTTTGTAAATTTTGTTGTTCTTCTGTTGTTCCCTTCTTTCAAAGCATGCATCCTCGATGGTGCTGTTTCAGTGACACTTCCCCAGCTACCTGCCTTTTGTCAAACCTTTAATCCTTTCTTAAAACTCATGTGGTACATTGTATATTGTTTCCTGACACTGAACCAGAGACTTTCACTTAACTACAACAATGAAAGGCTAAACCTAGCAAGCATTAATAGTTACTGTCCATATGGCTATTACATCAAATTAGTTACAAAATAACCCCAAAACACATTATCAATTCAGTCAAGTATAAATAAGAATGCCTGATAGAATGATGTAAACTCGCATCATTTAAAGACTTAATTCAAAGAACTTCAAACTCAATCTAATACTATCAAAAGTTCAGCCGGTATGACGAAGACTAATAGAAAATTATTGCTGGAGTCCAATTTGGTAAATTGTTGTGCTACAATGCAAAAAGTAGGGAAACATCTTGTGCTATAGAAGAAGTACCCTGTTGAATTTGTAGCTTTAGATCAATTACTAGTGATCATTTTGCATCTATTGGTAGGAATCAATGCTTGGTTATACAATAGCATAAGTCAAGATAGTGAAGGTAACAGACCAAGTGATACACTTGGCCTGCTTTTGGGATGTATTTATGAGAGCAAAACACAAAAATTCAACACAAGCAGAGACAGAAACTGGCAGATGGATCTGTCTGGTAGTCTGAATTCAGTCACACGCTACTCTTCAGTTGTAGTTTAACTGTATACAGCTTTCCACTTTACCAACACAAACTGTAATTGGCCCTTCATGCAAACTCCAAAGCTGATTTGGACTGTGCATAGTAACTACAACAATGCCAGTGTCTGTAAAATGTAGAAGTATGTGTATTGGTGTACACTATATTGAAAAGTCATGGTTTTAAGTTTTTCAGAACTGTGAAATAATACTAAGGTCACTTTTGAAAAACGCATTTGCAGTACTTTTTGTTTACAGGAAAGTTTCACCAAGTCGCTCAGATATCTATGCAAAAATAAAGGAACCCTCCAAGACATGAAAGACAAGTCAATTATCTGCAGTATTTTCTTTTCCATACACCACTCCTTTTTCTAATGCACATCATCCTGGTTATTCAAAGCTAAATTAAAAAGACACAAACCCAAACGTAGCCTGTCAGAACTTCTCCCAGTAAACTCTACCACTCCGGTGGCAAATATAAAAGTGCAGAACATCTGGACCACGTGGCTGCCCAAACACCGCTAACAATGGTACATCTGTCCAGGCTGCCTTGAGTTCTCTGGAACAGGTTTTAAATTCATTCTACAATATAAACGTAGGCATAACCTATTAATATAAACCATCTTAGAACTTAAATCTTCATGTACAAAAATGACTAAGAATATCTAATAGTAACTAGTGCAGTGCGTCAGTGTTTTTGTTTTTTGTTTTTTTCTTTTTTTTCATTTTCATTTAGAATAACTAGGTATTATATGAAACTAGTTGTCGTACTCTCTGGTTGGTAAAAGAGATGCTGTGTGAGCTAACAGTAAAGGCAGCCTTTTTCACACTAACCACCTGTTTACTGTTTAAAAGCCTTCAATAGAAAGCAAGCTCTGGGATCATTCCACTCCATTTCAGTTCATTAATAGACAATATCACCCTCCTACATACTGGGTTCCAATTTGAGGACCTGGCCCAAGTTGCTAACGTCTGGCTTCCAGTGAATTCTGGGCCACTCAGAGCAATAAGCACTTTATTGCAGTCTCTAGTTCCATCATATGGACTGACTAGCTTCCCTTGGTAAAGACAAGGCTAGGATATTAGGTAAAGCACAATGTTTTACAATAACGTGGAGCTTCACTGGTCAGCGCAGGAAATAAGCACTGGAGCCTGAGACATTTCATTTGGCTGTCCATCATGTGGGAGAGGTGTGGCCCTCTGACTTCTGCAAAAGAAGAAAAGAAAAGCCACCCATCAATACTTGGAGCACGGGAGGTGCTGTTATCAGACCAGAAAGGACGGGAAGTGGCAGCTGCATGGTTTAACACCCGACACTGCAGCACGGTAACTCCTCAGGGCTGCAGTGCTCACACACTGTGGTTACAGGTGCTTTCAGAGATGTTCTTGCAACAGCAACACAATATCCTGAGGACAACCTACATCACAATGCAAAGGCAAGAGGAAACGAGATGTGATGGTATCTGACTACACAAAGCAAAATGCACAGCATAAGAGTAAGTTAAGAGCAGGCAAGTGCTGTTACTCATTTTGCAAGGGGGCTGCTGCAGCCCTCGGCAGCAGAGCATACAGCACGTGTGGCAAAAGAAGGTAAATGCACAGAGGCACAGCTCGTGTTAGTGCGAGTCAATAGCCAGCTTTTAAGCAATATAGAAATATACCCATCAGCAGAGTTGCACATTGGGATTACTCCACGTTACATGACTTATCACTACATCAGCCTAGCACATCTCTTCCATTACTACAGCAGTGTTAATTTACACATCATCCCCGGGGACAGGGTTTCATAAAAATAAACTGTGCCAGAATTATGTGCTGGAAATCAACATCAGTCATGGTACCAAAAGGACTTGGGAGAATTCCTTTGCAGCCTGCTTTTTAAAATGCATACACCAAGCATGTCACTGCCTGTTATTTACTCCCACAAGTGAGGTTCTATTTTTGTTACATTATTTGTCATTTGTAGCAATGAAAATCTGGGGCCTGCTTCGTATTTATACCAGGGCCACTTTACCTCACTCTGGCCCAGCTAAGACCCCCAGCAAAAACCCCCAGCAGAGGTACCCATGTGCTTCACACAACTAGAGTGCAATGAAGTAGCCTTGGCACAAAATGCAGCTCAGACTTGCAGTGCTTAACCAGGGCATGCACGAGGTAAATAAAGCTAAGCAGAAGAGTTCAAATGAAAACCACGCTGCCGGAAGGATTCCATGTCCCAAGGTTCTATGAAACTATTTAATAAATCAAATTCAGACACTGAAGAAACACATCAAGCAAACCCCCAATTTTTTTCTTCACGTTTCTGGCTATTTACAAATAGAGTTGCAAAAGGTAACAACAGCTGACAGAGCAGAAAACAGAGAAGCATCTAGCCCATAAGATTTAGGTTTCTGTTTTGACTTCCATTTGCCAAGTCTGCGAGAGATGTGGCTCACTTTCTCCTGGGAGAGTCCTCCCCTGTGGCCATTTCACCTCCCGCAGGGTGATTACAAACTGGCATTTTCAACAGTTGCTGGGTATTTGACAATTTGGTGTTTTCAGGCCTTATGGAAGGTGCTGCATTGCTCTAGCTACATAATGACATGACGAAAGATGGGATTCAAAGAGAAAGACCCAAGCACAAGGCTTTGCAAAACATTAGCTCACTTCAACAGGGACAAGAGGAGGACAAAAACTCTTAGAGGAATAAGGAGGAAAAACCACAGCAGAGAGAATCCTGCTGCTTTTATGCAATTCTGGTCAGTGTTAATGGCAGTCAATGAAACCACAATGTTGTGAGTGAGAACAGAGCTTAGCACAGCACTTCCACAAGTCCTGTTTTGTGGCTTATGATGACAGACAGGCTGACTGCAGTGTGAAATCACTTCTCACCCAAAACAACGCTGCTTAAACAAGACAACAGCTTCTGCTGAGAGGAACCAGCAGATCTGTTTCTTGTAAGGTTCCTGAGCTTCTAAAAAGCCTTTGAGCATTTGATGTGCAGCCTGAACACAAAGGACTGGGTTTACCAATAGGGCCCATGAGAAGAACAGTTAATTGAGGCTGTGAATGGTTCCATGAACTGCTGCATTGAGGACTTGCTGAGGCAGCCAGCAATCTGTCAAATGGTATCTGGAGAGGCTGTGATGGTTTCAAACTGGCCCAATATCTCCTCACTGAGCTTCCACTGCAGGAGAGGATGGGGTTTCCTATCCAATAAGTTCCATGAAAGAACAATAACGGATAATTAAGAGCCAAGGAGGACTTGCTGTCATTGGCTTTCTCCCATCTCAGGTCTGACCATAGGGAATGGATTCAATAGCCCTAAGTAAGCTGCACATTCTCCACCTTACCTGTATGGATGGCCTACTCTGTAACTGAGAGGACCAGCCCAAACTACCCTGGTTTTCCATCACCCAGAGTTGTTCTGCCCCATGCTATTCCGCAGATGCTTTGCCTTCTACACAGCAAAGCACAAGAGTAAGAATAACAAGTTAGCTTCCCTCAGTCATGTTCAGCATAAAAACTTCATCTCAAAATGTATGAAATTCTCTCCATCATCTTAGGTTTTAGGCCACTGGAAAAGGCTAATCAGCCTTTTTATAGCTATTTATATCTGCTATTATCTGATAAATGGCATCTGATAATTCTCAATCATTAGGACCTCAAGGAGCATATGAACCTGTTTACATACAAAAATTGGTAGGTAAGCTTACTGGGAAGGATCATTTTACTAACTGCTAAATATATTACACTGTCATACAGGTGAAGAATTAACACTGCTAAGCAAAAGTGGTGTAAAGCAGACATTCATAGAAAGCTGTGGAAGAGGAAACGCAGGCCAAATTAAACAGTCTGCTATTCACATGCTTTCTGAACAAGCTGTCAGCCACAGACTATTTACTTAAGACAACAAAAAGAAAAGAAAACCATACCTGTGTACATTTTCCATGGCTGCTACTTCCGCCAGAGCAGCTAAGCTAAAAAATGCAGACACCGCTGGCATATCTGACGTAATACTATGATTTTCTTCTGTCTCTGTGTTTCTGGAGCATTCACTGTTGCAATCTGTTTCTGCACTTGATGATTTTTGAAGAGTACTTTGTGGCAGCTCTTTTGGCTTCTCCTCTGCAAAGAAAAGAAAGTCAAGTTTGCAGATCTAGCCCATAAATTCACTGCAGCCTATGAATATGCTGACTAGTCTGGTGTTAAGAGAACCTTTACCTTTAGGACTTTGATTCTGCCAGTGTCATCTGATTCATGCTGTAACTTCTTCTGACCCAAGCTACTGGAGTTTACTGATTTTGCATTCAACTGAATTTCATCTTTTAGCTCAGGCAAGAGAGCTTTTGTGTATGTTTTAGATACAGCAGTCCTGAAAGATTAGCTTAACCATGCAGAACTCCAACAAGAACTCTGGCATTGACTGTCATACTAAGAAATTCAGTTGTACAACCTATAACCAGGCATAGTCTCATTTCTTTGCTGGACTGGAAATAAATTATGAAATGTAACCATTTTCCATTTCTCCCTGCATCAGCTCACAGTTCTTAGAGTGAAATATCCAGGGAAAAGACAGATTTGGTCATTACAAGTTAGCCATTATGGACTCAGTGATTTCCCAGTTGGCTGACACCTGTATTTTAAATAATGACTTTTCTAAGCAGGTATGAAAACAAGCTAGTTTAAAAACACTGGCCTGATAGGTTGCTTGTACCCTCAAACCTTCTCCAACCATTCAGTTTCAATAAAATTTTATCTCCAATTTCCTTACCCAGTGTCCCTGCTGCTGGTGACACTCGCCCATCTGCTGTTCGGACAAGATGTGTGATCTTGGTTTTTCTTGCTTTCCTTTTCTGGCTGCCAACTAAAGGCTCATGCATCATTGCTGGCTCTGGAGTGTTTAGGGCAGATATAGAAATTTTATTCTTCCAGGCAGACTCACTGGAATTTCTGTCTTCTAATAGTATGGCTGGAAGAGAATAAAAATGCAATTTTAGATGTAGAATAATTCAGCCACTAGCTATGCTCATTTACCATTTTACATCTATCTGCATAAAACAGGTACACAGAGCATAATCCATGGCAAGATATGATCTGAATGCCACAAATGTTTGCAGGGAAATACCAGAATCCACCTTGAAGTTATAATAAAGATTCAGGTTTCTAATATTTGCAAAGAAAACTGTGAGATTGGCAGTAGCACTTGAGTGGGAGCAGGGTATCAGTCTGTATAAAACATTCTGCAACAGAAGATGTCAGCAAGTGGCTAAGAGACAAAATGTACTTAAGGAACAACAAGGGTCCTCATGTAAGCTTATCTTAGCTCTCAGACTGACAAGCAGAATTCAGCAATTCCTGACTAAAACCCAGTCTTACCTCTTCAGTCACTCTACATCAACTCCTCTAAGAAAGTGAAATACTGCATTTTACAAAATAACAAACCTTAAAAAACACCCCAAAGGCCACAAATACAAAAGCCAAACTGCACCACAGCTGAAGACAAGCATACTAAAAAAAGGAAATAAGCATGGGATAGAATACCATGACAGAAATACTGCCCACATAAAGTCAAAAGAATGAGAAAGGAACAGTTTTAAATCTTTCTCAGCAGCTCCAGCATTGGTGCTCTGAAGTAGCCCTTTGCCTCAAACTGGAACATGATCCCAGATTTTCACTTGACTTATTTAATTTTGTTCACAAAAAAATTGGTCAGAGAGCAATCACAAAACATACTAAAGCTTCCAAAGTCTGAGCTCAGTGCCTAGTAGTCAATTGTTTGCAATTTGCATTGACTCAAGAAGCCATTCTGCTGGTCCCACAGGACATCACTAGTCCATGAAGCCAATCTGTGATGTCTTTTTCCCTCCTGTGATTAAAGTATTATGAAGCCTGCCCCTTCTGTGATCGCTGTCAGCCAGGGTTAGAAAGAGGCTACAGGTAGCAAATGGAATGCCCAAGTAATTTTTACAGATGCCTATCTAACCTGTTTTGAAATTGGGAATACTCATAATATCTGCACCAAGTCCTTAAGGTGTTTTTCCCAATGCACTTCCATCCTGAATGATTACACATTTTTTCCTCCTGCCTGCACTCATCTCCCCTGCTGCATTTTCAACTCATTATTTTCTTTACTACCTGTCAGGTCATACCCTGTCTCTTTGCAGCAGTCCTTGATATATTCTCCACAGCTGTTACTGTGTCTACAGTTAGCTTACTCTTCCCTCCAGTTTCTTTGAATCTTTCTCCCCATTTTAAAGACTTTTTTAAGACACATTTGTTACTTTTTGGGTGGTTTGACAAGCAAAAATTACACACACAGAACTGAAGCTAGAGTGCAAACAACTGCTCTTTCAGAAGGGTAAGAACTGAACAGCTCCAATCTCCCACACTGAGACTGGCGGTATCACGCAGGAGCACTCAGCCCCCCCAAACCGTGCACAACAGCCAAACATTCTGCATGGCCTTTGCCCTCTTTGGTTTTAGTGTGTATTTCTGCTTGTTGTTAGTGTTGTAGATTTAATGAGCTTTCTATTCAAAGATATAGCTATTACAACCTTTATCTCTTGCTACTTTCTTTAACGGTTCATTCTGTGAGGATGTGGACTGGATGACGAGAATAGCTGTAATACATATTATCTTGTTAGAAGTTGCCTTTTGCTCTTCTGTTTTAATGGGAAGGACTTTTTAATGTTTTATTGTGTAAGAATACAATCAGACCTAGTACATACGTATAAAATAATTTGAAACATTCCAAACTTTAATTTATGTTCTTAATTCACCTATGTTCTCTTGTAAAACATCTTTGAACTTGTGCATGCTCTTTATTTGGAAAAAAAGCACACAGCTTCAATTAGGATTTGTAAGTGCTTAGCTATAGCTGCCAACCTTTCCAGAGCAGAGCTTTCTTGTAAAACTGATATTTTGTAAAGAGCCTAAGAGAAAGCACAGGAAAAGATCCACCCCATAACAGTCCAATTAAGTAGAAGCACCAATGACTGCAAACGTGACTTTCAAGTAACTCAACTGGGCCAATAGTGAGATGTTCAGAAAAGCTTCCTGCATCGAGACCGGGATCTTAATTGGAATGTATAATTAAATAGGCAGCTTTCTCTCTAGATTTCTTATTTGGGAATTCATAAGCGTTGATTATATTTTAATGTAATGGTCTGGTTGTAGTCCAACACTATCTGATAATTTTGATTTGCTCTAATTAGCACTTTGACACTGCTGTTTAATTTGAGCTTGATTGAGTTTATAATGGTTCTAATCTTAGTACTACAACTTTTTTTTTTTTACATTTAATAAAAAAATTAAAACATGATTTCAAACAATGAACAAGATACGATTAAAAGAAACTTGATTTGGTATGTGTTTAATTAGATCTGTTGTATGTCAGGTCACTAGAAATTAACCTGATTGATCACTACAGCTGAGGGTTCCCTTTTACATTTTTCTTGCTCATTGCATGTGTCAAAAAATTAAAGAGAAAAAAACACCCTTGAAAGGTAAAAAACGCAATAGTTGAAGACGTAAGGAGTATATGATGTTGGCATGTTTGACTAAGAAATAGCAGAAGGTGGCTATAAAAACTCAGATGCAGTAAATATATTCCCTCTCCATGTTTTTATATTGTTTTATATTCCCTCTCCAAGGTTTTTTTAATCCTTGAAATGAGACTTGAAAGTCATCTACTTTCCTTTTCTCCTCTAGCTCTAAAATAAGCTCTTTATCACTTCAACATAACATTGCTGCCCTACAGTCTTGAAGAAGGAAGGATTGAAGGTAAACAATGAGTATTTTGTGTGTGGGTGGGTGCAGGGTGAATGCTGAAGGGAAGAACATATTTCTCTCTTCTCTAGCAGTCTTAGTGGACACTGCGTGTAGAAATAATTTCACTGCCTTCTTTACAGAGTATTATTCAAGCAGACATAAAACTTGGAGGAAATCACACAAAGGCTTCACTCACAAGACCCTTTGCACTGACTTCTAGAGGAGAAAGGAGTCCATGTTTCAACAACCCTACATCTAAACTAGGTACTCCTGCACCTCCTTCAAGAGGAAAAGCATCCCACTGCTTCAAGTGACAATAGTATATCCATACAGATGCTCCAAATCAGGACCTGTTTTTGTTCAGCAGGAAGGATAGGGCTAGCCAGGTTTAATTCCCTGTGGTTTTCTTTAATCCATCTGACGTCCATTCTGCTTCCACACTGTCCTGCATTCAAGAGCTGTCTCATGAGGAGCTCAGCTAATTTTCAGGAGAACATTGTCTAGACATGAAAGTCTGCAGTGACTGTGCAGTCCTCCCAAGAGAGAGTTGCGTGCTCAGCTCTCCATGACAGTGGCATGTGCAGCACTACTGGGCTATTTTTGCAAGCAGAGTTGAGAACATGAAGGTGTGGGCCTTTGGGCTTGCCTACAACACAGTGGCAGGAACGACTCTGAGAGAGACCTATCCGGAGGTCTATGCCAGACGGTTTCCTCAGCTAGGTTTGTTAAAGGTTTGCATGGACAGTTTATCCTATTCTGCAGGCATGAAGAGTACACGTGGTCTTATTTTCCTCCTGTCTTTGTGAACAAGAAAAATGAAGTCATTTGAACTGACTCAGCACACCACAGCTTTTCAGACCAAACCCCAACAAAACACAGATTTACAAGAATTTCTTTAGTGATGTCTGTTATGACAGAGAGCTGCAGAAGTTTAACCACACTAAGTAGTGGAGAATAAATGCTCTGTGGGTCTAAGCATGCTGGTATCAAGGAGGACAGGTGGGCTATAATGCATTAATGGTCTTTAGGAAGTCAAAAAGTGAAAATCTAGCCAGACAGAGCATAGCTTCAAGTCACCAGTGCCTAGGGAACCACTTCACCAAGGAAGTGATGCCAAACAGAATGACTTGGCAGAAATTCAAGCTCTTCTGACAACAGGACACTGCTACAATACTGCTTTGGGGTCAGGTAGCACACAGAGATGCAGCAAGGGCTGGGGACTAACTAGCAGAGATACAAAGCAGCAGATGGTCAAACCAGGTGCATGAGACAGCTGCCTGGGTGGGAAGCTCTGCTGCTGGAGCCTATGCTGATCCAACCCTCCTCCAGCCAGAATGGTTGCCAAAGGCATAGAGCTACTGGCTCCCTCTGGGCTGCAGGCCCCACACAACAGGGCCCTGACGTGTGGGAGAGCTGCTGGTGTTGGGGGACAGGGCTGGTGTTGAGATGGGTGTATGTGTTCATCTTCTCCCCTTTGGGTGCCAAGGCCAGTGTTACAGCTGGCTGCTACGCAGGCCATGCAAGAGCCCTCAGCACAGCTCACTAAGTGCACCTGCAAAGAGGCAATCACTGTGACTTGTTATTTTAAGTACTGCTTCCCATCAGAAAGCCCGGTTGGTGTGGCAGAAAAATAAAACTCTCAGGTAAGTGTTGACTTTCCCAAACAGGCATGGGTCCACCTGTGCTTCTGTCAGCCTTCCTAAGGAAGAGCTGTGTCTCTTGACACATTCAGCTGCATTACTGTGTGCTCTCTGCAGCATTTCACTGGTGTTTTACTGGGCTGTACCCTGCTCTACAAACAGCTGCAAACTCTTAATATGGTGATGTGCACTGGTGCTGCCATGTACAATGTGGTCAAAATTCACTCAGATTTTCATACCAGAGACATATGGGCAACACAATCCAATCACATTACATCTGCCTTTACTTCACTTACTTTCCTTCACTCATAACACAGATGCACGTAGGCACACATACTTTTTCAAGATGACAAAACATGAAGCCAGCATGACCTCTGCTGACAGCAGTCCTTCCAAGTGTCTCCTCTGCAGCTATACAAACATTCAAGCTGCCTCTTTCTGCACTATTAACTTCATAGAAACCAAAACCGCACATTATGTAGACTTGTGACTCACCACAAGTATAGACTAACCACAAAAAGGAGTTGAATTTTTCATTTATTGTTTGATTCACAAAATCCTCAAATAAATATTTGAATTGAAATGAAGATTCTGGGATTCCCATGTTGAATGCTGCAGAATATGGGACAGCTCAGTCACATGGTTTAGGGCCTGTTGCCTAGGGACTCCTGGATGGAGGATGAAGATCCATAGGCAGCACGTGAGGGCGAGGCTGTCCAGCACCTGCTGAGGCCATGTCCACACAGCACTTAGCTGATCCACACCTTGCTTTCAGTCACTACAGGGTACACTTCAGAGTAGGCAAGACCCCAGATTTTCTCCCCTCTGTAATTGAGGGGAAAATGCAGTTCCCTATCAATATATAGCTATCCATTGCCTTTCCTCTGATGATTATTGTGGGCTGTGTAAGCATCCTAAGTTCCTCATGTCTTTTCTCTAGTCTTGGGAGGAACTTAGCAAGCTGGCTCTGCCCCAGCAAATGCACAGACACATCTTTAATGTTTAGACACTATGACATTATTCACATGCTTAACTTCCAAGGACATGCCTCTGTGTTGTGCTGGAATGAGGCCAGGGTACTCAACACTTGCCAGGCTTGAATCTTTGATCATAGTGTTACACTTCACTTTGTATCAAAACAGGCTGCCTTCTTTTAAACAAATGCAGGGTTTGACATTTTGTTTACACACATTTTTATCTGCACATTTTAAGGTATTTATATTTTTTACTCTTTACTTAATCATCTACTAAACATGTTCTGTTTCTTTTCCCACAGGAGAATTTAAACATCCATTTTTCTTAATAATTTGTCTACATGGTCTATTAATAATTCAGGAACAAAATCTGAATGATGCCCAGTAAAAGCTGTGCTAATGTATGATGCCTTTTTTACACCAACATGGAAGCAAGATCGTTACTTCTCATAAGCAACTCCCACAACATATTTGTTGTACAAATACAAGACATAGCAAATAATTTCAAATTATTTACACCATGGAATGCAGAAGAGCAGGCAGAGCTTATATGGGAAAATAGTGCATGTGCATCACAGGTGACAGAAAACACAGCACCACGCAAGGAGAGGAAATTACATGGCCATGTCTTAGGGAAAGATATTACCCATAAAGGCAGCTGGGAAAACTGGAGATGGGAACAGCAATTTTATTATCTTAGAGATGAACATGGATGGGGAAAAAACCAGACAAAACTAATGGAGTTAAGTAAACAGAACCAGAGAGGCTCTTCTACACTAAACGAACAATGTAGGAGAGAACACAACTGTGGAACAACTAAGGAATAGCCTGGGCATGACTTGAATAGTGTGGGCAACATGATGACAAAAGAAAAAAGGGCCCAGGGAAGCAGATTAAGCTGTAATCCTGTACATACCGTACACTTGAAAATGCCCCTCAGAGTTGTGAGTATGTAGTGTGCAGGATTACAATACTGTAACTAGAAAAAGACTTGAGAGCTAATAGAGGATAGCAGGCAGAGAAGGTTCAGAACATAACTTAAAAACTGCAAAAGGTATTTTCAATATGAAGCAAACAGAAAGCTGGTTAAGATTTCTACAGAGGCAGGGTTGGAGGTTGGTATTTCTGAGATCTGGTGCAGAAACAAGCACTTACATCCTGACCAGACTCCTACACCTTGACCAGCTGCAGTCTGCAAAGTTCCAGATGGCAAGAAATCACAGGAATAGGAGACAGGGATATGCATAAATGCTCTGGCAAAATATTATGGTCACTGATACAGAAAGATGCAGATAAGAGCAACTGAAGGACTACACAGCTATGAGCTGCAGAAGATAAAGTCTTCAGGGCCAACTGCAGAACTGCCCTTGCTTTGCCAGTTCTACTGCATGGCATCTGGCTCAGGGAAACTGTAATTAAAGGGAGATGCCATGTAAAAACAAAACAGCATCATACCAGAGTAAGGTAATATCAGCTGGGGCCAGGAGGCAATGGAATCATAGCAGACAGGGAAAATAAGGAGCCAAAGAGATCAAAGACTAGAGAACTGAGGTGTCTATGTCCAGAAGCATTTCCCCGAGACTGAACTGAGAAAGAAGGCAGCTGAAAACCTTAATTAAGCAATGCACCAGTACCTGTGTCCGGAACATTAAACTTCTTTCTGGGCTTAAATTTGCTGACAATTTTGTGGAATAAGTTCTTTTTCTGAGACTGGAATGAACCTACAGACAACATTAATAATACATACTTTTAATCAGAAGCTTGCAAAAGAGTACAACAGTCACAGTATGTACTGTACAACCTCCCCTTCCTATAGTACAAGTTGCCATTTCACAGGGAAGCACAAAACCTGACCTTCTGCCAGAAGGGACTCTGGAGGTTTTCAGCAAGCTGTACTTCAACTCACCACCTCCCCATGTTTAAGTGCAGACAATGACTTTTGGGGAATGGAGCCCTTAGGAAAGCTTAGCCATACAATAAAACAGAGGGTTTTCTTGCTTGTTTAAAGATATGCTCTCTTTTGCATATATACTGGGCTTGGCTGGCAGGGACTAAACTTTCCTCATGGCAGCCTGCACAGTGCTGTGTTTCAGCCCAGTGACCAAAACAGTGCTGGTGACACACCAATGGTTTAGTTACTCCTGAGCAGTGTTTACAGAGCATCAAGATCTCTCTTTCTCACTCTGGTACCCCAGCAAGTAGACTGAGGGTGTTCAAGAGGTTGGGAGGGGACATAGCTGGCTCAGCTAAACCACACTGGCCAAGAGGTATTTCACACCATACTCAGCACAAAACTGTGGGGAAAGTTTTTTTCAAGTTACGCATTGCTCAGATACTGGCTGGGCATCAGTTTGTTAGTGGTGAGTGCTGGCTTTTGCATTGTTTCCTCCCTCCAACTTATGCAACTATTTTCATCTTGACCCAGGAAGTATTTTTCCTGGCTTTTGCCCTTCCTATTTGCTCCCCCATCCCAGTGTGGGACGGAGCAGCAGGGTGGGAACTTACCTACCAGCCAGGGCCAACCCATGACAGCATGCAAGAGCTATCACTGCCTTTCTGGTGACCAGAAATGAGATATACTAAGTGCAAAAGTGAAAGCTCCCAGAGGACGAAGATGAGGTTATGTCCAGCTCATGGTATCATTCCTACTTTGCCTACAGAGTCTTTACTAGGAGCAGTCAGAAGACATCTAGTGTGACATTGGACAACAGATATGCCACTACTAAAGGTCATCAAGAAGTCAGTCTTTGCCTCATTAGGGGAGCAATCAGTGACATAACAGCAACACAAGCATAAGAGATGCATAATCTCCACACTGCAAAGCCATTTTTAGGGAGTTTACAGAAACCCCACTTCAAAATCTTATTTCCAAAGACACAGTAAACAAGCAAGTCTTCAGGGTAGTCCAGAACAGACCAGCCCAAACAGAAACGAGATGCTGTGCACATGACAAGATGACTTATAGCCTAACAAGAGGAAGTCCTTCCCATCTGCAGCTCACCTGGAACAGGATTCCACCCACCACAAATACTGGCCTTTTCCACTCCTCCTCATCCTTAAAAGGAACCAGACACACATTGGGTACTGGGACACAACTGCAACCATACAGGAATGTGCAGTCAGGGTAAGTTTACATTACACATCTGCAATTTGCCATCTCACACTCCAAATGCAAGGAAATAAGGAATAAAGAGTGTAGCACATGGAAGAAGTATTTAGTCTTATGAGGTGAAGGCCATTCACAGACACTAGGCTGTCAGATCAATACTGAAAATTATGCGGAAAAGCTAAAATCCAGCTAGAGGCAGGCAGAGAAATCCTAGCATCTTGCACTTGCTGGCTTTGTGGCTCACTGCTACTTCTTTTTTAATACAGAAGAAATCAAAACTTTGGAAAAATATTAATAAACTTCCAAAAGTCTAGAAGTTAAGCAACAAACCAAATAAAGCCCATGCAAGACATCATCTTAGGCAACATCAGCTTGAATCTGAACAGCTTCACCAGAACCTGTACAGGAAAGTACCAGAAAGTACAATAGAGGTGATATTCACTCGAACTTATTGAAGTGTTGTTCTGCAAATTTTACAACATCTTCCCGAGTATCACAGAGAACTAGTCTAGTGTCAGTGCAATAAAAACACAAAACAAGGAATGAAAAAGCTCAGAGAGCTTGAGCAAAACCTACGTGAAAGAACTGAGTTTTTCTTGAGACTAAGCTCAAATACTTCATCCACATCAACAGAAACAAGTCTTCCCACCAGTTCCACACCACGACAGATGTACATAACTACATGATTCTTGTGACATTTTTATTATTTTTTTAATTAGCAGATTAGTGATTTTTGCAGGTGATTGGAAGAAGCAACATGTTACATATCACCCATCTCAGTTTCTACAGCTCAACCTGCACCTTACAAACCATTTCAATCACTATTACAGTCAGTCAGCCAATGTCAACAACTCTAAGCAGAATGAGATGAAAAACTCAGGAAAAGATGACAAGCAGTGCACAGAGAAGGCAATATGTGTCTTTCATCTCTTTTTCCCCATCGAAGGCACCTTTGTCATCAGCCTTATCTGTGACATGCCACTTTCCCAGATGGAAAATGCAAGGACATTGACTTTAGTAGGGTCAAAAGAAAAGCTGCCTTTCTGTAGAGAAACTTCCTATTTCCTTCCCTTTTAGCTGTTACTCCTGTGAGACAGTGCCCAGTGACACTTAGAACACCCTTTGGCCATAAATGCATTGAAAGAGAAGATGGGCTAACAGCTAAATAATTCAACGTACTTGGACCTGAGACTGTAACTTCTGACTCCATGACAAACTTCACCCACACTCTCTGCCTTAACAGTGTAGGCACAGTCACCATGCAGGAGCTGACAGGATGCCTGGCTGGGCTAATCTGTTTCATGGGGACAACAGGCAAGTATTCCAAGACTTTGAACAAACGCCACTTGTGAACACTCAATCCAGAGGAAATCCATGACTGAAAAAACTAACCTAAAAGTCTTGCTGTTAAGGCAATGGACCCTGGATGTGATTTCCTATAGAAAGCTGAAAAACCCCTTTAATGTTAGTTTATTTGTTATTGTTATACAGCCATCTGTTCATCTTGCTCTGTTGGATATATTCTACACGGCTCTTCCTCTCTCTAGCACTTCAGCAACTGCCAGAGGATTTAATCCCTGGCTTGTCCACTGTGCTCACTGAGGGCAGTAGGGATTCTTCCTGAGAATACTTGCTACAGCCAATGGCAGCTGCTCGGGGAAGCAGCAGGCAAGAAAATGAACCATAACTGCATTTCCTCCAAATTTCCGGGCATAGGTTAAAAAGTTTCCTGTTTTAAAGGATCTGATCAAATAGAGAATGTTTCAACAAGAGCCTAACAAAACCAGGACAAACGGTCTGTGCATTTCTGCGTCTCTCAGAGGAAGGTGCTGTATTTTTAGGTCATGATCCTTGGAACATTACAGCACGCACTCTCCAAGCATCTGAATGCTTTGAACCAAGCCAAAAAACCCCCCAGAGCTAAGACCAAGAGGAATGCCACAAAGCAGCATCCGTTTTAAGCTGATGCATTATTTCTAGTCCTAGAGGCCACAGACAAAAAAAAATTGTAGACAATCTCTTCCCCAAATAAAAGCACACTTTGCATTCCCCTCTTTGCCTTCCCAAAATGAAAGCTTTAGTGCAGTGCTTGGTGTATAAGTGAGCATTTCTTCACAGTACAAGGCAGAAATAATGACTCTGCCTGTTGCTCACTTTTGCATACAGGCAGATTAGTGACTCACATTTTACAGCTGACTTCTGCGTGGTGGGATGTTTTGGCACATATGCCATTGGAAAGAAGAAAAAAAAAAGGAAATAGTCACAGCTCCAGTAAATGTCGGAGCAGGCCATCTGCACAGATTCAGCATAGCTGTATTCTTCAGCCATTTTGTGACATTATTATTGTATATGCACATTCCCAGTTTCAAATGCTTGACGTGGATTTTGTCAAAGTTTTATGGCTTGTTCAGTCCTGCTCCCATTGAAGAAAGACTCCCATTAATTTCAGTGGGAGCAGAATTTGGACAATTTGGAAACACGGGGGCAAAAAATGCCACTCATTTAAGAAAAGGTTCAAATTTTCCTTCATACATGTGTATCTCAAACAGCTTTCAGCTTACACGGTTCTTCAGGTGTTTTTATACGAAAGGACTGGCTGAAGTGTGGACTGTACATGACAAGCACAACAGAAGTAGTTGGTGGGCACTGACCTACTGATTTTCCAATTAGGAGCAGGAAAACATTCTGACAAACCTGACTCTGTGGTTAGGTAGCAGATCAAGCCTGTTGCAGGCATAGGCTAATGACGTTTGACAGAAAATCAATCCAGCATCATTTACTCCAAAATAAAACTTACTGAAGCATACAGTTACATTTGGGGTGGGGTGCAGAGAAACACCCCAAATGTAAAAACAAAAACATTTCCCCATTTTTATTCACCTAACATCCTGGGAAAGCTTTAGTGTGCAGCATTCCAATATATTTTCTAGATGTTAAATGATCAGTAGACACTGATTTGTAGACTTCAAAAGTTAAGTAGCTATCTGTGCTGAATGACAATGCATGGATAGTTTATGATCTTGCACATGCTCGTTCAAAAAAACCAAGGCATCATTTCAAAGAGTGTTTACCTAAACCTAGTCCTACTGATTATTATCTGTTACTTGGAAACACCCAGAGGCCCCAAACTCTTGTAGGCACTATTTGTGCTGGACATCTCTTCTAATTAGAGACACACCCAAGGAAAGTCACATGGCAGAAACAACTCTACACAACACAGTAATGCAGAGCAGTGCAAAGTTAGGTTCTCCCACGTCCTTGCACAGCCATACTCATAGGACTATATTGACCCTTCATGGTTCATGCTCATCTTGTTGCATGAGAATAAGATGCTACTTTTGTTTAATTCTGATAGTGTAAAAAACCAGGACAATTAAAAAAACCCAGAACCATTCCAAACCAGGCTCTATTATTTTGCATGATACGCCAGTTTCATTTCCTGCAATACTTGCAGTAGCCTAGCACATAGACCTGCTTGTGCTACACTTTTGGAGGCCAGAGTCCCCCAAGAGTCTTTATACTCATCATGCTTCACCAGCCAACAGCACAATGAAGCTCAACAGCCTGTCAGTACATCACAAATTAAATTGAGGATTCAGCTTAATAAATGAATGTTTGGCTCAGCTGGAACAAACTTTACTAAGCTAGTAAGCTTGCTTGTATGCACTTGAGGTCAGATCATTTCAAATCCACAACTCACATTCTAATTTTACATATCCTAAGAAAATAAAACACATTTAAAATCAACCTACTGCCACAAAGGATTTACTTTTCAGCAATCTTCCTTTTCCAAAAGAAAAATGGCTTGTTGGAAGGTTTTTCAACTACCTCTTGAGAGGTGACTGAACCTTGCTCTCCAGGGAGTTGAAATGACTGACACAAGCTGTCAGCTTGCCCAGCTAAGGCACGTGAATTCAACATTCGCTGGAATTAGGAGCAGGTATCAGCAGCTCTGTCTGGATTTATTTTGGGGCTGTGGTTAGATGTTCACTACAGAAAGAGCAGTGTTACTATCAGATATTCCTGCCCTGGGGCTGCTTGTTGCAACCCCACAGCTCAGTTGGTGGAAAAGTTCATGTGACTGTTTGCCATCTGCTCAGTGCAAAGTCAGCTGCCTTAATTTAAAGAGCCCTTATTGTCAGCCAGAGGCAAATGCTCCATGACTGTCTCTGCAGGGCTGTGCCAAAACTCCTCATATCAGGCTTGTAACCTGCCTGCAGTTACGTTTTTGACCTTCCCTTGAGACAAGGCCGAATATATTCCAAAGCTCTTTAAGTGATGCTAACAAAGAGAAAAATTAAACTCTCCTTTATGAACCTATCCTAAAGCAGAATGCAGTTCTGGGCTACCTGACTTGAGGCAGAATTGCAGCCCACCATGCCCAAATAACACAGGGCCTGCAGAAGTTTTAAACATACAGACACTTGAACAGGTTAATACTGTAGCAAGAAATCCAATGAGCTTGCTGCTACAACTTCAATTCCTAGATCACTGTAGTTGAGGAGATTTTCTTCCCAACAGATGTTGCTTAATTAACCAGTGTGTTATCATACTGTAAAGCAATTCATTCATGCTCATTTAAAAAGTTCTATCAAATACATACCACAAAACACAATTAAAGGCAGCTGAAGTCAGAACTAGCTTGGTATTAGCACAAGTCTAATTTTGCAAAGTGGCTGTTCCACATCTAATTACAAAAATCAATACCAAAATTGGCATGCACTAGAAAAGAACAGCTGCTCAATCCTGCACACTGTAATGTGATTATTTGTGAAGCATTCAAAAGGCATAGATCTAATCCAGGGTCACCTGGCTAAAACAGCCGTATTAGATCTTAAAACCTGTCAGTCAGTGCAACTACCATGGCTGCAGAAAAAGAAACCAACTTCACATTTCAAATTGTGCCTGATGAGGATGCTTTTGAGCACCCTTTTGTCTCGTGGAATTACTGGTACATTATTCCTTCATTTTGTGGTGCTTTTATACTGTATGTATGCATCAGTATTCCTGCCACAGTATAAAAGTAGTTTTACCCTTCCACTCGGTCACTTCTCTACCACCTCTGTGCCACAGGTTGTCTGCATAAAAAAATAGCCAAGTGTGTAATGAGTTTCTCCCTCCATGAGCCTCAGCAATGGAGCTGAGTATGAAATTGGCTTTCATGTCCTCTAGCTTTTTTTTGTCACATCAGGACATTTTTGCTCAAAATGTATGACAGAGTTATAATCTTGACAGAAGAAAAATTCCAAATGTTTCATTCAGACATCTCTGGTATCTTATGTTTTAATTTACAGACCCTAAAATTACAGTGAAATGAGAACTGGCATAAAACTAAGCTTAGAAAAATGTCAAAATGTATGTAACCTGTGATCATCTGCCCTTTTTTCCCCATTTTCTCCTGGAAAAACTTGTCAAATTCACTTACCTCACAAATATTCATGTTTTTGAAAAACTTTCTTGCTATGAGAAACACATTTCGTGTACACACTCTACCCAATTCTACTTATAATGAAAATCAGGAATCAAGAGTACAGCCTGAAAACTAATCCAGGTGAGAACCAACTAACGTCAGTGCTAGGAAATTTCTTCTTTGACTTCAGGCTTTTCAGAGGTAACAGTAATGTAAGGAGGTATAAATTCCTGAGCTTGTCATAGCACCGCTGTTGTTTAAGAATGTACTGCACTTGGCAATTTACCTTTGTTGGATTTTGGTAGTTCACATGAGCCGCTTCCAACCTTTCGCTTTTTCCTCGAAACAGCTGAATTTTTCCTGTCAAAGGTAATAGGACTGTATTGAGGGAGGCTGTTGAATTTCTTTGCAAATTCTTCTTCCAATTTTGCTAAGCTAAATGGGAAACAAAACCATTCAAATTAAATGTAACTCTTTCTGGAGAAAAAAAATATATTGTTTAAGAGCATATGTGTGTATAGACACACCCTTCTACACAGAGAGAGGGGAAAACAAGGTAAGTGTAACAGCAAACCAGTATATATTAATCCAACTTTGGAATGAGAATGTACATTTCTGCTTCTGCATTTGTAACAGTACAAATTCATTACCTTAGTAGCATATGTTAAAATTAGAAAAAAAAAACCAACAGTGTCATACTGGTGACATTTAGCTCTGTTTGCTGCACAGATTTGTACAAGAGATTTGTCTGTTCTGTGGGGGGAATGAACAAAGACAGTAAAACCAATAAATAAACCAATAAATTAACTTCACATAAAAGTTCTTACACCAGAATGAAAACAGCATTTCAAACCAGAAGAAGAATGTCAAACTAATCAATCTTCTGTGGGTATTCTGAAACATAAAGCTTTGAGGTGGGAATTAGTTTTGTATTTGTTCTGGGTGATTAGATTTTCTCCCCTCATATTTTATTTGCTGTGAGATGAAAAATGCAACTAGTTTATGCCTTCATGAAACCCAACATGCCTCGTACTTCAGCCCAACCTGAACGACTGTCAGCAGATTAACCACAACTCAAGAAATCCACAGACAAGGTACGATTGTTCCTAATAGCCAGAAGAAAACAAAGCACTCAAAGAGGATGGCACAGCATTGCTGGCTGTAATGACTACAGTGGCTTGCATAAGCACTCTGTTCCTGCAAATTTTTGCAGCCAGGCAGGAGTATAAGTAGGAATTGTGTTTTAGTAAAAGGCAGTGCACACAGTTAGGCAGTTTCTAAATAGCACTGTCAATGATGGGGGAACAATGACATTTTCTACTTGTTTTTAATTCTCCTTGCTATGAAAAACCTCAGCTTGACAGAAGTTGGCATGATTTAGAAGGATGACCCTTATACACTTGGAAGTATCACAAAAACATGGTACTTCTCTTTGCTTTCTGAAGCAGGAGGTCAAACAAATTGCATTCTGAAAGCTTTGGTAGATAGAATGATACCTCACCTTATCTCTGTAATTATTACTTCTCTCAGTAAGCAATGTTCCATCTTAAAATACAGCCTTGGCTCTTTGCAGACCAGGTGCATGATAGAGTTTGTTTGTTTGTGTGTGTACACACACGTTTTATTTTGTTTTTAAATCACAAAGGTATCTGCCATCAGTAGTGCTTGGTACTGCTACCTTTATCTCCTCCACACGGATGTTCCCTGACAACCACAAAACCATCGGATTTTCTGCTCTGACAGCTGTCATGCAACACAATCCTCTGACTCAGCTCCTCTCCCACTGTCTGTTCCCACCTGCCTCAGCTCCTGCCCCGAGGGCATGTGAGGGGCTGCAGCTCTAATTGGGAAGGCCAAACCTCATTTGACAGTAGATGAGCTGCCATCCTGGCTAGTAATTTATAACTTGTGTGACGTGCAGGCAATGGGGAATGCTGCTACCTCTGTGTCAGCAATTAATTATTAAAAAAAATAAAAACCATCCACACTGTCATGAATTTTCAGAACCTCCCAGAAGCCTGGTTAGACATGTGTAGCTGAGCTGAGGTGTTCATGCTGTACAGCCTAGTCCTGCCAGGACATACATGTAGGTAGAGCACTGCTTGCCCAAGGAGTGGGCTGTCCGTGGGGAAAGCACATCTGACCCAGACCACCAGGGATATGAGGGCAGCTACTGCTGGGGAAGGTAAGAGGACACAGGGAAAAGGCCATAGTTCTGAAAGGGTGAGGACCCTTTCACCAACATTTAAAATGAGGTTGAAATGTGATGCTGAAGGGAGCAGAGGGAGCTAAGTGGAGCAGGCAGAGGTAAAACCAGCTCCTCAAGTAGCCAGAAGATCAGGTAATGCAATGAACAGGGATACTGGATATCTTCTGTAGCACTTCAGCTTCACGAATTCTGCCTTTACAGAGCTCACTAAATAACATTCATTAATGATGCAACGGAATAAAGATGAGAGATTGAAAAATATGTATTTCCTCATCCAGCCAGCCAGCTAATGAGGGTAGAACAGTGTTGCATAAATGACTTAGACAATTTTCCTAGCTACTTTGAATAAATAATTTACAACTATTTTTTTTTTATGCTACAAGATGTGATCAGTTTTCCCACCACTATGTGTAAAAAGTTTTCAATCTTTCAATTTAAACTTAAAAGTATTTCCAAAATTTATACAAAGCTTTAAAAATACAAAGTGTTCCATTTTTTGACTAATTTTTCTAGACCATTCCAATAAACAAGACCTGGGGACTTTCATTGATTTAATATCTTTGTTGAAAGTGAGCTGCAACTAGATGTCACATGGACTAGGTTATAAAAAGGGCTACTGCAAACCTGCAAAATCAAACATATTATAATTTTAAGCATGAAATATGGAAAAACTCCCCCTTTTTAATTCATTTTCCCATCTGCAAGAATTTGCAAGTATGAATGGCTACCCAGATTTAACTACTGCGCCTGCAGCTAAATAAATCTGTAATACTGACAAAAATCATTACTTGCATAGTTGAAAAGTAATTCTGTGCACCCTTGCTAAATTTTAATGCATTTATACTCATGAATTGCTTTTAAGATATATTTAATTTCTTCATGGTGGACACAAACAGTTTAAATATCTTTTCTCTACAATGGAAAAATGACATATTTATCATAATTATTTGCCAATATAGGAACATTGTTTACTATTCCTCTGTAAGCAATCTCTGCAAGTGGGCAAAGAGATCTATTCTTTCTAGTCTAATTTGGTTTATGATGATTGAACACCTAAGCAGAACTTTAAATAGTGCTTGCAAAGTAATCTGAAAATGTAAGTAACCCTCTTCACCACTTTTTGAGCAGGTAAATATTGTGTGGTTTGTTTAGAACTGAGCAAATAACATCATTCAAATTAATTTACAGTGGTGTAAACCTGGAAAGATCTCAAAGGAATTACTTTGCTATATAAAAGAAAGGTATTTAGAGCATGAATCAATCCAAAAGGGTTTTTCATTTTAGGAATTGTGATTGTTTGGGTGGTAGATGCAGTTCATGTAGCTGCAGTGAGGAGAACTCACTCTTAAATTATTAGGCTGACCTAACTAAAACATCAGCGTTAAGCCACAACTTACCCAAAACCAAACTCTTCCTTTGGCTTAGTCTTTTTCAGTTTTTTGTTCCCACTTGTCCCACTTGAGGAAAAGGCCCAGATTTCTTCATTCCAGCATCCTTCATGATCTGAGGAGTTGCCTTTTCCTGAGCTTCTTTTTCCTATGATGAAGGCAGAAAATTGTTTCTCATCTTTAGAAAAATGTCCCAAAAACAAAGTAGACTCAGAAGAAACTCATGTACCCAGTCAGTACTGTAACTTATGAAGCCTGAGCTTCTTGAAGACAGTTACAAAACATTTTTCATTTTAAACTGGGCAATGATGATATTGACAACTATTCTGCATCCCCCTGTCCTGTCTTTTACTGGACTACCTTCAAAATCAGGATCTCTTAAGGTATAAAAAAGGAAAAAGAGATGAAGAGATATACAGTAATAAGCATCCCCAAATTATAAACATCTTTTTTCTTTTCTGACTGTTCCAATTACACATATAAATCTACCAGTTGGAAAAATACATTTCTAGACATCTCACTGAAAGCTTCCAGAAATTATCTCAAATTTGTCCTTCCCCAAGATAAAGGGTTCTCACTTACCGCCTACAGCAAAACTAACAACCAAAGCAAAACCAGAACACATTTGCTTCTTGCAGGATCCAGAGCTATGCTCACAACCACAAGAGTTGTTTATACAGAAACAAGGTAATTGTTCAGGGTTACATACATCACAAGTCTTGCACACATCTATCAGCAGGCTGACAAATTAAACAACAAAGCCTTCAGTCAAGAAGTGAAAACTCAGATCATGAAAGACAAAAATAGAGCAGTTAAGAGCTTGTGAGGTAAGCAGGAACACAGATCACAAGACTTCAAAAGACCTGCCCTGGAACATGGTGTCCAGCCACTCCACCTGTCCCTAGTATCTCAGGTGGCCAGACACAACATTCCCATTGCACACTGCTCAAACTCCAGCTTAAATATGGACTTTTCTTTTTCTTCCCACTCCAGGCAGGCTTTTGCAGTTGGTGCTGTAAACAAAACACTCAAAGCCACCCACCTCTGTCCACATTAGCACGCAGAGATGTGAGCATGCCCTCTGACACCAGAGTTTTATAAAGAGCACCTTTGCAAGATCTCTCCGATTTCCTGGAGCCACAGGATTCTATCTTTTTTACACAGTCACTGTCCTCAGTTTTGACCTGTTCTGGTAAGCTTTGGGGTACCACCTCCTCTGTTGGGGTCAGTGGTTCCACCTTAATGTTATCAGAAGCCTCACACGGTACTTCCTTGCTGGCTCCAATACTAAGGAAATCGGGAGGCTTTGATTCTTTGGTGGTCTCCATCGGTTTCTCCTTTGATGCTTTCTTCTCTTTTGATTTGACTTTTTTCTTTGGTGATTTAGTATCCAACACGCTTCCCTTCACATTTGAGACAGGGCGGTTTTTTTTGCGGGGAGTATCCGCGAGTCTCTCGGCACCCCAGTCCCCCTTGGCCACAGCTTCAATTGTGTACATTACACTTTCAATGTCCGACTCGGAGGACTGCCTCTTTTTACAAGATTTCTTGGGGGTGGATTTTTCATTTGTGTGCCGGTCCAACTTATTTTTTTTCTTTTTCTTCTTTATCTTTTCCGGCTTTAGCCCAAGGATAGTCATGTCACCCATGAAAAGCTCTGGAGAACGGCACATGTGATCCTTTGTGTTATCCTTTCTCTCAAAAGGACTGTTTTCCATTGCAAGACTAGTAAAATCTCTGCATTTTGCAGTTGCTGATTCGTCAGCTTTTGTTTCATCCAGGTTTTGCATTTTCTCTATCTCTGATTGCTCTACTTTTCCTTTATTGGAGTCCTTTACTGTTGTTTTCTCCAGTTCTACTTCCATGTCCTCTGAAACGTCCCCTCCTTCATCTTCCAGTGCTTCCAACTTTGTTTTCCCAGGTTCTTTCACTTTTACTCCTTCTGAAGCAAGGCACATCTAAAATAAGTTTAAAAACAGTCCCATGAAACAAACATCAACAGTTAACATTACTTACTTATACTAACAGGAGCATTAACCAGGGAATCTCTCTGGCATTTCAGTTTAGGAAAGCAAACTGTGCTACAGGACAACTGAAAACCAGGCTGAAGCCCTGCTGAAACCAATGCAATGGGATGAGGGCTAAGTACTAGAATAAGGCTGGTGGGGAGTTCTACTGCTCTAATAAAAAAAGACTCGAACTGATCTTAGTGGTGTTTCCTTGAAGGGTCTTTTATATAATCTGGAAACTCACTACTAGACAGATTTTCAGAATGCCCTAAATGCAACAGAACAACAGAGTTATCTGTGATGATTGCCACAGACGAGCTACTTGAAATCTCACATCCGTTCCCCCTTCAACTTTCAAATGTCCCTAACATAATTCCTTTCTCCATTTTCCAAATGGCCTTGAAGGAGGGAGGGAAAAAATTATTTCATCTCAGTAACTGAGATTATTTTCTTTTACTTGAATGTACGAAATAATTTGGAAGGTAGTACAAAAGCCTTCCAAATCTTTCTTCTCACGTCACAGACTTATTTTGCAAAGAACTGCAAAGCAGCAGTGGTTGCCATGGTTATCTCCTCCTGGAGTTAACACTAATGGAAACCAAAATCCTTATACTATCTGAGGAACATCGATATTCAAAAAAAGACCTGTCAGAAGGTCCTCAAACTGCCATGTTCCTGCAGCTCTGACTTGGGAGATCCTCCCTGTTTTGGATCCCCTGTAAGCTATGCTGAGACCTCTACAGAAGGTAGTCCTTCATGGCACCAACCAGCTGCCCTTCAGAAGACAATGCTTTGTTCTTACTGTCCCCTTTCAAAGCCCCCAGGCTGAACTCCCAGTGCTGTTTTGTTTTTAGCACAAATGTCAACCAGTCACCTGGAGCAAAACCAGATGGAAGAGGCTTGCTTTGAACTAGACATCAGAAGGTTCCTGCAGCTCGGCCCACAGGCCATGTGGCCAGGATGGATGTACCTCCCCCCCAGAGCACTGGGTTCTTTCAGGTCCATTTTAGATTTCTCAAATTGGTAAGGCTTTCTTTCCTTGCAAACTAAAAAATTCTCTCATACTAATTTATGTAAGAGCATAACACCAATGATTGGAATGTTTATTTCGTTTTATGCATTTGCTTCTTCTGCAGTAGCCAATAGTACAGAGCTACAGACATGGCTACAAAAAAAGTCACTCCTGTCTTGTAAGCACTAAATAAACTTGTAATTAAGCAATCTTCAAAATTGGGAAAGCTTAAAAAAGTGTTTAGAAACAAAATAAATGCAAAATTTCAATAAGATGTAATTGGTTTTAACTGTTCCAAGAAGGAAGATATACTGAGAGTATCATAGCATAATTGCTGTAGAAGTTATTGACCTGTTCATTCACCTGAAATTTTCAATGGGCATTAAAAACAAAAATAAATGAAAGCGGCTCATGACCATTAACATGAATTTGTAACGGCAATGCCCAAATCTGAGTAACACAGTAATCCAGTCCTCTCTCTCAACTATTTGTGCCCCTCAGCTAAACCCTAACACCTCGAAGCCTAAACCATGAAATTGAATCAAGTTCAATTGCAAAGTCCCTTTGCCACCAGAAACTGGTTGTACTCCTGAGCTGCACCAGACACTTAGGAACCTCTAAGTTGATGGCTAGTCTGGGAAAATCTTGACTTGTGGCATCTGAGCCACAATAACTGATGGTTCTATAAGCAGCTGTGTAATTATAACTGTAGCACTGTTCTGCCTTTCAGACTTTGGCAATCAACAGCATTAACTTCTCCACCCCACTGCACCTGGGGCAATTAGTGACCAGTGTTTTAGTATTACCTCTGCCAGCTGAAATAATGCTGATGTTCCACACTGTTTTGTTAAATCAGAAGGCCCTGAACGGGATGTACTTGAAGAAATCTGTGGAGAGAAAAACCGACACAAATAAAACATTCTTTTATCAGCATCAATTCTTTTATGTTTATGACAGAGCTTTTGAATGGATTGTTCCCCCCCTTCCCAAAATTAATTTGTAAGACTATATACTGAAAAAGAAGTACAGACCTGTGCATGCTGGTATAAAAAAAGCCCACTCCAACACTGCTCTGGTGAATAATGCCACTGTACACTAAAAGATACTTGCAGTTTTGGGGTTTTTCTTGTCAGGACACCCTCTGAAGAGCAGGATGAGCTGACGCACATGCTCTCTCACACAGGAACAGACTCCAGCAGCTCAGCAACTATCTACACCAGCATGCAACTCAGATGGTGGTGTTTTTGAAGGCTTAGTAGGGCAAAATTTAATTATTTCATTTCATTATCACAGGTTGAGGAGGCTATTCCTTTGAGGCTATGGCATTGCCTATTGGTGTCCTATAGGACTCATATAAAAGAGATGCTATGAACCCAAAGTTAAGTAGGACTCCTCAAGCCTTTGGTAATCTTTAGTACTCCTCAGAGTAAAAGGAGGCTGTCACGCAAGTATGTAGCTGATTATCCTCCAGAATCCTTTTCCTCTATCAGGCCATGATCCTATTCAGTACTTTAGAGTGCTTTGTATCAGTTTTGAGCTAGGTGCAAAAAATGATCTTTTTCTAAAGAAATTTAAAGTATCAGTATCAGGATTGGCCACCAGTATGAAGAAAATGTTCTATTTTTAAGGACATATCCCATCATCTCAGACCAGGCTTGTGGGTTTCTTATACCTCCTTCTTTAGGCTGCATAAAAAAGTGAAGTTATAAGGGACTGGGGAACTAAAGTATTTACACCCTTTTTGCCCTCCCTATCCCCATAAACTCAGTTTTCATTGCTCTCAACCAACAAAGTCGACTGCAGTATTCGGCCTATCATTGCCATAAAGGAAATAAACAAAAACCAACACTGTCTCTACATCTCCTGGAAGGTGCAGCTCTTCACAGCATCTCCCAAGCTCCAACCATTAGAGCTACAGTCTCCACATGCTGCTCACAGTCAAGTGCTGTTACTGCTGTGAAGTGGCCTCCTTGCCTTGGTGGGGTGATGGCTGCACCCCTGCACTGCCCCCCTTCACTCTCCTGCCTCTGCACTGAAGGCTAAAGACAGAGCAAGAGACTCAGCAGAGATGAACAGCAACAGCCTCCCAGGCTTCAGAAGGCAGAGTGGGTGCTCCAACCATTCGCAACTTAGAAATCCTCAGAATTTTTAGAAAATAATTTAACCCCCGTCTGCATTTTATTTTAATCACCATCTGCGAAACATTGTGAAATATCAAAAAGGAAGGGATAGGGAAGAGGGGGGGAAAAAAGAAGATAAAATTGGTTAATCCACACAGCAAAGAAATGAAGGAGGCGCAGAGCAGTGTGGTATGCTGAAGAAGACAGGCTCCCACGCACCAGACACTTGCCATGCCAGCAGCATGGAAACAGCAGTCCAGTCCCCTCCAGTGCACAGCACCTGCAGTTTGGAGTTATAGCAGCACAGCACAGCTGTCTGTCAAATCCACTTGCAAACCTAAGACACCCTCGAGGTGATTATGAACATGGTTTATTTGCGATGCTCCAAACCAGGTCCTGAACTGCTATCTTAACTCAAGTTTAAGATTAATCTCTATCATTTATCCAAATACAATCCAACATTAGAGATCTCCAAAACTGAGGAAAAAAAGAAAAAAATCAATAGCACTGATGTCCTACAAGAACTAGAGACATGGAGGATATGCTTAGCACATCTGCCATGTTTTTCCCTGTTTGAATCAGAGCCTTTAACGTCCATTTTGTGTATTAAATTAGGCTTGCAGGAATCCATGAGCAATCACTGAGCGATCACAGAAACCTGTCCAATATACAAACGTCATGCTGCCAGACTTAGCTTCACTTTTTCTGCCACCTGCAGTACAAACTGTGCACTCCTGTGGACAAGCATCTGTCCTTCCACTAAACTAGGGCTTCACAAGCTTGACAGTCACACAACTTCTAATGCTGACTTCTAAAAATCAGGCTGCACCTGGCAACAGCCTTACTCCAGAAGAGCACTACTCAGCCTGCTGCGGTCCTGTTGCAGGCCACATTAAAGACTTCTGGTGTCCCTGAGTAAACACCACCAACCCTTCTGCTGTCCCAGAGCTGCAACAGCCAAATACCCTTATGGATCACTGATGACAGTTAGGTGTAATCACCCTTGCAATGGCACTGCTGGTAACAGAGCACACAGCCACAAACTCTGCTACTGACAGAGACTGCCTGTACAGTAAGGCAGATTTTCTTCCACTCATATAAGTCCCTATAAAGCCACAGTCTTCCACGACTATCCATAAAATAAGACATGAAATACTTTCATTTCAATGCTTCCCATCTCTGCCTTTTTCCTGGAAGGGACTGACCTCACCAGCAAGAATACAGGGCTGGCTACAACTAGATAAGATGCAGAGAACCATTTTCCTTACTGAAATAGGATGTGAATTTGAAATAAAAAGTAAAACACCACAACAAAAATCAAGCAAAAAAAGTGTACAAGTAATGTGCTAGCATACTCCCTTGTTTATCTGGAATACAGCATATATCTTTGTCTTTCAATCATCACAAAAAACAGTATTTGCACATCAAACTTCAAAGATTTTTGAGTGAATGAGCTATATCAAAGAGGAGACCTCTACAAGGTTATATTTAAGACTCACAGAGAATTTGTAGGACTTTGGGGAAACCTGACCCAACATTCTTGACTACTGCTGAGAGCTGCCAATTTCAGAATTTAATACACTGCATCAACTTCTAATTCTTCATACAGATTTCCTTTTCCTATTCTCAGTCCCCAATCAGGCAATGCACCTTCCAATTGTTATAACCAAAGCTTTATTTTTTCAGTCCTGGTTTCCAGCTCCTCATTAAGAATACTGTTATCTCCTGTCTTTGCTGCAGTCCTGAGCACTGTTTTTATTATAGTTATAAAGCTAATTTTTCTAAAAGAGAAGGGTAACTTTCTGTGCTGTCTCTTAGAAAATATGCACATTCACAAGGGTTTAAAATCCTAGGTCCCCGAGACCATAGCTACTGCCCACTTCTCTTGGTATTTCATTCTTTACTAATATGCATTTCTGGAAATACAAGATTTGATATTAGAGCAAACCTTAAACAATTCATACTTTTTTTGTGGAAAGTTATGCACATCTTCCCCTTGTGACACTACTGGGTATAACTTTACCTCTGCCAACTGGAAGAGTGCCGATTTCCCACAGTGCTTTACTGGCTCGGGACTTGGCAACTGGGAAGTATTTGATGAGATCTAGGTTACAAATGAACAGAGGAGAAAATATTTCAGTGGCACACAGGAAAGACAGAAAGGAGGGGAGAAAAAGAATGGAAAATAAGGGATTAGTTAAATCAGTTACTTTTAGTTCTTTCTGGCAATACGCCCTACTTCAGATAGGCAACCCCACCCAAGAAACACTAAACAGATAGAAAACAGGAGAATATAAGCAAATACAGCATTCCTTCCTTAGATTATGCTCATGGATACTCTATGCTTGTACTGTCCACAGCTTATGTTCTATCATGCTGTGCGTTATATGTGTTTTATGTGACCAAGTGAACAGATCATACCTGTTGCTTAAAAATACACACTATTAGTTGTTAAGGTTAAATACAATTCTATCAGAAAGCCTGGGCAGTATTTCCCATTAATTAGATATAGAAGAGGACCATCTGTCCTCACAGGCAGTTCTTTTTCACTTTCTTTAGTTATAAAAAAGGAAATAAGACCTATGTCTGGAGAGCAAATCTAGCCTTCCAAAGAGCTGTTGTTGTGTCAGCACCTGTGATAACTACCAGTAAATAACTACCACTGACACTTTAGGAAATTGCTTTTACAGCTTTTTTTAAATTGCTTTTTTCAGACCTGCTTTCCAGTGCAGCATTATTAATTCAGAAATGCAAAAATTATTATTTCTGTTATGTGACCTTTTCTGGCATGGCATTACATGGTGGTATTTGACCTGGAAGCCTTGAAAAGCCTTGAGACAAAATCACCAGTGTTTCTGTGGTATCTCCTTCACCACAAAAATCACACTTAGGACCATGACTGGGCAGGTAGTGACAGGACATGGGCAATGGTTTTAAGCTGAAAGACGGCAGGTTTATGGCAGATGTTAAGACAAATTCTTAACTCAGAGGGTGGTGAGGCACTGGAACAGGTGGCCCAGAGAGCCTGTGGATGCCCCAACCCTGGAAGTGTTCAGGACCAGGCTGGATGGGGCTTTGAGAAACCTCATTGAGTGGAAGGTGTCCCTGCCCATGGCAGGGGGGTTGGAAAAAGATCAGCTTTGAGGTCCCTTCCAAGTCAAATCATTCTGTGGTTCTGTGATCTTTCAGATGCAAAAATTATCACATTTGCCTTTCTCCTTGTATTTAATTCTTTCTTTTGAACTAGGTTATTTGATGAATTTACCTTTCAATTACCTGTCAGAGAATTTATTACGCTCCCCACCACATCCCCCTCCACCAAAATCCAGGACATCCATTTCATTTAAAGCTATTTAAAATATAGTGAATAATACTCAAATGTGCACTAATAGTAATTTTTAATATTAAACTAAAATATTTCAACATCCTAGTTTTGCTTTGAGACAGTTCAGTGAACCTGCTCAGGACCCCACTTGACTAAGTGATCTTGTACACTGCACTTTGGTCTCAACTTTTTAATCTTTCTATCATAACAAATGCTCATCTCAATGACTTTTTTTTTTTTGAGTACAACATGAATGGCAGAAAAAGGATAGAACAACACCCACACACACTGAATTATAACTTAAGAACATACAGGCATATCTTGCGTCCTGATGCACAAAGTGAGGTAACAGTAAAGAAATTCTGACAAGACAGTAAGTGTTCTAACAAAATGTGAGATCTTTATAGTACTAACAGAAAGAGAGGAAGCTGACATTTCACATCAGGGAAAAAAAAATCTTGTAAGAGTTAAGAAAACAAACAGCAAGCGACACAAGCGTGTAACTCATTCTGATGAAGTTACTTGCCAAACATCAGAAGGAAAAGAATGGTTGATCAATCAGCTCTCAGTGAGATTACAGATCCCATTCCCTGTCTTAAGAACATCTTCCAGCCTTAATTAGAATAATCAGAACCTCCAGTACTACAACCACAAACACCCCCTTTCTTATGTAGGGGTTTAACTGGAGGATCATTAGGATCAAGTTACTATCTTTTATTACAATACAGGTGGGATTTTAGCAACTATATTACATTTTAGTTTGCAAAAGAAGCATGGTAGTATGTTTTCATCTTCCTCCTAGAACAGGCATTTCATTTCAACACAAACATTTAATAATTTCAGTATGTGGGCAAACAGCAAATACATTTGTCTTTACCTGGGAAGATTACAGCTTTACATATGGGAAAGCTGGAAGAGAAAACACTCACTAGTTCTTATACTCCTGACTGCACGGCATTTGGACGAAAAGTTTTGGATTCAAACTTCCTGTTCTGCACAGAAATAAACAGAGCAAACCTTCTCAAACTGAGTACATGAGAATGCAGCAGGGACAGAAATCATCCTCAGGCATGTTTTTTTCTTAAATGATAGTAACGTGCTAGACTAGCAAAAAAAAAAAAAAAATCCACCTTATTGCATGCTGCACGTGACTATTTTTGGGGTTTTTTAAAAATTAAATCATCACCTAGAGAAAAAATTTAGAAAAGCTGCTGAAAGCAAAGAGTTTGGTGATTTTGGATTCATGTTATTTTTAAGATGGTTGAACTAGCAATTCTTTTGCTTTCATACCCCAGAAGCCTTTTCTTTAATAATGAGTGAGAGTTTAGATAAGTAAATCCAAGAGGTACTCTTCTTTCCTCTCAAGGAAGCAATCCCCACCATCTGTTCACCTTACCAAACACATGCAGGAAGAGCAAGAGAGCAAGGGGTCCCATCTGCTCTGCTTCCCTCTCATGGCAAGGAAGGGGACAGCGAGCAGCCCCTGTGAGCAGCTGCCTGCAAACAGCCACTGCCCCAAGGAACACGATCCATAAAGGTTCAAAGGAGAAGGACAAATGTAGGGCCAAGTTCTTGCAAGGTCAGAGCAGCAAAAGCATAACATGACAACACTCCAAACTTCAAAAAGCTCTTATGAGGATGTCACATCATCTTTGAAGATCTCCAAGGCACTTGCCTGTGCACCCACAGGACCAAACGAAGTCTTACGTGATTTTCATCATCTGTTGTGGCAAGTCACTGGGCAGGCCTCATTAGCCATATCCTGGACAGCTTTAATTGACAACTATAGCACTTGGGATAGACAACCAGAAGAAAGACTAACTGAGGCTGTAAAGACAAAAAGAATCCCATGCTACTCTACACATAACAAGCTGTTTCTGAGTGACAGGGCACTTGTACTCCTGGGGTAAAGGTATCTGTTTTAAATGACAAACCTACTCAATGGGATCACTGTCTTCACAAAGAGGCACTCTTACTCACCCTGCTGCAAAGGCAGTGGAGAGAAAGGCAACATATGAGGAACACCCAGTCAGAATCAAAATTGAGCTGGGATGGCTGCCAGAAGTCTCCAGGCACATCAGACCAGAGCACACTTCACATTTCTTCACAGGTCTACTTGGCTACTGGTTAAATAACTACTTTCTCTCACTCTCTCTTTTCTTTTGTAGCACTGTACATGGCTGACAGCAGCCCACTGCAAATTGCTTGCCATAATTTAGCTCACTAAATGCAGAAACGCGTTCATATAGACAAGACGCAGTAAGAAGTGGCACAGTAAGGAATAGGACTTTTGCCAAATTTGACAAAGACAGCCTGTGCAAATGAAAGCCCTTATAGCTGAAAGACCACAAGCAGCTTTAATAGCAGGGGAGAAAGCTTAAAGAGGTTCTGTAACATGCTCAATACTTTCCCCTGGAACAACCTAAATGAAATCAACCCGCTGCAAGCTTAGAAAAGTGCCATTTCTCTACTGCTATGGATAAAAAATGATGTTCATCACTGCCATTAAGGTTTCACAGGAAGAATAATCATGGCCAATAAGGTGGGGTTTTTAAATTTTGTTTTTCTTTTTTTTTTTTTCTCTTTTCCAGATTTGTCTCCTATTTCCAGCCACAGAACAAAACCAAACCCCCTCCAGACTGCACACACATTTAAATAATTTTACAAGAAAAAGAGATTAACCCTGACTCTAAAACTGTCCTCAGTAAATCCTAATTAACTTTCTGAGCACCTCTTCTGCCTAACATTTGATGATTCATACGTGCACTCCAATGTGTCAAATGAGCTCACTCAGCATAGTGGAATGCAAGTCAGTGCACTGTCACATCCGTATGACAATTTTCAGGTTTGTCATTTTGTTTGTTCAGTTAGGAGAGGAAATGATTCTAGGTTCTGTGAAATTCTGAGAGTATGGCTAAGCCAGGTTTTATGTGACAATTTAAGAATGTTGTACTAAATGAAACACATACTTTGTTCAATTCTACAGATATCCAGAATGACTTGAGATTTTTGAAACTAAGCAGACTCACTTGCAGTATTATTACGGTATTTTGCAACAAAATTAACAAGAAATGTTCTCCAGTTTGCATCTTTTAACTTGGTTTAAAAATCTGGCTTCAGCACATAGTTTCATCCTGCTCAATTCTACTAATTTTCTCAAAAGAACTTTGCAAATTAACTTCTAACTTTCGAAAACGTGGTAGATATAAAAACACCTTCATGATTAGAGATATTAATTCTATTGTAGCTTTTACAGGGGTGTTTAGTCAGGTATTTTCTGGCACCTGAATCAGTAAATTGATTTTTCTTCCTTGGCCCTCCTAAGAAAAACATCAAGGCCCATTCTAGCCAAGCTAAAAATACACAATAGACAATTAGCTCAACATTTCACAGAATAAAGTGTGTGGTATGTAGCCAAACCTCTGTAAACACACAGAATAAAAAAGAGGATATCTTTTAATCCCTTTATGCACCTCTGCAATAGCACCAGCTCCAATCCCAGCCTTTTCACACACACGGAAAATGCACCTGTGACATAACTGATTCTGCAAGCAGTATCAGACTCCCCCAAATGGGCAAGAAGAGTATATGTGTGGAAAGTCAATTCGCAGAGGCACATTTGACACATGGAGGAAGACATTCTTAAAAGCAGCATTTAATGAACTCCAAATATTCAATATGTGGAGGAAGGCAGATAGGCTACATACTTATGGGTAGTTGATAGGTTTGATAACCTAATGATGCTGTTAAATATCCTTGTAGCTGTTGTGATAAGCTTCCTTTGACCCACAAGGATTCTTCAAATGATTCCTGCCTCTAGGGCAGTCACCACTCTGCACTGCTGCAGCCTCTTCCACAGGCAGTGCATAGTGTCATTTCAGAACGTCTTTTAATTGTTGTTTTCCTAGATGTAAATTAAAAGGCCATTTGGATAATAAGTCTGCAGTGATCCTTTGGGTATGGAAGGCTAGGTAATGTTCACAAGCCCAGTATCTCTTGGATATGCTGCAGCTGGTAGAACTGGCCAACATCTCAGCCAATCACTGGTTGTTCACCCCATGGTTTTCTTAACACAATGCTGTCACGAAGATACACATCTCGTGTAGGGAATCCCTGATAAGACAGGGTGCTCAGCCATTCAGTGACAACTCTTACCGGTTCCTTGCTTCCTCCCATCCTCCCCCACCACATTCAGCCATTATACCTCAGCAAACTGAAACAATGCAGACTCCTCCGCTTGTTTTACTGCCCCCAGGACTCCAGGCTGTGATGTGTTTGAAGAGATCTGTCAGGAAAACAATTATGCTTGTATTACCTAACTCTTCAGTTTCAGTATCACACTTCAACACGCTAAATTTACAATCTGTCATAAACAGATTCCTGGTACCCCAGAGTATGCAAACGAGTCTCAACACAGCCTTAGAACAAACAGTCTCTGCTTCCCAGGAAACACATAAACAGGTGATCTGTGAAATGGTAATATTGAATTATTTTTCACAAGGAAAATCTTTCCTAGGATAAACAAAACAGGCTTTTTGTGAAGGGCTTTTATTTGCCTGCTGATATGTCAAAGAAGGGTTAGCAACCAATACTTAGCACTGTATTGTATTTCACAGTTCAGCTGAAGACCTGAGACTGCAGAATGGTGGTGATGATAGAGCACAAATTGCTACTTAGTACAGAAGGCAAGTGTGGACAGCAACACAATGTGTGCAGGTATTTTGAGATACCAGATCTATCCCACACACTAAGGTAACTGCATTTCATAGTGTTTGTGTCAATTAGTTTTGTTGCAAATGACACCTCTGATTAATGTTAGACTTCACTACAGGTACCAATTATTTTGCCTCTGACACACATACCTACCATGCACTGGTTAGATGCACCCTCACTACAGGCTGTGTAACATCCTTGAAAAATAAGACTAGCTAATTTGCATTTCCAATTACTAATCATCAGTAAGCTACTTCTAAACCACGTTTTAGCAGTGCAGGTGAGCTTGTTTCCTGGCACCCACTGAAATTTTTCTTCAATGGGTAAGGAAAAGCCAGAGGTCAGAGGCCCTTAGCAAGGGCATATTTGGCAGCACACAATTCCTGCCTAATACCACATGAGTCTGGCACTTCCCTCCTTCAGCACTGTAAAATGAACTGAAACAATTAGGTGAGCTGGTATTTGTCTTACTCTTTAAAAGATTCAGCAGTGAAATTCAAGAAACAAACCATTATCAAGAGGAACTATACAATATAAGATATTGCTCTACTGACAGTATAAGCACACAGAAGCAGCTCAGAAATATGGGAAGATGGATGTTGAATCATTATCACAGAAGTGTCATAAGTGATACTGGAATTAACCAATTCTAAGAAGCCTCTAAGTATTGCTTTTCATTGCTGGCACACCAGGCATTTCCTCTTCCTAACAAAAGTCAGCAGGCTGTTTAAGAGCCTAATTACAGGTTATCTATTTCATTCTGGCCATTACCTTTAATCAGAAATACAGGATCAGTGCTCCAATTTATTTTTAACACATTTGAAAGACTCGGATCTTAAGTTGGAACTCAAGGGCTTGTGCATTGATGTTAAAGCAAACCAATTGAAAAAAAGTCACATTTTCTATGTGCTAGGGTTGCAGTGTATCTGCTACAGAAGTGATGATGTTTTAGGGAGGAGTAAGAAGGTGCACAAGGCAAAGGGTATTCAAGACACACAAGTCAGATCACAGCTGGTGTGACTACAGATAATAAAATTCCCCTATTATGCTAGAATTTCTTTCCATATACACTTACTTAAAAACTACCTAATGTCCTGTAAAATCAATATCTATACAACTGAACAATTCCATGTCATTTATTATGACCATTTCAAAAGTTGGAACAATACCAACAAACAAGTGATGCCTGCAAAGGGCCAGAGTTCCTTGCAATCTCATTTTTATAATTTATATCAATGAAACCCATTAAGACTTGGATGAAACTGTATGCTTCAAAGAAAAAGAACAACAACACAAACCACCGTTGCACTTCTAGCAATAACTGGAGTATGTTAACAAAAATATTGTACATTGCAATGTTAAAGCACAGTTGCATAGAGCTGTTTGGTGGTTATAGAAGAAAATTTTGGAAATTTAAGAACTGCAATTATTTTTGACGGCGCTGATGACTAAAGCAGCCACAATAGATTAGAAACATAGTGTGGCATCCAAATACACGTTAAAATCTTAGTTAATATAGCTCTAGTTTAAAACTAAGTGCAGGAATGACATATTTCCAAATCACAGCTTAAACCACAGCTCCATGATTGCACTTGGGTTTCCAGCATGATCCTAAACACACTCTCCTGCACTACAAGTCTGACCGACCTACCCAACTGATAAATGATTCAACAGCATAAACCCAAAAATGAAGGAACAAATAAAAGCACCAATTTTAGTTAAAGACACTTGATTTTTCTTTCAGGTGGACATCAGATGCTTCTTAAAAGGAAACACTTGGAAAGAAAACCCTTTTTGAAGAAACTCACCTCTGCAAACTGAAACAATGATGACTTCTGACAGGCTTCTGTAGAATTACCTGCATCAGACTGGCAAGTACTGGAGGAAACCTGAAACAAGGAGTGTGCAGAGTAAGACCTCACAAGTGCTCCTCTCAAGCTAAAAACAACAGTGAGCAAAACAAACCATTTAAGAGAAGAAGGACAAGCTGATGTTTCACAGTTCTGGAAAGATTAAATCATATTTATAGATGAAAACATAGTTTAGCACCCATTTTAATGCATTTGAAAACTGTCTTTGAAGAAAGACCACAAAAATACCACTCCTTTTATGATTCTGAACTTGTCAGAACAGCTTTATGCAACAAAATACTCAACGGGTTATACTGGACTACACACATAAATATCCACTACTGGTGATGCTATCGACACTGCTATATCTGCAATTTGCACTATAATTCTGAGTAAGATTACTTAGGAGGTTAAAAAAATTTTTGAAGACACAGTTGCTGACAGGAATACTTATTAGAAAAATAATCTTCAATCACAATAGCATGAAAATAAGTAGGGTAGCATAAGCCTAAAATTTCTCAAATCATACCTAAACATACATTTTAGGGGTGCTTTTGAGAAGCAGTGCAAGAAAGTCATTACATCTGAAAACAAAATACAAAGAAATGACTGTTCAAAACCAAAAGCCTTATTTGAATTAACACAGATCTTAGCCATTGTATTTTTCTTAGCTAGAAATGTGTTAATCAAGCATTAGTCTGTAAAGGCATTCTATCAAATACGATACATTCATTTGTGTCACATTTGAGTGTAAAAAATTTACATGTGTAACTCCTAGGAGCATGAAGTACTGTTAGTATAAAACAAGACATGGCTTGTAAGAAACAGAAAAAAAAGTAAGGAAGCTTTGTAAGATTTCAGAAAAAGGGAATGGAATTTTTTCTCTAATAACTTTTTTCGCCTTGAAATTTCAATTTATTTTAAAGACTCAGAAATAAATGTGGGTCTTTTTCCTACTCATTACTTAAACAAGTATGTCAACAGCTTTGATTGGTGAAAGCACACATGAGATTTAGCTACTGACTGCACCTGTTGTTAGTAAGCACAAAGCCCTGCAGCACACACAGGCCTGCAGCACGTGCAGCTTGCCCTGCTGCTCCTGCTGCTGTTTGAGATCCTCAAGCACTGCAACAGCAACAGAGGCATTTAATTTCAGGAATCTGCTACCCATGCTCCCCTTGAAACACTAAATCCAAGTGTAGCAACCCACAGGCCAAGGGGAAATACACCAACATGACAATTTGCTTATATATACAAACAAACTTGTTTCTTCCCTGCCATAAAACCTAGCAGCAACAGTGACTCCTGTGATCTGTATTTCCACTGTATTTATTAAACACTAAGCAGGATGTTTTATCAGTGTACTATGGGACTACAGCAACCCAAAGGGCCACAAAGAATGTATTTTTAATGTCTATCTTTTGCCTTTTCAATAGATTGTGCTACTGTTTTCACTGATGTAATGTTTATTACTGATTTTTATCATGTTTCCGTACAATCTGTTTAAGATGTCTGTGCCTCACCAGTAGTCTGGACTGTACCAGTAAAGCATCTTGCTGCTGTTGAGTGTCCCATCTCTGAAGATCTGAGACTCTGCAGAGGTGTAGAATATGTAAGATTGCTGCTTGCATGTCTGAGCACTCATTTGCTTATTTTAGGCCACTACGCCGATGGGATTCTTAAAGGAATAACTAAATTTTGGACTTGGTTTCCCATATTTTCTGCAGTTCAACCAGCTGCCTTACATAGCTTAGTCTGGAGTGTCTGTTGAAGAAGTTTGTAAGTGGAGCGTTTCCAATGCAGCACAGAAAAGGGCACTACTTTGCTGAGGAGAAGCCATGTGGAAGCTCCCTGCTCCCAAGGCAGGGCCGTGCACTCCTGAACTCTGCCCACGTGCCAGAATGAGACCACAGCTTCCCAGCTCCCTTGCCTGTCTAGGGGCGTGTGCACACGACTGTGCCAAGACATGCCTGAGCTGGCACGGCACGAAACAGCTCTGAGTTTGGACCCCAGGAGCACCGTGCTGGAATGGCAGTGCCCTTCCAAGTGGGGCTATCCCAGCTCAGCCCCTATAAAAAAAGTGCTGTCAGACCCTCAGGATGAGCCTTCTTGCTGCCTTGGAGGCCACGTGCTGGGGCGTGGGCACAGCTCATACACCTGGTGGTACAAGAACCACTTGCTGTCGGAGGAGTGAAGCCCAGTTTTCTACAGTTTCGGGTGTAGAGGACAGATTGCTGGTGGCTCCGTAACTCAGTGGAGATTTTGTGGTTGGAACCACCGTGCTTTTCCTGTCAACTCCTGCTACTTTTTAAAAAGTTAATGCTGTTGCCTTTACTTGACAGAGCACTAATTTGAGCTTGTGTCTTCTACTCTACTGCTCCCCAAACATTCTTTACCTATTGGAAATTTATCATCTCCAGGACTTCTAACCTTTGCCAGGCTGAACCTGATCAAAGCATTAAAATAACCACCAGAAGGAACAGATGCACAGATAGTGCCATTTTGTATGTCTCATTTCCTGCTCTAATAAAATGTCCTCAATATCCCATTTCTTCTCATCCTTCCTCCTCCCAGCCTTCCCTCAAGCTGCACTTGAGAGATTTTTCACTTCTGATTCACGCTTTGCACAGATCCTGCATCACATGCAAGAGAACCTTTTGCTCTCAAAAAGAAGGAAGCCACGAGGATAATACCTCTGTGGCCTTCCTTTCCCTGCAGGTTACCACAACCTGCTCTAAAACGAGCACACCGAACAAGGCTGGAGGAAAACCCCTGGGTCAGACGAACTCTGACTGGTGCGAGGCATTGGTGCTGGCAGACAGGAAGGTTTTGGATGACACTACGGATTTCGGGATTTCTGGGCGGTAAGCTACAGAGAGTCCACTAGGTGCTGCTGTAAGGCAAGGAAAGGGCCTGACGGACAAGTACGGGAGATGTGCAGGGAGGCAAACGGGCAAGCAAGCAGCGCTGCTCACCCAGCTCCAGCCTTGCTGCCATTAACCCTGTGGTGAGTACCAGACTTTGCCTGGCACAGCCACAGCAGCTGGGGCACACCCGGCCGGCATCTCTGCTCGGATGTTCATTAAAATAGGCTCATAAACCACTGTCTTGTGTAACTGATGAAAGGACTCAAAATGCTGGGGGAAACTCACTGCATATCCAAGTCCTCTGTCCAAGTCCCTGTAAGGTCGGTCACTTCTCTCGCCTGTCTGCTTAGGAACTCCAGCTGCTGCCTAGAAAGCAATCACCTACTGACACTGAATTCTGTTATCAGAAGATAAATGCTCTAGTCCATAGCAAAAATCTGCAAAAATAGGAACACACTGGCAACATACAGAGATGGCAACTGAAGCCTCAAAGCAATTTTGTAAATAACACTATTGTGCCTCTTCCCATCCTCCTGCTGGCAGGTGACTTTGTTACCTGACCTCTGTGCTTCTGACAACTTGAAGATCAAGCACCTCACTTGAAAAACCCCTATCCATTCATTTAGCACACACTTGGCAGAACATCAGCAGGTGTTGAATACGCTTCATTGGGATTAGCAGACCTCTAAGTACAATGTCCATCATCCTCTCACAAGTGCTGAGCAAGACTGTGCCAGTGCTGCCCTCCCCTCCATTAACAACTTTAAGATTATAAGAGTATGCAAGACCTATGCTTACAAGGCCACCCAGGCCTGTGTAACCATACATATGCACAGCACTCAATCTGTGTGTTGACAAGTAATCCTATGTCTGGCAGACCCCCGGTTTAAGAAACATCTATGTGTCCACGTGTATCTTAAGTGTATACACACACTTTAATGATAATGTAGACTACGTGATATGATTTAGAGCATTCTTAAAAAAATTACACTTTGTCTGTCATTTTTTTAAAATAGAAATGTCAAGGCTTTAGATGTACAACGTGTATTTATATACTTATGTGCATATAAAAACAATACATATATTCTCCATAATAAAGCAACTTCTGAACCTCTTCACTAACCATACCTCAGCAGTCACCTTATTACACAATATTCACTCCCATGTGGAATCCAACTCTAATGCGACACAACTGACTCCTCTCCACTGAAGAGGAAAGCAGCTTCCCAACTCTACAGTGAATTCTCAAGCTGCTTTCTGAGCCCGTCATACCACCTCCTAACATGTTCTGCTAACCTCCCAGATGCTGGTTTAAGTGTGAGACCATAAGCATGGAAATCCAACCACAGATTCTCCTAAAGGCATGCAAAAATGACCATCTTACATCTCCTGTCCACATGCCCGAGAGTGGGAAGACAGAAAAGCTGTTCAGTTATTCAAGTCTAAACAGGTTTAGGATCATTACTGCATTTGGGAAACACATGCCTAAGAAATAGTTGCTCTGTATCTATTCTCCACTGAAACATAAGAAAATAAAGGAAAAACGGAAGACACACCACGGCTGCCACACAAAAGAAACTGAGAAAGTCTCCCAGCACCTGGGCACACAGCTGGAGGCTTAATTCCTGCTAACACACAATGAGGAGGACTGAACTTTGTTCATTTGGGCCCCTTTAAGAATACCAATCACCCCAATTGACCTGGAGGAGGTATTTTACAAAGGGGACCCTCAAAAAAAATCAGAGATGTGCAGTTCCCTGGGAAGTGCTCTGTCCCTTAACCACTTGTCAGATAGGGTAGGACAATTAAAATATGGTAACGCATTAGTAAGTATGAGCTACGTTATGGCCCATCATAACATTCTAACAACAGCCAACAAATCCCCCAACTAGTTTTGTCTGGGCTGTATTTATGACAATTATTTTGCTCTACATTTTTGGGGAAAGTAGATTACATAGCTTGCTTCTTTGGCTTCTTTGATGTGGAGGGCCAGGTTTCAAAACAAGACTACAGGCCCAGAAGAGTAAAGTGTAGTTTATACATAAAGTGAATATTTCATCACAAGTCATATTGCACACTTCTATCAGAAAAAATGGGGTTTATGTAGGCACATGGGAAGCACGTCTTTTGCTCAAAATAAGGAAGTTCTGATTAAAAGAACTTTCACATACTAAAACAATCACATAATATGCTTTTTGATTTGACTCTAAATCTACATGCAGATTTTATTCCTACACTGCCATCTGAAATCCTACTACTTGAGGCACTTGTAAAATCAAGACACCTCAGCTCTCAAGGTAATAGCAAAGACCTTTTTTAAAGGAATGCAATATCTGTGACTACAGTATACCTCCCCTCACATTTAAATGTAACAGCATAGTAAAAGCAGCTTCTGTGCTCCAAGCTAAGATATTACAAGTTTGAGAAGTATGGGACAGTACAATTTTAGCACAAAATAATCTATTTCTTTCCACTTCTCTGTCACCTTGGCATGAGTGTTTCTTAGTTTTCATGCTGCTGCACAGAAGGCCAGTACCCACACAGCACAAAAACTTCCATGGCTAACACTGGTGTGCAAAGCATTGAGGACTCTTGGCATTATGGGAGCAATACATCTCAAATGCACTACACATATCAATTAAGTTAATTATTGCTTTTTCTCCCAATAACAACAATAACAAAAGAGAGCTCTTTCCTAGAGCTCGAGATTTATGGCAGTGACTACTTACACCCAAAAACAAAGCCACCTTTTGAACAATTTTCAAAGCTGGCCTAAAAAACAGATGATATTAATAATCAGTCTAAAGAAAGACCAGAGATCTCTGCACTACTGGAGCTACACCCAAACACTTACTAGATTCCCCTGTAAAAATGTAAAACACGTTTGTGATGGCAATTGAACTACATACTTCTTTTTAGACGTAAGGATTTAGTGAATAGGAGCAGACTGCAATACTTCAATTACCTGTTAGCACTTGTATGGTTTCAGAATGTATATACAATAATGCTGACTTTGTAGGAAATTATTTACCTGCTAGTGCCAAGGCCACAGTTGTGTGAGGCGTTGCACAAGCATATAAAATCCTTGCCCAAGAAAGCTTGCAAACCACCTGTTTGTTACACAGTCACTGTATTTCAACCCTTCTACCTCTGACAGTATCTTTTCATGGGGCACGCTTGACTGATGTGATCAGGTATCAGCAGAGTTAATAATGAACTGTGCTCAACCTCTACATTCACAGTTGGAATACAAGATTTACACTTCATTCCCAGCTGAGGTTACCTGAGATGCGTCCTGACTTTCATTCCCCACTGGTGAAACGTTCCTCTTACAAGCTCTTTAAACTGAGAACTCATGGTAAGGGAGAGAAAAGAGTTCCTTACCTCTTGTGCAGTAAGTGCATGTTCCCCTGCTAGAAGCAGCATACTCAGGCCTCCCATTTGTGTAGGATCTGTTAAAAGAGTAAAACCAAGTCTTAAGTTGATTCATTTGCTTGTTTAAAAAACCTATCACTTGCACCACTAAAGCCCCAGAAGACTACTTGTCACAGACATTCTCAGCAAGTGGCCATAAAAGGCAGTTCAAGAGAATCACAAATAACCATTTCTGTACCCTCTGGGAACGCTTTCAAAGCTGTTTGAAGGATTTAATTGGATTTGTGTGCTTAACACCCCATTGCAAGGATTTACAATTTTACTGCCAAAGGTTTTATGTACTACAGAGATGAATATCTTTAAAACAGAAATTGTAATGATCTCCTACATAAACATACACAAAGATGCTCTAATAATGCACAGGTTCATAAGTCGGTGAATGCTCCTATCAGGGGAGTGGTTCCTTCCTTGGCGATTGAACAAATAAAATAATGGAACAAAACGACATGATCAAGCTCTGAAGCAAAATTTCTATTTTCATTTGTCTTTAATTTAGAGCTGTATTTAGTGGTGAAAAGTGCCAGCCTGACAGCTCTGAAGCATGAAGCCAGAACAGCACAAGCACTGGCCAGGCAAGCTGCCTGCCTACTTGTTGTCCTGCCAATACAATATATAATTGAGGAATGTAAAATGGAGATAGAGATATTCTTTCTCCAAGTATTTGATACCGACAGCTTTTCCCCTCCAGCCTTCCTGCACCTCAGGAGATCCAAAAACGACAAGAAGTGAAAACAATAAACTCTGACACTGCATTACTCATGGAGCAGCTTTTCCTCTCAGAACAGTGGTTGCTCCTCATCACTATGAAGACTAATTGTCTGATTTTGGGGGAATGCCTTGGAAACAATGCAGGTGCCTGATTTAACAGTGTCATGTACAGAGAGGGAGACAAGACAGTGGCCAAATGTCTCATACAACTGCCACAATGTGAGTGGAATTTTTTGATCTTTTCAGCTGACATGGGCCAAACCTGTACCTGTAAACCTCCAAACAATTTAGTGCTACAGATGATCACAGTTCAATTCATAAGAATACTCATTGTTGCTGTTTAATTCAATACCACAGATGCTGCCTAATGTTTTCCTGCACACAGCATCTCTCCCTGGCATTCACAAGGTAAGTTTTTTCAATAGTCTTTTAGAAGGGCATTAAAAAAAAGCAGAGGAGAACAATGCAAATAAACCAGGCTCATTCACTACCTCATGGATAGAAGAGTGGCTTATTATTAAATAGCATTAAGCAGGCATCCTAAATAGCACCTAGCTTCAAACCCAATATTCAACTGGAATTAACTTTTTCCTCCACCATAATAAACAGAAAGAAGGCATGGGAGAGGTTCTGCTTTTTGGTGTAGTTTTTTTTTTAACAAGTTTGTCTTTTTAAATAAAAAAGGAAGAAAAAGATCGCACTTCTATGAAGAGACAAGGTACTACCCAAAGTGTAGGATCTAGTAACAAGAAGAGACACAGAAAATGTGAAGGGCCAGGAAGTATCTAAGCACAATTCATAAGCGAAGTGATCCTGTCAGCACAGCACTTTTTGCCATCCAAGCAGTTGATCAGAAACCATTCAGTCCTTCAAACCAGAGGACATCAGAGCAATTAGGAAGTGAAAGAAAGAGATCTTGAAAGATAATGCCTGAGCAGGCAGTTAATTTGGAGAAAGGAGAGATTGTAAGAGATCTCCAAGCCCACCATAAAGTAGAGCCCCATATTAAACAGTAAGGCCTTGGCTGGTTGCCTACTACTTTCTTTACCCCCTTTGGAAGGCGTTTGCAGGATCCAAATCTTCTAAGCATTAAGAGCATCCTTCCAGTTTTTAGCTCAAATATACTCAGGACCAGGTAGTGCATGTTTTTTCTGGTATTTGCATCTTTAAGATAAGTATTGGTTTTCCTAAATGGTATCTCCCTTTTCTGCATTTACAGGACTCATCCTACTCTTCTTCCACTTGTTTTCCTGGTCTAAACAATTCAAGATCTCTCGCTGTCATCAAGCACATCCATCTCTCATCATTCCAGCAATTCATATAGCTCTCCTCTGCAATTATCCCAGATGGAGTTCATCTTTCTTGTATATGGAGGACCAGCAGGGCAACCCCATCAGATGAGGCAGTTCCTGAAAACACCTTGCCTGACAAACTGCAGTACAGCACTTTCTTATGCCCACATCACACTGATAACTCCCAGCTGCTTTTTTGTGTTTTATTTTAGTCACCTGTTGGTCCTCTTCCCCCTCCCCAGTTTAGGCCATCTCAAGAGCACCCAGTTTATGTGTAAAATTATTACCCCTCTTCTAAATATCCTCTTGGTAGTTTTGGCTTTCTGCCTTTCAAGTAAGTAGCTTATCATAAGAGGACAAAGATACAAGTGTGGTTTAGTGTTTTTCTCTCCACGTAAACAAATACTGAAACTGTTTATTTAAATACAAAAATTAAGAGGAAGGAAAAACTGACAGATAAATGGAATATAAAAGTTTAAATGTGATGCTTAAACAACTTGAACACTTATGCTGCAGCTGTAGCAGAGGGCTGGTGCTTGATGTCTGCTCATGATAAAAACAAAAATCCTTCCACTAAGGTTTCCAATTACAAAATAACTTCACCTAAGGGAAGACAAAATGTATATATCCGAACACTGCCATATGGTTATACTGCCTTCTCAGCACAATAATGTTTCTCTTCTGGCACTAGGAGCTTACTGGTATGAAGAAGAATTTTAAGGGGTATTTTACTGAATTTATTCTTAAATCAACAGTACTGGGAAAATAGCACACACATTTGACTTGCAGAATGGGAGGTGATTCGTGACTTTCTCAACAGCTTTTAATATTGATGAAACTTAAAACCATCTCTCTGTTTGGGAATGACATACTTTGTTAGTACTGGGCTGGTTACAGACTCAGCAGGCTGGCTTGTTCATCATTGCCATTTCTCAGCCAGAGAAAACAACAAACTGAGGAAGCATTAAGCAGGAAGAAGGCCACCAGGAACCAGCTTCAACTAACTTTTACCTGGGTGCGTAACTAAGTTTCTTTCTAAAGAACAAAGACCTTGTTTCTATAGGGACATAGCCTACTCTAGAAGTGTCTTTCTTCCACTCTTTGCCTCATTAAAAAAGCATTTTGGCATGGATGGTTTTCTTCTGAAGCAAAAATATGCAAAAACTGGGAATCTCACACATTTGTATGGCAAAGCTGTTGCAAACAGCAGTTGTCTTTGCCCTACACCCTACACAGGTGAGCCATGTCATGGGAAAAACATGCTCAATTACAGCTTCCAGGCTGGATGATCAAGCCCACCACTAGTGGGTCTGCAGGTCAGAAGCCCAGTGGTGGTGCCATACCTCAGCTTCTTGATATAATGGTAGGCCAGAATGAGACATTTAATTGTGAGATGGTTATTCTTGTAAAGCCAAAAAATAAAGGACAGGAACAGCCTATGTGGGACTTAGAATAACAAAGTCAGATCTTACTCTATACACTAGATTTTCCAAAATAAAATGTAATATACAAAAAGCAATCAAGACATGATTAGCAATGACCAACAAACTAAACAGATTTCCTTGCATGATTCTGGACTCATATAAAACCTGTCCTGAAGAAGTTACCTGCCTTGAAGACACAAGAGAATCAGTGACATTTCAAAGGTCAAAGTGTTTTTGAAGTGGTTCAGCTACATTTCAGTTTATCAGCTAGTATACAGCCTGGATTTTAAAGAGATTGTACTGGGTAGAAGAGTAAGAGTTGAATTGGACTATCATGTGAAGTCAAGCAGAGAGGAGCACAATAAACATATTTAGCATGAACTGATATATAGTTGACAAAGCAGTAATCCATTTGGCATGGCACACTTGTCATGACGTGGATGCTGCTAACATCTGTCAGAAGCTGTCATTATTTTATGAGCTATTCTTATACCAAGATATTGCCAGCCTTCACTGGCATGAGGACTGGAGCAAGATCCTTATGAATTACTATGCTCATTGACTCAGCCTGCAGAATAAAAAATAAAATTAAAACTGTCACAGGTAGCACAAAAGGACCTTCTTCAGAAATGAATGGCTCTATAGATAAAGCAATGGATTAGTTTCTAGTTAATTCTTAATTTTTCTGTCTCCTCCTCTGACAGGTGTTGATTCAAGAGCTCTGGACTCAAAAACTCAACGTTAGGATAACCCAGCAGGAGCACTGGGGGATGCATGAGAGGTAGATTAAGGCTCGTTACTCGTTCATTGTGTTAACTCAATAAATATTTAAGGAGCATAGAAATGACTCCTCTAAAAGCAAAAGCAGAATGGTCTGAAGGGGCTTGTGTTTTTTGGAGCTGATCTCCCATATACCGGAACTATGCAGCATGAAAAACTTTTATTTTGATCACATTTCACAGTTCCTTAACAGCTAGAAGGAATTTCATTACAGGAATTTTCATACCACTATAGTAAGGTATACATGCCTCTTTATCCCTTTTCATCCTTTTACATTTGTTTCATAAAACCATTTTCTACTCTCCAGCTCACAATCTCTCTAAGCAGAAAAGTCCTGTCTGCTACACACCTGTCATAAACCAGGTTTATATATATAAAATACGACAAAGTTTCTAATTTTATAAATACTGATGCATCTGAAACTTTAAACAAGCAAAAAAAAAAAAAAAGGGAAAAAAGAATAGGAGGGAAGAAAATTTTTTCCACCTTGACTGTTAGGTTCTTAAGCTGCCAGTATTTAACATTAATGTCCCTGTATTTCAAGGTCATGATTACAACAGTTCTGGTATTTGTGAATATCAGTGAAAGATTATGTACTTTTCACCAGTTCAGGCACTCTACCCATACTTCTTTAAATATTTCTTTTTTTTTTCCAAATGTTTAGAAGTTTAGAATTCGCTCCTCCAAAATAAGAGGCAAAAGGGCACATTTAAGTGAAATTAAATTATGCTTCTCTTGATTGAAATACAAAAAAATTAGCCCCGCTGGTACACTAATCTACAAGAATATTAACATATCCAACTTCAGAGACACCCATAAATTATTTTTGCAAATAGTAAATTACTAAACAGAGTACAGCATCCTATGACAGAGAAACAAAAGGCACACAATCAGCACTTTCCTTTTTGACCAGAGAATGCAAGTCTCTTACAGCAGATAAGCTTGAATCAAAAATCAATCAAATCTGGGCCCTACATGGGGTATGAGTTAGGATGCCTCATATCTGGACTTAACCCTTGAAAATAAATCATACACTATGGAAAATTTTAGGAAGTTGTTACACAGAGGTTTAACAGCAGTTTTGGCAACTTAATCTGGGACACTACAGTACCATGTGTAGTAAAGAAAGCTGGTATCCCAGTTCAATTTCAATATCACATCCCCAGACAAAATGAGGGTGCTACAGCTGGGTAACATGGATGGAAATCTCACCTGCCATCCCAAAGTTAAGTTGTGGCATTTCTTCACTTTTGGTTACTTTCCTTGGGCTTGGTAAGTCTTTTGCAGAGTCTGATGCAATGGCCCATAGCTTCTTCCTGCTCGTGACACTGGATGCCTGGGTTTTCACAGGTTTGTTGGTTGTGGGGCACCACTTGTACCCTGGGTTTGCTTTCATAAATGCATCCTTGTACTAGAAGAAAAAAGGAAAATTATCAGTCATGACATTATACTCTACACAGGGCAACAGAGCACACTGCATGTAAGAGGATTTAATACAGTAACTAATCCTTAAATATCTTGATTTTTTAACAGTTTAATCACATGCCTAGAGTCCAACCACCAACACAACTTCCTAAGAAGAAATATTAAGATAAGTAGAGTTGTATCTAAAAAACTGGGTTTTCTCTTTCCTCTCCTGAGGGTCTATTACCCAGAGCAGGCTGAAGTTCTGATCCTGCAAACTGCTCCCCACTGCTTGTATGCTTGTGCTCTGAGAAACAGATACTTGAATTCTTTTGCAGGTTTACTTTCTAGTTTGAATTAAATAAAAACATACATTTAGCAAAAAATGCAGCATGCCTTACCTTGCACTCGTTCTTCTCTAACAGTTCTGTATTTTAGAATATCTGAGTGTATGCTTTCCCAAACCAGGCACCAAAACCAAATCCCAGCCAGTATAATGTCATAGTCAGTATCTTGTGATACACCCTTCCAGTGCTCCTTCCAAAATGTACCATGCTGTATGGCTGCATAAAACAAACTGTGACCATTTAAAACATTCTTTGGCCTTGAGCACCCAGCACACATCTCAGTTGTTTGCTATGTTCTTGGTATGAGGCAGCAAAACAAAGGAAGCCAAACTACGCATGGGGGGGTAGGGGAAAGGGTCTGGATCCCACAGTTTGGGGGAAAGGACCAGAATCTATTTTATTCACAAAACAAAACACCAGCGTTTCCCAAGAATCTTACTGCCCACATTAAACCAAGATTTTTGAATGTTAACAGTAACAGAAAGACCGCATTTCAGTATTTTACATGTGTTGCTATGCAAGGCTGAGAACTGGCAAATCAGAGGAGCATGCCACACATTCCAGCTGCAGATGTTTGCCTAACAACTGATAGGGGTGTACAGCACTTGCTGCTGTGGGAGCCTACCCACCAAGTGCCAGTGCTCACTGCAGGGAGAAGGAACCCAACACCCCTTCACCACTGGGCAGCTCCCCATGGCAGCAAATGACGGAAAGAGCAGCTTTGTGCTTGGAAGTACACGGCAGGGCAGATGCAGGAAGTTTGTTCTGTGATCACACGTTCCCACCCACACAGCTGTCATCAGTCCCAGTCATGGCACAGAGAAGCACCTATGCTTTGTGCACATGCATGCACAGAAACACAGAGAGGAAAAGAAATCCCTTGGGCATCAAATACAGAAATAGCACTGAAAGTCTTGTCCTCCACTAGAGCCACTACAGTGTTTTCCCAGCTCAACAAACAGTCTGCCTTGTGGCAGCGTCACCATCGCATGTGCATTGCTTTCTTTCATTTCCATCTTCACCTCTGAGCTGGCAATTGCTACCTCCAGACCATAACACAGATAAAAATGTTTCAGTTTACAAGAAACACAGCACTGTGTGAACCCTACTGTGTGAGTTCTGTATTTATAGAAATGGCTATAAATAATAAAAATCTGCAGGGATCGCTGACCCACATACACGCTGCATTTTCTGAATAGGGTGTATGTATTAAATCTGCAAAGTAAGGACTGCGACACAGCTCACCTCACTCCTTTTCCCTTTCCCTCAGTTTGCTTTGGGAGCTTAGTACACCACAAAAATAGCATGGTGGAGGGAAGGGATAGGAAGGGGAGGGTAGGGGAAGAGGAGGAAAGGAAGTACACGACGAAGCAGCTTTGCCTTCCATTGTTCAAGCCACAGCCCACTCACAAATCATGTTTCCAGCCTGCAGAGTGAAAAGCACAGAGTCGCTAGCAATGAGCTGCATAAGCTCTTTGTATCAGCAATGCTGCTTTGAGTAATTGAATTATTCTATTGAGTAATTTGACAAGCCGACAGGCTGCCCATCAAATGAGAGCCAGGACGCATGCCATTTGTGAGACAAGGCTGCAATAAGCTTTTAATCAGTTTTCAACAAGAGCAATTCAAATGAGCTGGTGTATTAATGTCTTTTTTTTCTCTGCAAAGCCAAGAAGTGAACGCTAACTGCAGTTTCTGAAGGGAAGGGAGCAAACTGAGGGAGGACAACTCATTGAAACTGTTCAGTTTCAACATGTAAGATAAAGAAAGAGAAAATTTAAGAAGTTAAATAATGGCCAAGAAGTACTTTTTATAAATGCATAGAGGCCTGATCCAAATCTCAAAAAGCCTTTCATTATTGATTTTTGTGACTACTACACCAAGGCCTAAAACAAACAGATAGATTTGGCTTACCGGGTCGTGAGAAGATAACTTAAATGAGCTACACAGGAACAAGAAAGGGTCAAAGCCAACAGCAGAGTTTACTGTTTTCCTCCCTTTGACCAACTGTGCAGTCAAATAACTCCATCAGTCTAAACAGACATCTAAAATTGATTACAAAAACCGCAAAACACAAGCAAACCACACCAACCAAAGAAAACCACAAAAAACCCAACCCAGACATAAGTACTTAACCTGGAATGCAAAGACACCACCTTGCTTTCCACAACAAATGGCAGGGACTGCCCAGCAGGGTCATGTCCTAAAGTTCCAGGTAAGAAATAGAACAAGTTGTGTTTGTGGGATTGGTCTGATGCCTTATTTCTGTTTTGTGAAAGCCTGGAGAATGCTGTGTTATGCAGCGGGACCGGTGCCACTTCAGAACTGAGGTCAAAACTCCCCGAGTTGCCTTCATCACCAAATAAAAAAAGATTTGCTTTCTCTAGTTGTGGTAGGAACAGGAGCTCACAAGTGGATTCCAGCTACACCTCAGGCTAGCTGTTAGCACGTGCTTAACTTTAAATGTATGCTATTAAATGTCGTATGAATGCCAGAGACCTGACATTAAAAGAAAATTCCCCAGAAAATACAACACTCCATTTTTCACTCCTGAAGGATGCAGGGTTCGCATTACACACGTTACAGAGCATACATCAGCCAGTGGATTTGCCAATCTGCAGCCAGCAAGCCGGGACATTTGTCCCCTCCTATCCTGAGGCAGCTGCCAGAGCAGTGGCACCACAAGGCCAGCAAGCTCCCAGTCTGGCTGACTGGACCTGAGACACCACTGGCCAAGGACCAGCAGGGAGAAGTTCAGCTCGGCCACTGAATGGCAGCAGAATCACACAATCACTGCGGCTGGAAAAGACCTCTCAGATCATCCAGTCCAACCTACGGACCAACACACCTTGTCAACTACACCATGGCACTCAGTGACACATCCTGTCCTTCCTTAAACACCTCCAGGCATGGTGACTCCACCACCTCCCAGGGCAGTCCACTCCAATGACTAATCACATTTATAAGGCTGCTCCCTACAGGAAGCAATCCTAACTGCCTGGATCTTGCTGATGCAAAGATGTATTTAAAAATGAAGTGTCTTCTAGCAAGGGAATAGGGCTTGAACAATAACAATTTCACCAGATACTTTCTAAGGCAGCTGAACATTCCCAATAAGTCCTATAAGAGTTAATAGAAGAACACTACCCTTATTACTGAAGTAAATAAAAATGTTGGTGCATATTTATGAGTGGCCAGATTAATTTCCCTCAGTGAAGGAAAATGTTAAAAAGTACAGCAACACTTCTGGTTCCTTTTTGAGCATTTATCAGCTACTGGGCTTATATCCTAGACAGCGAAACTTTCAAAGTTAAGCTGATCTAGGAAGTCTGCAGGATAGAAATAGAAAGCCTACTCAAAGGTAACATCAGCAAAAGCAGACATCAAGCTCTGCAGGTGCAGCACCAGTTCTCCAGGGCAGTTGTTGCTACAAGAGACCATAAATCACAAGACCAAAAATAAAAGGAGTGTGGGGCCAGTTTTTCCAGATAATTAAGGCACCCCAAGGTGCAGACAGGTACATAATGGGATTTTCCGAAGTGCCTGAATGAACTAGAGACCTGAGAGCCTCTCAGTGGGAGTCAGGGACAGATGTCCAGTCTACTAGGAAACTTCTCATAATTCCAGTCGGCAAAAAGTTTGGGCATCTCACTGTCTTCCAAAATGCTAGCTTTTGCATACAGCTAGACACATGTAAATAAATATACAAGTGTCTTGGCTTGCATACTGCTGAGATAATATCACTGCTAGTAGTAAGCAGGTAAGAAACTGAAAGCTTCTTGCATGGCACTTGATCTAATCAGAATGATTTCGGAATCTACAGCAACAAGTAGTAAAAAAAAAAAATTCTACAGCCTGTAGAAGAACACAACAGGAGAGACCACTTCTGTAAGGCCCACCTGTATCTCTGAAAGAGTGATTCGCATGCTCAGAGTATACAAGACACATTGTAGGGATAGCAGATATCACAGAAGGTCCTCTGGGAGATGTGTGTCCTGCCAGGACAGTAGCTAGAGGCTGAGCAGTGAAATATGAAATCAAGGGACACTGAAAAGCTACATTTAAGTAACAGAAGATTACTCACTGTATCTTAAACCTCAGTGAGCTTACATAGCTACTCAAACAGAAGATCATTGATAGAATGGCATTTTTATCTTCTTCCGAAGGCATTCACCTTCTTGATTTTTAAATAAATTCTCTTTAGGAAAAAGAAAAATACCAACAAGTGGTTCTTGCTACAGTTGACATTAATCTCTTTTTGACAGTCTCAGCAGTAAGCCTGCCTACAGGTGAACTTGTGCAACCTGCTCTAGGTGAACCTGCTTGAACACTGGGTTGGACTAGATGATCTCCAGAGGCCCCTTCCAATCCCAACCATTCCGTAATTCTGTGAAAAGCAAGTGTTACAATAAAACCACCGATTCACACACTCAGAAAAGGCTTGTTGGTGAAGAAGACCCATACAAATTCAATAGCACATTATAGCTGCTAATTATTGCTGTAACATACACTGTTTAAAGAACAGAAATTATATCCTATCTCTCTTCTACACATTCTTAGAACTACTTATAATGATGTAAACTACTTAGATTTATTGTTCCGCTTTGACGTTGAATATGCAATTTGTTCTTCATGCCAAAAAAAAAAAAAATCACTACAGGAACAATGATTTCTATAACAATATGATTAATAGTTTCGGATCTGTCACTTCATACAGCAGTTCTGCAATTATTCTCCTTCTTAATGAACAAGTTTCCTTCAGCAAGACAAAAGGCTAAGAAAAACAGTCACATTGGGTTTGTTTCTTCCAAAAATTATTTCTTTATTCTCATCTTTCCTTTCTCTGCATCTGTACTGAATCTTCTAATTGTTCTTTCCCCACACGTTTAGAGAAATATCGCTAATTAGTAAGTGCGAGTGCAGAGCAAAACTGGAATGGTTGGACAAAGCTGAGACTCAAAATGTTTCAATATTGTGGCCACAGATGAGGAACTACAGAGGTACTACAGACCCTGCTTTCAAAAAGGACCTGTCACGCTAAACATGTTGTTTTTCCTGTGGACCTTCCCATGCTCACACGATCTACTGAGCAGACAGACTTTACATCGTGTTAACAGTAGCAGTCACCTTCAGGTCACAGGGCAGGCATGGATAATAGTTTTCCCAATCATTTCACAGCTATCTGCACTTCCCACAGTGTGCTAGCATACTCAACAAAGCAGAGAGAGGGTTTTCCTTCTCACTGGTGTTCATTATTTTTATTAAGATTGAATTCAAATCTGAATTGCAATCTGTATCATGCAGGTAATCACAGGGATCTGTTTCGGAGTCAGGTTAGCAGCCTAAGTAATTGGCTGTGTCTTTCTCACTCTACTATCAATAACCACAGCCTTCCTGGCAACAGCTTACCAAGAAAGCTCTTTCTTAAAAAGGCTCATTTAAATTTTAAGTTGACATAAAAACACTTTGTGAAATACAGAGATAAATTTCCTTTCCTTGCTCCTGATTAACAGACTCTCATTAGGCATTGCTCTCTGATTTGGCATTAGACTCACCAAATCTTGCTGTATCAGAAACTGGTTAATCGGGAATGTACTTCAAGAAACACGAGTAATTTTTTAATTCTTTAGCATCAAAGGTAAAAAGGGATTGCATTTCTTGACTGTGCCTTTGGTTTAGTCCACCTGTATTACACCAGCTGGCATCACGGATATTGAATGCACAGCTAAGTATCACTGGTCAGCTGACACTGAACTCTATGTTATTGTTTACAATGGCAACCATCCTTATGTTAATGCTTGTCCTGCAGAAATTATCAGGCGATACAATCACAAAGTGCATATATTTATAGCAATGACTACTGGAGCCAGGTTAGTTTGTGTACACAGACCAATTGCTTTTCATTCTGGTCCAAAGGATCAAATGAATTAAAGCAAGAACAGCAGCTGCTCTGGGCACCAGAATCCCACTGGTGAAGCTGAGGAATGGAGCGAAGAGAGAGATCCCACAGAAAACATTTAATACACAGAGAAAAAGAAGACAAATATGTAATGAACTCCCTTTATATCCACCATTCAGACAGAACATACCTCCTTGGCCATGTCAGTGTATTTCTGTTTTTCTTTTGGATCTAGAACAGACCACCAATCTGCCAAGATCTTGGTTGCGCCACGATTATCGAGGCGAGGGTGTTCTTTCCGCACAAGAGAGCGGTGCCGTTTGCAGAACAAGAGAAATGCATTCATTGGTCGGCGAGCTCGTTGCTCTGAGGACTCGTCATCTTCAGTCTCATCAGCATCCTGCTCTAAACCATCAGGGCCAAGGAGCGGCACCTGGCAGAACCGAAAGGGAAGGGGTGTAAGCTCGGTTATCCGCGTTTCGCACAAAGACTGCGAATGTGTGCGCTGCGTGGGAGCGAGGGAGGCACATGGATGCACACAGCTGTCTCCAAAGGCCATCCATTCCATCCAGACAGTGCAGAACTCTACATCAAACCTCCTCACCTGGTGGTTCATTCATGCTCTCTGCAAGACTTAACACTGACTTCCAGGTGCAACAATTTCTAAGCTGAGGACCATTCTCTAGTAACAGTCCTAAAGGGGCAGGAGGGAGGAGAACCCTCCTACCCTCTTCTGACAACCTAGAAATCATCTTAGTGGGATGAGGCAAACAGAGCTACCTTGGACCTTGATTATTCGTGTTTGAAACTACAGAGCCCACAAGGAGGAACAGGTAACTGTTAGTCTGTCAGTTGTTTCCCATCCCCTGCTGTTCCCTGCTCAGCCTGTGAGCAGTACAGCAGTGCAGCCACCACACAGCTGCCCGGCAGAGACAGAGGGCAAATCTCAACAGAATACACTGCAAAATGTGCTCTCTCCACTTACAGGCCAGTGTATCATTCCTACAAGGGACGAGACACAGAACTTATTGCATGAGACAGAAAACCATCTCCTACCTAACTGCGACGCTGCTATTTTATACCACGTTGTGAAAGGACCTGTAAGGTCAATGGACAGCACCGTCAGAGAATCAGGCTCTTCCTCATCCTTGTCAAGGTCACCCTCTCTTATCACTGTTTGGCTCAAGGCAGTCTCCTCAGCACTGACCTTTCCATTCCTGCTTTTGGAAGGCACCAAGGAGATAGAGATATGCATGCTATCCACATGATGGAATCATCATATTTGCATAAACAATTCCCACTTCTTATTACAGAGAATGAGTCTGACTGTAAAAGTGTGAGGTGCCACATGGTAGGGTCCTTAGGAAAAAATGGTAAGGTCAGAGTCATTGAACAGTACCAAAATTCCAAGTGTCAAACCAGAGACAGATTATTTCAGCTGTGCGCTCAGTACTCTGGAGGATAAGTTGCATTTCACATGCAAAGACAGTAAAAACTGTTAATAGCTTTTTCTTTCTTTTTCCCTTTTACTCTTTGCATTTTTTAATCTTTGAAAAAGAAGAATGAAAACTTTTAGTTTGGTATGCCCTTCAGAGCCACTAGAAGCAGATACCGAGCATGAGCCAACTTCATGTCTGAAGTAAGCAATTAAAAAAAAAGTACATCAAAAACCCACTTTGAGCAATCAAGATTAAGATGTACAATACATTATTAAAACAAAGCAGATAAAAGTACTGCAGTCTAAAAAAATTTGTCCACTGTTTTAAAGGCATGATTGACACTTTGTGTCATTACCTGCCTTTACACCCTTACAGGCACTGCATCACTTTTTACTGGCTGTGTTTCTTCACAAAAGAGAACAAGATGACACAAACAAAACAATAAAACACAGCTAGGGAGAATTCCATCTACCATTAACCATCTATGGTCAAAGCATCCAATTAAATCTACCTTATCAATATCTTCCTCTTCTTCTTCCTCTTCTTCCTCTTCAGAGAAGTCAAGGAGTTTCTTGGCAAGCAGGGGATGCCACTGAAGACACTTCCTTTTTGGTCGCTTCCCAGTTCCTTCACCTTCTGTTGAGTGATCCTTATTCCTACTACTGCCTTTCATTACTGTGACCTGTCATGCAAAAATATTGATAAATTCACAACAAACCCTTAGGCATAAATAACCATCAAATCAGTGACAAATATGAGGCACTAATGCAAGACTCTCAGAAGTTTCTGACAAGATATTACATAGAGATTTATTCCAATTCTCAACATAAGCATGGATGTGCTACCCAACTAAGAGACAAATAAATACATAAATAAATAAAACCAGCACATCACATCCGAGTCCTGAAGCATGCAGCAAGCAAGTGCTGCTGGCACACAGTCTGGTCCCTTGTAGCCTTCTGTTAGCCTTGTGTAACATCAGTGGCAACCCTGACAGGAACACGGCTAGCTTTCCAAGAAAACAACACAAACATCAAAACAAACTGCACCTGAAGAGTGGTTATCCAGCTACATCTTTCTAAAGACAATAAAAATTGATGAAGTCTCACAGGGGTTTCTCACCAGCATGATAACGCAGCTGTACTAAGCCCTGCTCCCACTGGCAAAGCCAGAAGAAGCTGTGTTGCTGACTCTCACGAAAAAGGCAAGAATCAAGGGAGTCAAACCTTGTAACTGCAAGGCCACAGTGCATTTTAGGATGCTGCTTTCTGTAAGATGCCTGGTACAACGCTAATGTTTCGGCCTATAGCGGCAGAACAGAAAGCTGCCACACTTCCACTTACGACCAGCTGCCTGAGCCATTGTGCCACCTCTGGGGCAAATACCCCACAAGAACTATCTCACACAACCTGTACAGCTCCAGCCACACTCCTACATTAAGTGAGCACTAATTCTGGTTTTGGATGATCTCTTCCAGGTGTTTCTTGTTGGTTAACTCACTGGCATTTTGGCAATGTGCCCTTGCTAGCACCAGAAATGTGCATAAGCAGCTGCTTCCTCTGCAGACTCCAACAGTGCAGAAAGCTGAAGGACCTTCAGACACTGCTGGTGGAACAACTGAAGCCTGAAGGAAAGAGGTTCAGAAATTTTAAATTGGCATTTTCCTAGATGTATACTGAAGTTTGTTAGCTCCTCCCCACTTGTCAGCAGTACCTGCCCCCCTACTAATTAAGGAAGCCCTGTAACTTTGTCCCATTAAGTGACATACTTTGCTATCCACATAATGCCACTTCTACCTGCAAGACATTTAAACTTTGATTTCCTATCACTCACTCCTCTGTTCATTTTCTGTAACCAGCTCCTGTAGGTTACAGGGAATTTTATACAGCACATAACCAGGTGCCATTTCACCTAAATCTTTGTCCATGACTTACAAAGCAGATCCAAATATACGAAACACTTTGGCTTGAAAAAAACATTAAAGTGTGAAAAATTAAGCCCCAATCCAGTATCACAAAATAAAAAAATTGCTTTTATCCTACTCTGACCTCTGCCATGTACCACACTGCACTGTGCTCCCCATCTGTCTCTGTTTCTGAAGTGCTGAACCACCATTTGCTTTTGCTTGGGGTATTTTCAGATGCAGATCAGCAAAGCGGAGTTAATGTTCAAGCAGGAACTTCAGCTCCCGTGGGTAGCAGAGATTCGTTCAGAGACTGCTAAGTGATACAGATCTGCCTATTACTGTAGCCGATAAAGCATGTGGCCTTTTCTGAGCAGGATAAATACGCTGCAAGTACGACGAGGAGAGCTACTCCAGCTCTTACCACTCACTCGTGTACATGAGCTCATCATATGGCTTCTGTCCACCATCAGCCCTGAGTATGATGAGTACTGCTAGTAGTTTTCGACCTTGTTAGTTGGAGAAGTGCTCCATGATCCTTCTTTACCAAATTCAGCTGAAATCTCAGTCTATTTCAACAGCCCTGCCTTTAGCTGGCACCTCTCTGCCTGCTGCCCTTAAAAGGATGCGCAAGGGAAGACTTCACAGGACTTAGGTGATCCCACAGTGTATTTTACATGTGTTCTCCATCACCCCTTAGGCCCTGCCTATGCTCTATGCTGACTTTGGCAAGGCAGCACAGAGCCAGGCACCGGTCACCTTGCAAATCCCAAAGGGGCTCTCAGTACCTTATACCTCTTTACCACAGCTGAGCTCACAAATAATTTTTGTTTTCCATGCATGAAGGCTAGGTATTAAACACAAATAAATTAATCAGAGCTCATCACACCTTAGTGCTAAAATAAAAATATATGCTTAGCTTCTGGAATTCAAGGGATGTTAATTAGGTTGTATTTTTGAATTGTGAACCATGTGACGACACAGAACAAGTCAGATCCTGGCTATCATACAAGCACTATTTACTACAGAAAAACATAAAGTCACTCTTTGCTTCTGCTTTGGAGTGAATCTCTGCAATGGTCAACAACAAAAACCCTCCTGATTTTGACCCCACTGATGGAATGACCGAGGCCACAGACAGACTTTAAACTTCACATTTACAGCATGGCCTAAAAGTCCCTCACTTCTTCAGCATGTCAAGCTATATACTCTATCCTCTATGCCTGCTCCTCTTTCCTGTAAAATAGGGAGTCACTCATAACATCAACACATAAAATAATTTCCTTCCCCTTAAGGGTGGGTCACATCCTATTTTTAAATAGTTTTGTGTTTCCAAATCCTTTTTCCCCATTTTTATTTATTCAGGTCCCCATAAGTTTTGACCTACATTTCAGAGACTTTTTTTGGTGTGCATTTTTTGCTGATGCCCCTCGCAGTCAAATATAGGATTGGCATAATGAAAAAAGTTCTAAATCTCTATTACATCACATGGGACATTTCCTCTTAAAAATGGATGCCAACATAGTGTGGTAAACTTGTTTTCCTCTGGATTGCTTCATCTTCTATTTTATTACCCCTCCACACACACTTTATAGGCATTTGTGTCATAATTGTTGATATATTCACATACTCATATAATTAGGAGAGAAACCCATTTAAAAGTTCAGGCAAATGCAAAATACAGCTAACATGGACATTTTCCTTACTTTTGGCAAGATGTAGCAGAATGCATGGATGATTACGATTAAACAATAGCAAAAGTTTTACTGGCATTATTTACTTCAAGGGAATCCAGCTACCTGACTCTTAAGATTCTATTTATTTATCTGATGGTTTTTTTCCCCTTGACACATTGTCAATAGCACATTAGCCGCTTGTTTTATGTGAGAGACTGGAAGCTGGCAGACAGAAGCAAGCAAAAATACCAGCTGCTTCTCTCACTTTCAGGGATCCCCAAGTGCTGGCAAGCAAGCATCCCTGCCAGCATGCTTTTAAAGGAAGAGCTGGACTTGGACCCTACAAGAACTGAAGCACACATTTAAGCTTGGCAATTGAAAAGTTCCATAGGAAGTCACAGAACAAGTCATAGCAACAAGATTTTACCAGTTACTTCTCAGCTTAAGGATGGGAAAAATGAAGTGACAGCCACTAGGGAGTAAGTAGGAATATTTCAACAAGACAAATGCATGGACAGCTTTGCTTAAAATAAGCCACATGTGCTTTGTAACATCACTAGAGGATACCTGTCAAGGCTGACATTCATGATCCACTGACAGCAAGATGCCTTCAGGGTGACATCCTACAGCTACTTTTAGTGCATATACAGATCAAAGATTACAGAAATATTACATCAGTACAAAAAATTTTAAAATTTTCTTTTCCGTGTGTGTGTGTGTGTGCTGGCTGTCCTGGTCCTAGAAACATTAATCAAAGAATCATAGCCTTCTTGGATGTCTTATAAATTAATATAGCTAATAGAGCTTCAGAAGAACAAAAATTAAGATTCTCTAAGAAAACAGGTGGGTGGTGGAAGGAAAGAAGGGGAGAAGACATTGTTTAGCTCTCTACTGCCTGTGTTTCTATTTCAATTATGTAACTGTTTACAAGTTTTTGTTTTTTAAGTGTTCATTAACAACAAGCATTTGATTAAATTTGGTAATGTTTTGTTTTTCTCCTATTTTCCTCTGTTATTCATAAAACCTTATAGACACAGGTGACCAACTTCAGCAGTACTAATTTTGGGACTATCTCATCCCAATGTTGATCTGTCACTGAGAATGCAGCTTGTGCTAAATCAGCTACACTTCAAAAACTATGTCCACAAACACCAAAATCCTTATAAAGGTTTTCAAAAATAGCCAAGTGCTCTAAGGCACATGTTGTAACACAGGTTAAAAAGAAATGCAAGACCTGCACAAGCAGAAGCCCACAGACATGGATTGTGACTATGGTGTACTCCCTGTTGGAAGATTCTTCATGGCACAACATCTGAGCTTCAGCAATACTCATTTCCATGCAGACAGTGGAAATGAATTTCTGATTTCCTGTTACCTTAAAAAAAAAAACCCCACATTTCCTGGAGCGCTGCTGGGCCCTTGGTTGATTCAATGAAGGTCACCGGTAGAAAGGAGCAAATGCAGAGTTTAGAGTGGATTTTCCACACTTTCTGCTCTGTTTTACACTATCTAAGTTCTCTACTACATGATAAAAACAAATGCTAATGAGGAAAGAGAGGACTGAACTATGACACTAATAGCCCGTTGTTTTGGGGGCTACTGAGTCAGTGACCTGAGCTGTTTCAATAAAGAAGCAGGAGACTGGGAAATGAGTTCATGTTCTCAGCAGTCTAGTGGGCTGAAGAGGTATTTGAATTTTCAAATAAAAGCAAAAGGAGATTGCTGGCTGTAAAATACACCTACACAAATACAAAAAGTGTTGTGGGTTTTTTTTGTTGTTTTTTTTTTTTTTTTTTTTTTTTTTTTTTTAAATAAGTTTCTTTTAGCTCTGGAATAACTGAACCAGAATATTTCTATAATGTATGACAAAAACAAGTTGGCACTAATTGCTGACCAGTCAGTGAATATACTCTTTATTGCTTCACAGCAGAAAGCCATTAATGAGCTTTCTAATTTTCGGAGATGTGATGGTTTAATGGGGGACATGCTGAGACTCAATGGGGTCCTGTTTGCCAGCGGAGGTTTGGGAGAGACTGTCACCACACGAAACACTTAGCAACACAGCTACAAGTGTTAGTTAATTTTTAATGACATGCTCTTCCATCTTCAGAGATGATTTTAAACTGTTCCTTATTCTCAAACTCAGATCTCAGTTGCTTGCTTTATTTGTTCTCTAATACATAAAATTAAACCCCAAGATCATCAAAAAATGTCAACACCACTTTTTTTTTAATTTTGGGGTTTTTTTAAAGTATCCCTTTCATACCACCAAGGAGGAAGAAAAGAAACATATAACACAAGTCAATAGAGTTGAAACTTCAACTGTACTCTTTCTCTTTTCATTCAGACATGCAGAATAAGAAATATTTTCTTTGGCATTTTTTTAATGCAAAGAAATCAACCAAGCTTTATCTAGTATGAAAAACACTTTATATTGAACAACTGTAGTTAGTTTAGCACCTTTTGCCTCTGTGAAGTGGCTTGCTGGTGCAGATGAAGGGAAAGAATTGATGGAAGAGTTTGCCTTGCAGAAACAGGACTGGGGCTGCAAATCACCAACATCTTTAAACAGAAGCATATGAACAGAAGCCTAGAGTCACTTAGGAAAAAACAATTGTCTGAAGACTCAGGTCTTAATCATAACAAGACTTTTTTGTTGTCTTGAATTCAAGTTACAGTAGGATATTTGCTGTTGCAGGACTCGTTTCAGACTTCAGCAGCTGCAGGGGCAGAATCACCAAAACCAGAAACCCAGTCACAGGCTACAACTATACTTACTTCACCAAGCAAGACTTCAGTGACACACTCTGCTAGCCAAAATTTCTGGGTCATAAAGTGCAGGAGACAAGCATTTGTTAGGGTGAGAGCCACCTTTCTGGACACCAGGTGCTAACCACCCCACAAGCCAAAAGATCACCAGCAGGTCTGCCTACAAACCTGTGCATCTGCTGGAAAAATGCACCTGGATTATTGGCCTAGCAACTTCCTTTGCCTGGAACTCCTGGAGAGCAGGCAGGGAGTTCTCTTGCTGCATGCTCTATGCAGTGTTAACACAAAGGAAACACAAACTGGGGAGCAGACCAAGGCCTCCTGCACATGTAGGTGAGGTCGCTCACCCAGGGGATGGACACACTGGGACACCTGCACTACCAAACCTAGCTCTGCTCGTGGGTGAAGGAGATGTAACCCACAGAGCCTGGGAATTCTGGTATCCTTTTGCTCCAAACCAGCATTTCTTTTTGTTTCTACATTTGCTGCCACAACAGGAGGGAACAACAAGGAACCTGGGAAGGTGAGCAGAACAAATGCCTGAAATTCAAAACACACAGGCGGCAGAGCCCAACCTAATTTGCAATACTTCCTCCCACAGAGGGCAGATAATGACAACACTCACTACAAAGCCCTCTACTGACACCAGAGCAATTTATCAACAGACCACTTTTCCTCCAGGAACACAGAGTAGACTGTAAATTCAACCACCTCTCAGACAGGAGATGAGTGCTTGTCTGCAGAGCATCACAGACCATAGCAACAGCACCATCCAAAAAAACACTGACTTTCAGCAAGTCTGAGCTGAGAGAGCACACCATGAAAATTTTGCTTTGTGTTCCTGTGTGAGTGGGACTACCTGAGCCTGCATGGGGAGCAGCTTTTCTAAAAAGACAGCTGTCATACCTGCATTTCCCATTACTTCAATGTTGCAAAATGAAAATCTTTGTGATCTGTCAACTGGATCACCAGTTCTCTCTAATTTTTGCAAGTCACTAAATGCTTAATCTCAGCATAAAGAGCTTTTTAGAGCCAGTGAGCTCACAGGTAACATGGCCACAGGAATTAATGAATTTCAGTGCATGGACATTCCCATCAGATCATTCCCAGGAGGGACTCTGCAGTTCAGCAACAGCTTCCTTACTGAAGGGCCTATCAGGTAAGAAATCAAACTGGAATTTTATGTGAACAAGAAGGATGGCCTGGAGTTCTGCTCATAGCCTTCAGAGGATGAGACCCTATGAATGAAAAAAAAAAAAAAGACAAAAAGTCCATGTTCTTGACTTGCCACTCCCAAAGCTCCATTTTTATCTCTGATTAGCAGGCATACAAATTGCTGTAGGGTGCAGTCACGGCAGAAACACAGCCAAGTGCTTTTGTGCCGTGCAGAGCACCACAAAGAGGAGACGTTCCTGCAGCAGACATCGCAGGGGGAGCACAGCTGAATGGCAATTTTGTTCAACTCTCCTTTTCACCTCTTGTTGATTGTGTCCCAGTGTGTTCTGCAAAACCAGGACAGTGCAGCTGTGTCCATCACTACTGTAACCCATTCTAAGGTTTACCATGTGCGTAACGGAGCTTTCAGAATAAAATTCACTCATAATTACCACCAGTGTCAGGGGAACCATATACAGCTGTATGAGCAAATGAAAGAATTATTCCCTTAATACATATTTAATAGGCCATAAACTATTCCTGCACAACCCAATATTATACTCTGTCTACTTCTGCTCTCTTCAATTCAAGTGCAATAGGCTAAGGCAGTTGTCTAAACATCTCCTTGAACAGCTACTACCCACTACTTCTATGGAAGAAGAATCACAGTAATGGCTACAGAAAGTATTTACTCAGCTTTGTGCATCTTCAACATAAAGCCCATAAATCATGTTAATGTATCCCTCATGCATCTCAGAAAGAACAATGAAGAGGCTACACAAGAATTTCAAATAAAAGGGGCTTGTACCATATTCACTAATAGAAATACCACAAGACTGACTTGATAATAAATTCCTAGCTACTAAAATATTTTCTTCAGAATCAAATCGTCACAATCACCTTCCATCCTCTCCCCCTCCCACAAGGGGCAAGTGTGTAAGGCCAAAACCAAAAAGTGAACCCTTGTAAGTCTGTTCCCTGTACGAACCCCTCCCTACCAAACTCTTAAGTTAATTTCCAAGCTACTGACCATATTAAAGCAGCAAGGCTTTGCCAAAATACATTGTATCTCAAATTAGGAATAACCCAAGCAGGTAAACACAATGCCAAGGCAGAGGAGAATTTTGCTAAAACAAATCACTATAAATCTCTTCTCCCAAACAAGAAGATCAAATGGCGTCAGGTTTAGATTGGATATAAGGAAAAACTTCCCCACCAAAAGGGTTGTCAAGCATTGGAACAGGTGCTCAGGGGTCTGGTTGAGTCACCATCCCTGGAGGTCTTTCAAAAGACTGTAGATGTGGCACTTAGGGACATGGCTTAGTGGTGAACTTCAATGATCTTCAATGGTCTATACAATTCTATGATTCCATGAAAAATAAGTGGAAACCAAACTAATTTGCACACATTTATCAGTTATATTTGTATTTATCATCTTGCTAAAGGCAACATTTTAAGATTCAGGAGCGAGCTTTTAATTCAGTCTAGATTCCTTAGGGCAGTGGTTTAGTTTGATCACAGAAAGAGATACAGCTAAAGGAACTGTCATTCCGGTTTTGGAAGCATCACTGTCACTCAAGAACTATGCAGATCCACACAAAAACCTTCTGGGTCTCTGAACATTTGTAATGATTTTGAAAGCAGATGTACTATCTTAATACACAATTTTCAAGTGCCATCTAGTGGTTATTTTCTTTTTTATTTCAATTTGGAACTTAAACTTTCCCTTTTCCTTGTCTTCAAAATTTTTTAAAAGTTTGTTATTTCTATCACTTCTTGTTATTTTATTATGTGAATCTTGACCGTGCAATGCTAAGTAGATGCTTGAATTAAGCCTACGTTTGAGCATTCTGATGAACTGAAATTGGGCCAGAAAACAGTTGATTTTAGAACTAAGGAATTGAAAGATAAAGGGGAAAAAACCCACCAACTGTATCCATCTTATCCATGGAAACAAGGCACAAGTGTCAGTTCATTATATAGAGCCTTTTCAGTGCAACTTAATGACTTCTTATCATGAGAAAATTCTGACTTGTTAGAAGTCTGTAAATAACTAGGGTGTCAACTAAACATACAAAAAAATCCTGGAGAAAAAAGCACGTTTTAAGCATTCCTCACACTGGATAAAGCCAAAAATCCACAATGCCATATCAAAAGATTTCTATTTTACACTCAACCCAACCTCTGATAATACACAGGCCCAAACCTTAAATACTCAGCTAAGTTTGGGCACTTAACATATTAGTCTTGATGCCTTTTCCCAGGTTTACTTGGAACAGAGGCTAGACAAAATTAAGAGAATAAAAAGCAGATATTTATTCAAAGGCCTTCTCAGTACATTCAGGCAGTCACAGCCCACCCAGGGCTGCACCCAATAAGGACGACGGGTCACAAGTTTTTCATGCTTTATAATTTTTGGCCCACTTGCATATCGGGGTTAGACCTCCAGTTATAACCTCAGGTAATGAAGTCATGTATCCCCAGCTTTCCCCCCCAATTTCTCTGCTGTTTACATTTTTTGGGCCTAAGACAGTAAGGTGTCCTTGAGTTTCAGGCCTAGAGAGGAATTGTTTTGTCTAGGATGTGAGAACAGTAGCTCCAGAGTTACATGAAAAATATAGAAACTAAAAATCCTAAGGCATCAGTTTCATAATGGGAACAACTACTTCATGTCTTCTGTGTCCCATCTCAAATATCCTCTTATTCTCCAAGTGTAAGGAATTGGGCTCACCAAGTATCCCAAACAATGGTTAAATGTGCACATGTAGTAGTGTGACCAAGACAACATCAAACCTGCAGCGTGTACCACACAGACAACCTATGTGACACACGTAGAGCATATTCAAATCCCGAATTTAGGAAAGACACGGATGTGCTTCCATTCCACCTGCAAATTTATGGAAGACTTTGTCAGGTAGCCAACCCATCAAGGAAGATATCTGGGCTTCTTCACAATGAACCTCTGAGAGCCTAAAAGTAAGATGGTTTTATTTCTGTACTACACTTTCACAGAGCTACAGTAACATACAAATAATTTTGTGCCCACCTATGCCTATAGAAAAAGTATTAGAACTCAGAGTCTGAGAGCCAAAGTTAAAAACCTACCATTACTAAACATCATTGTTGTTATTTTTCTACTGAAAGACTTGTTAGCTGTGGCAGAAACAAACTCTCTGGGGGAAAAAATAATAAAAATGCTTAGATCTTATTCACTGTGTTTTGAATTCAAAGCACTTGAATAAAAGGTAGGAACATTGCTATCTTCCTAACTTTTGCAGTTTGGAAAGAGTCTAACAGAAACGAAAAATCTTAGACAAAGGGTCAGAAACAAATCCACGGTCAAACTGGGAAGAGAGCTTTTAACTCTGATCCCAGCCTCTGCTCCCTTCTACCGGCTCTCCCTTCCAGAAAATGAAGAAACAGAAAACTTTCGCATTCAGCAATCTTTTTGTGTGCTTCTTCCATGGGTAATCAGAGACATTACACATGCCCAGTGAGGCACGCTCTAGACACAGCTCCAGGTGGCACGTCCCCCTGCCAGGGCCACGCTGCTGTCCCTGCACCTCACGGCCCCTGCTCAGCCGTGGGGGAGCGGCACAGCCTCCCGGAGCCAGCGGCATCATCCCGGCACGGCACCCACAGCAAGGAGCTCGCTGCGCAACCCCACCTGCTCGTGTGACCCAACTCTCCAACTGGGAGCCTTGTGAGCACCTCACTCGAGACCTGAGCCCTGTCTCCCACTCCTCATGCATACAAGCCCTTACACACACCTGATCTGGGGCTTATCTAACATCCTCTGTGCAATAATTCACCTGTAGGTCCTGGGAAACTTAAAGGATAGTGCAGCTACCTCTGGGCGATTGGATAAAAAGCAATGCAAAGATCTGGAGTTGCAGGAAATCACAAAGCTGCCCCTGAATACAAGAACAGGGCATACATACACCATGCCTGAAAGAATAAAAAAAAAAAAATAAAAATTACGTAACACACAGATAAAAGAAAAGGAATACACGATGTTACTTAAACAACTCTCAGAAGGTAGAACGCTATCTAATTCTGTATATAAACTCAATAAGGCAGCCTCAGCTATTCAGCACATTAAACTCTCCTTTAAAAACCTATCAAAATAATCAAAATAATTTAAAGTTCCAAAGTTCCATTATCCCACTGCCTAAATTATTGTACACAGCTATTCAGTTAATCCATTATAAAGGCATGGAAATGTTGGCCTACACGGCTTCAAGTTCTTTCCTAGGATAAGAGCATTTTGTGTATTCTCTCAGGTGTGTCCCCTCTAAGAGCCCCTGCGTTAAAATGATCTGAACAAAATTAGCAAAGCAGTGCCCCCAGGATGCCACAGAACACCAGGCCTAAGTGTATTGCTCTTTTTGCAGGTGAAATGCAAGCTAAAATTCTGCATGCAGATTTAAAGTACTTCACTTGATGGGAAAGGTCTAAAGACCAAAGCCACACAGTTTACAAAATTTTTAAAAAGGAATTTTACTTTCATACCACAATTTTTCACATTGCTTTAATTGAGAGTGACACATATACTAGTGTGAGCTAGAAAGCCCTGTATAATGGCAAACAACATCTAAGTGTGTAACTGAGTAGGTTATTTCATAGATGGCAATTCACTGTAGCATTATAGCCACAATCTCCTGAAAGTCCATGGATGTTGAGTATGAATGATTTCAAATTCCTGGAAGAAAACAAGCTACTAAGAAAATGTGTTCCCTGCCAGGGAGATAGCTTGATGCTATAACACATTTCAGAGTTTTTCCCTAACAAGCTCTCTCTCAAATAAGCTTTGAACTAAACCATCAAAAGTAAGCAGGGCTGTAGACAATGCTCCCATTCTCAAGCCATATGCATGCTCATATGCAAAAATGCATCACCACCTCGAGTTCTGCTGAACATAACAGTCTCTTTTAAGGAGAAAGAGGCTTGGCTTATTTTTTATTCATAGAAAGACAATCACAGGATTCAGCAATGTCCACTTCAAAAGACCTAAAGATAGAAATGTGACACGAGTTGCATGTGAAACATTTAGGAAAAAAATACTTTTGCATTATTCCTCTTAAAATGCCACAATACAGTTATTAATTTTCATGCACTAACAAACCATTATTTCACGAAAAGGGCAATATTAAATACTAAATTCAGCAGCTGGGGGTCTCTAGTCCTGCTCAAGGCAGACCTAGCTTCACAGCTGAACTCTGGTGCTCAGGACCCCACCCAAGGACAGAGAATCCACCTCCTCTTTCAGCACCTGTTTCACCACTCTCACAACAGAAGGTATTTTTCCTTATGCTCAACCTACCTGCAACTTGTGGCAATCATCTTGTACCTGTCCTTTCCCTGTGCACCTCTAAAATGAGTCTAGGTCCCTCTTCTTCATAACTATCCTACAGAGAGTTGGAGTCAACTGGAGCATCCCCTCAGCCTCCACAGGTGAAACACAAAGAGCTCTCACAGCCTTTCCTGGTATGTTATGAGCTCTGACCCAACGACCTCAGTGGTCCTCGACTGTGCTCCCTACAGTCCCTCTGGATGGGTATTCAGTCACAGGAGCTCAGAGCAGGAAAACCCTTGTCTCAACCTGCTGTCTACACTCTTGCTCACATAGCCCAGCCTACAGTTTGCTTCTGTGGCTACAAGGTCTTGCTGCTGAATTCTAGTCAACTTACTGCCCGCTAGGATCACCAGGTCTTCTCTGCAAAGCTCTTTTCTGCCCTTCTTTTTGTTAAACTTCCTGGGTTCCTGCTAGCCCACTCCAACTTTCTCAAGTTTCTCTGAATGGCAGCTCCTGTAATCCACTACTTCCACCAATTTGGTGTCACCTTTGATTTGCTCAGGGTGCACTCTAACATCATTTGTATCACCAGTGAAAATCTTAAACACTGGCACCAGTATCAGCCCCCAAGGAACACCGTCAATAACTCTCTGCCAGTTCAATGCTGGCTCAGCCAGTTTTTCACACACTGCAGTCTATCCAACAATCCATCCAGTAGGAATTCAGTTTGACTCCAGGGATGCTAATGGAAGTGTCAAAAAACTTGGTACCATCAAAGTAAACAAGGTCCTCTGCTCTCCCTGTGCCAATAGCTTTTTCTCTCCATCACTTCTTCACATTCAGGAACAATCTGCCCATGGTAAATTCGTGTTTGGCTGTTCCCTGTCTCCTTCTTGTTCTTCGTGTGCCTAGAAATGACTTCCAGGAGGACCAGTGCTGCAGTCCTCTCAGTGACCAAGCTGAGGTCAGTCAGCCTGCTGCTTCCCAGATGTTTCTTAGTGCCTCACAGCACAAATAAACACCTCAGGGTCTGATTTCTTCTGTCTGCATGATCCACGAGAATGATGACCCTGTTTCATTTGACCTGAGATTACAACTATGCTACCTGTTTGCCAGCAATTCCAAATGCAGAAGAGCTGGAAATACTGGTATCTGGAGAATAAGCAGCACAGCTAGTTTGCCTCAGCCTTCCCTGTTTCTTTCAGGAAGCTACCCAATACTACAAACCAAAGTTTACAAACACCTCTGCCTTACTTTTAAAAAAACCAAACTTTGAAATCTAAACATGACAAGGTATTTTAACTGTGTTCGAAAATGTCAGTCCAATTCAGTCCAAGCTTTCCTTTACATTCTGATTTTTTAAAAAGCTAGGTTTTCAGTGGGGGAAGAACAAGAAGTTACTGTGTTTCTGAGGCAAGCTCTAAAAAAAACCTCAGCAAGGCAAGAGAGCAAGAGGAAGCAAGTGAGCTTCCTCATCAAATCATGTGTGGCACCTAACGAACAAAATGTAAAATCGAGATGGTTGCCATCCTGGGAGGTCTGCAGTGGACAGGTTATTCACAAGTTTGCTGTTCTAGGCTCAAGGGTCTAAACACAAACAAGTCTTCCCTGAAAGTCTAGGTCCCTGATGAGCTGGTAGGCAACTGGACAGACAACCCCACATAATTTGCTTGCAAAAACTTACCTGAAACAGTGACGATTCCAAAGGATGTCAATAAGCTTGCACAGGACTTTCCAATGTAATTTTTAAAATAACTTGCTCTGTTTGCCGCAGTTTGCAGTTTGGGAGAAAATGGGTGGAAGGCCTTTGCAATACTCTAGAATTGCTACAGGATACATTAATTTGGCAGCAGTCTCTGGGGTGCATGAGCCTTTCACAAGCCTTAAACGGTGACACAAAGAATCTCATTGCAAGAGACTCATCAGCCCACTCAGGAATCAAACACTTAAAATCATCTGAGACAGTTCCTTCTATGACTAGCCCAGGTTTGCACTGAAACCTCCACAGGAAGCAGGGAAAGATTTTTCTTTTCTTTTCAAAGAGGTTTTAACTGAAGGGGCACTTTGGAACACAAAAAGTTCTCAAACATGGCTGTGGATCCTTGCCTATTAGTCGCTGGGCCCTCAATGAAGCCCTCTCAGAACGGCTGGATTTCATGCGTATGTGAACGCGAACACATACCCATCATTAAGCAGCAACTCAGAAACACTGAGTGGTCCTTTGTCTTTATCTTCTGATGCCCATTCACAGTGCAATACTACTCACAATGCTGGACCCTTTTTGTCAGTTAATAAGCAAATTATTAAAAAACCAAACTCCATTAATAAAAAGCTTTTAAAATATGAGCCAACAAACCACAACTCATTTAGGCTCTCATCACTCTCAAAAAATTATCTCCATGTGTATCCAATGTTTTCAAAAGACAGGGGAAACAGATGGGTTTCTCCTGAATACTCTGGGTATCAATGACAGCAGGCTTCTGTGGACAAGCAAATACTTCTTATGCAGTTCTCTATTCCTTGTGCTCCTGCAATGAGTACATCCTACCACCTACGGTTATTACCTATGATCCGAGTTCCTCTGCTGACATAAACTGCAATGTTGTGGTAAAGGAAAGAAGCACACTTAACTGTGGATATACCAGGTTATTTGATCAACCCTACAGTCTTCATACTACTATATAAACTCAGAAGGGAGACTCCTTTAGTTCAGTGGACTCCAAGCACCAATGTTTCCATGATCAGTATTAACGCTGTCCTGAATTCTTGCTGTTTGGGATGTTCACGAAGTTACTAGTTACACCGCAGACAGGTTAAAAATTTCCACCAGATCGGAAAATTTTTCCTCTGAAACATGAAAAGTGGAAGATGAACTCACACGTCTGTGCTTCAGCATCTTTTCTGTTTTCATTGCATCAGATTAAATGACTCATCCCAGTCCGTGACTAAAACTGGATTTGTGAAAACTGGCTCTTGGTAACTCTTTCTGATATTGGCATTAATACCTCAGTTTGCTCTATATCACAGTTAAATTATGACAAGTCAAACATTTGGCTAAAGCTTAGGAAGTGCAAATGAGTTCTCATCATTGTAAACATTCTCAGTACAAGGGCAAAGTCAGGAAAAAGTACACCACTTCCACAGTCAATTACCTTTAATTCACACTTCCAGTGCATAGGCCTATCCCTGCAGAAGAAATCCAGAGACATAAGACAGCACAGGCAGATTCCCAAAATGTAAAGGCAGAGTATTCAATAGAAAACATTTACACACTGAATATTTTCTTGAAAAGAAGGATGCCTCAGGACCACCCATGGCAGCAACAACAACTTCCAGTACAAGACAACCAGTCAGAAGGCTGATTTAAGGAAAAAAAGACACAAGAAAAAAAAGAACTGTAGGAAAACATTTGATGTAGGCATTCCTAAGAAACACTGAGGTCTGGAAAGACAGCGCTAACACATAAAACACAGGTTCCCTCTGCTGCCAAGTCCCATGGTCTGTGATTCAGCTCTTTGAGTGCATTACGAATATGAAAAAGTGTGGAAAACATCTGCCTTTTAATTTGGGGTTTTTTTGTTGTCAGCCATTCTTTTTTAATAATGCCTTGCACACCTCAAAAATACAGAGTAAAACTGTAAACTGGAAGAGCTGCAGTCAAAAACAGTGTTGCCACAAGTAGAGGATATTGGCCTGGACTGTTTCATTAGATCTCCTTTTGGCAAGATTTTCTGGAGAACCACCAAGAAAGTACCAGAGGCCCATAAAAACTGAAAGGAGAAGTTCTCTTAGTAAAATGGATTATTTAAACTTTGGGTTCTCATTTTGTTTATATTATCACCTATTTAAAACTCACATTTCTTAACCAACAGTCAAAGAAGAAGTGGCTTCATGAAAAAAACTCCAACAGTCTGGCTCCAGCTGGGTGGTGAAAACTGCTCCTGCAGTTCTCCAGCAGAGAAAAACCAAAACAATAAACCTCCAGCCAACATTAAAAAGCCACTTCACAAGTAAGCCACGCCTCAAACAAGATTGGATAGTTAAGATTACAGGTAGGCTTTATGGGTTTTATCTTCCTATCTTTACAAGCACAAAGAAACAAAGATGGAAATATTGTTTTTCTCAGTGCTTTTGATCACTACTGGGAATCTTTGCTGATTGTTCAACACATGTAAGATTGAGTACTTGTGAATACCTCCAAACTTTTAATGAGCTTTACAAACTATATTATTATGCTTATGCAGATATTCCTAGATGGAAATACAGATACAGGTTTAGACAAGATATATCTACATCTAACTATGTATATATGTCAGGTCATAAACTCAAGGTTTTACATCCAGCTGCTCTGCTACAGGAGAAGCGGCAGCTGTGCCCACAGACAAGTCAAAATATAGTTTACTGAAATGAAACTATCAATACAAAACTATTCATGTAAAGAGAGTAATTGCTGATGAAATCCCTTCCTCTGCATTTAAAGAATGAATCTCTTTGAGTAGAGGAATATTTTCCATTTTTTTCTGTTGAGTGCCACAGCAATGTCATTGAGATTTATTTTTTAATAACAATTTGCTGCACAGTCAATTTTCAATTAAGGAATTGATCATGTCCAAGTAATTGTAAATGATACAGTGAAGTCACAGATGACAGGATAGTTCCTATTTGCTGTAATTCTGGTTTACTCAAATGAGGCAAATCTGCTTTTAGTTTTTTCTTGAAAGCTGATCAGACTCCCTTTTCTTTTTTGGACTAGGAACCAAGGCAGAGAGATTTAAACTACAGAGCAGAACAGAAGTAGCCACCACCTTCCACCTTTTCGCTTTCCCGCAGGAAACTCACTTGTTGCAGAAGGAAAACTATTTGCCCATGAACCCTCCCCCAAACTTAGCCTTGACCAGAACATTCACCTGGAACAGAGGGGAGCAGAAGCCAGGAACACACGACACTGACCACCCAGTGCCAATGAATAAAGAACAATGAACACCCCACAGTGCACCCAAACAGTAACAGCCAAGTCTCCTTATTCCTGCTGTGAGCTTACGAACGCAGCTTTCTTTGAGAACACCCTGGTCAGTGCAGTAGCAGCCATCTCAGCATTCATTCAATCACACTACCTCATGGCAGGTGAGTGGCTTTGCCACCCACATCCCTGCCTACAGCTACCACTGGGCAAAACACACTGTTAGAGACACCAGCAGAGCTGAACAGCATCTTGGGCCCTTCCCTTCCCTTCCCTGCATGAGGGACTGCAGGAAGGCAAGTGTGGGCGAAGCTCCGATGTCAAAGAGTGACATCGGCCCAGCAGGGCTGACAAGTGCTTCCAGCTACAGCATCAACCTCGAGGCACTGGGGGTTTGTATGCTGCAGATTCCTTTCCTCACTACAGAACTCAGTGCTCTTCCTACGTCACCGAAGTCAGCAGAGATTTCACTTGAAACAGCCTCAGCTGCCTCCAGAGCAATGCCGAGCTTGGGGCCATACATGGCCCCGTTTGCTCCACAAAGCCCACTCTCAGTGCACTGCTAGCCTGCTCTGCAAGGGCTTAAAGCTCTTCCCATCTGCAAGACTCACACGTGCAACAGTGGTGAACTGACTCCAAAGCAGCCTAAAATCATCAGGAGAGAAGATGCTGCATAATAAATAAGCAAAAAACCACGGGAAATACCCCAAAACAACAACAAAAAAAGGCCCTAAAGACCAACTTCCTCCAGTTACTGTTTAGATGTTCACTCTGAGATTGATAAAAGAGTGGAGAGGGGGGATGTGACAGCAGATATATTGGACAGCACACTTTGGAGATCACCTTTTTTGTAATAAAAGCTGCCGTTAGTTATTGCTATGCAAGTAACAGCACACCAAGTATACTCATATCTGCAAGTACTCAGGAATAATTCCAGAGGATGTCTCCCAAGATCTTGTCAGGTCTTTGTGCTACAGAGCATTGTAGACTTGAACTTATTGTGTTCAACTTCAGAGACATCTTTAGAAAGCAGCGCGATGCATGAGAAAACATCTCCTTATTAAAAAGGCTGTGTTCTTAATTACTTTTTTTTCCTAGACATTCATTAGAAGACAACAGTGTCATCACAGACAACATTATAAACAAGTTGAGTGTGGTAACCATCACATATGAAAACCCAGCCCCACAAAGCCATGCCTCTGGAGAAGAGAAGGAATCAAACCAAACCAAAATCCCAGGTTACTTTTTTTTCCTCCCTCCCTGTCTTGTTCTGCTAAGGAAGCCCTAAAGTCTCTATTATGATACCAGAGAAACCATATACAAATATATCAGGTTACACCAAGCTTAGACTCAAAGCTAATTTAAATCAGCATACATGAAAGGTAGGAATACAGACCATCACTGAACTACTGACACCATTGTATTCAAAGGGTTTTCTTACTCAATCTTAGACAAGTTGAGATGGGGCCTTCCCTGCTTCATGGAGAAGCACCCTTCACAATGCAGATAATGACCTACAATACCTATACCAGGTTATGGAAATGAAATCTTATTGAAGGAGAAAGATCCAGAAAGAGTGAAAACAAACTGACAGCTTATACAATGCTTGAACAGCTCTACTGAACCACTCTATGACTTTATTCTGGAGCAGCTCTTCACCACAAAGAGTCCCCAGCAAAGACAAAGATAAAATAGATAAGTCAGGATAAATAAAATAAATACATTCAGGTTTATAATTTCATATTCTGTAGACTCTAAAATATAATTGAGCATTGTTATCATTTTGAATGGGTGTTTAGCGAAGAAAAACTGACTTTGCTGGTTTTTTAACTCCTATCTGAAACAGTTCTGCTGCAGTTCTTATTGCTTTGCACAATAAAAGCATACTGAAATGCAGAGTGTTTTAAAATGGTCTCACTGGAGAAAGTAGAAAATAAGTAATTTGCCAGAAATCATACTTTTTACTCTGTTGTATTATACATACAGTGAAATTACTAAATTGAAACAGTTAGGATACAGTTTAACACAAACAACTTTTGCATTTTGTACCTCTATCAAATTTGTTTATTTTACTGTGTACACATATTTACGAGAACCACGAAAGGGGAATTTTACCCTTGGAGAGAGAAAGAGAGAGAGAGAGACTCTTCTGAATTATGAATTGCTTTATGACATTAAATCCTAACAAGATGCATCTCAAAAGACCATTTATGCTGCAGGCTGCTAGAGCTCAGTGTTAAGATGCACTATATGCAAGCTCTATATCAGATTAGAAAGCAGTTACATCACTCAGTGAGTGTTTGGTATTTGACATTTTGCTTTCTCCAGACTGCCTGTGTCACACAACTTTTCACAGGCCATTGCAGAAATTCACATCAGCAAACAGAATTTAAAATTTCCTACTTGTTTAGGCTATGGAAGTTACCTTACATATACAACAACAAGCCCTTATTTACACAGGAACTCACAATAGTAAATTAAAATTAACTCAGATGCTTTGAGTTCTTATTTCAGGCGGACTTGTTTACTCTTAGATAGCTTGGGCTTGTCCCTCAACACCACAAAGCTCAGAGGATGCCAGGGGAATAAAGCTGTACCAAATGTTGGAATTTACATCCATGACATGTGACTGTCAGTGTGTCACAAAAACCAGGCTGATTTCTGATGAAAGAAGCCACAAAGCTGAAGCCTCATAAGACAAATCATTTAGAGAGTTCACTACTTTGATTTAGGTTAAACGGATTTATGAGCTTAGAAACAGGACTAAGTTACTGTAATTTGAGCAGCTGAGCTGTGTAGCTGACTGTACGTGCGCGCTTTGGTCTACAGCAAAAGCCAGGTCAAGCACATTTTTGCCTTATGAAAGCCAAATGATAGGAGATTTGAATGGAGAGAATTCAAAGAAAGGTGATTTATGGAGTCTACTTACTTCACCTCACCACTGGGACAAGAGGACTTCCAGCAGAAGCTGAAGATACACATTGAACAAAACATCCTTATCCAGTGGTCTGCTGCACGGTCCATCCCCGTGATGCACCAGACTGGTGTTCACCAGGTGTCCACGTTCCGGACAGCACTGACCATAAAGAATTCTCCACGTGTGAAAACTGCATGGTGTGTCCCACCACATGCCTGGCCATGTACCTAACACAACAGCCAGCTCTTGATGCATCTCTCATGATGACACAAAGGGGGACACAGCAGCACCTGCTGGGTGACTGCAGTAGGCTGCCCACTGCTCTAGAAACAGAAAGCTCTCCTTCTACAGCTGAAGTTTGAGACACAGGGTTGCAGATCAGCGACACATGACACAACCCATTTGTTCGTGGCTGAACACACTGTTAAAAGGCTCAGACACATCATCAGATGGTGGCCAGATACTGGGGATCCAATTCATTCCTAACTCAACAAAGTTGTTGCTCAGAGTCAAAACCAAACAAGGATTATCTGGAGTTCTGTGTGTGCCCTGCACACCTTAATTTATGCTTAAAGGAGGATGGCACAGCACTGGATTGGCTGAGGCTTAATTTAAGACGCTATTAAAATATAAGTTACAAGCTTGAGTTGGAGGAAAATGGGGAAGCAGGCATCTTGCTGAACAGTGAGACAGTATTAGATCCACAACTAACCACCACACTCTTGAATCTGGTTACCTGCTTTAAGCCACAGCTCACAACACCAGCAAGGCCACTTTCTCCAGCTGACTACACTGATTCACAGTACCCAGAGGATCTGATCCAAGTTATTAACTCCTTGTGCCCCCCTGAGTTCTAAAACCATTACTTCTGGTTTGACAGGAGTAAAATTTTACCCACCTTTCCCCCCCCATCAGGAATCTTGTATGAATGGCAACTGCTGCTAAACCCAAAGCTAATTAGAAAGAAATATTTCAAGATTTTGAGGTATCCATCAATCTCTAGCAAAGAGATTATTCCTGGTGAAGATATCATAATCTGGAAACACTGCAAGCCAGAGATGCCTGCTCAAGCCTGGAGACAAGGGCTCAAGCAGCCATGGTTCAGGAGCCCCCAGGACTCAAGCAGCCACACTCTCCACCAGAAACAGAAGTGCCAGGGAGACACAAGTTACTTAACTGTGAACCGAATGGCCACTCCCAAGGCTCACCAGGATGCTCCTCACCTGTTTGCTTAGCATGGAAGCAACGACCAAGCCTGCTAGTGCTTCCAAGCAGATCAAGTTTGAGAAATGCCATCAAGCACGTGGGAACTGCAAGCGGACCTGCAGGTGTATCCCTATAGCTCACAGCAGCCAGCATCACAGCAGAGGCTCAGGTTCATTTACTGGCTCTCTAAGAGCCACTGGTGCATCAAGCGTAATTCCCCAGTAAAAAGCTTTTTTTTCAGGAGAGAGTTGTACAATACCAAAACTTTCTACATTTCACATATGGTCTTCTCCAAATACTCAAGCAACAAAATCGTTGACCTAAGCATTTCACAGCTTGAAAAGAGCATCTGACACAGAACCCAACCTCCAACTGGAAAAGGTTCTCAAAGAAGTCAGAGATCTGAGAACTATCCCGACTCAGCACAGTATATTTTATGATACTGGGTATAGCTCAGAATTACACAAACCAGAAAATGCAGTTCCTCCCAAACTCTCAGGGGCGTATCCACACAGACTGTCTGAAAAACAGAGAGTATACAAATGTGGAAAGTGAAACACTCCTTCACCATCACCCCCTTTCCCCCAATGGATCCCAAGTACTGCCTGGTAACTCCTAACATACTTTAAAAGAATGAGGGGGAAAAAAAAGACAAAAAAAGGAAAGTAACAGAGGCATAGCAACACATCTGAACACCCATTGACTTGCTCATGGATCTGCCAGAATTAGGACAGGTTGTTGCTACCTGCTTTACACTATATCAAGAAAGAGAGGAAGAAAAGACTGAGAAGAAAGTGGGTTTATCGTGACTTTCAAAAGAAATCTTCCCCCTTCTTTCTCCATGGCTTCTCCCTTTGGGGAGAACACAATCAGTAGTAAAAAAGCTGCTCAGATACCTACTTGACAACAAATTTCAAAATAAAAACGTGAGTTTCATAGGTTAATTCTCTCATGCAACAGAATTTCTCTTTAAGGCAAAGCTCAGCATAAGGCATAGTAATTCCTAGTATTATCCATATAAGCAGAAGTTATTTTGTCTTGAAGGTTAATATAGCTTGGACAAGTTTACAAACACAGCTGTGAAAAGGATGTTGAAAAACCATTCATATTTCCCTATGTGTATTCTTGGGCTCTGTCAGACTACTCTGAACTCCTAGGCCCAGCCTCTTTGCCCTGCCAAACTTCCCCAAGCCAGCACACACAGCTGCTGCCAGAGATGCAGGACTCTTGTGGTTGACACTGCACAAATTTGCCTGTACATTTGTCATAGTAGAGCCACAGAATCGACCCATTCACTGAAGTGCTGGACTTAATGATCCTTGTGGGTCCCTTCCAGCTCAGAACACTCTGATTCTGCAATTCCTAGGCATACTGCCATTGCTGTGCAACAAGTTCTGACAGAACAGCAAGAGCTCCCAGTTACCCACAGAGAAACACATTAACTATAAAACCAGTAGCAAAGAAGTTACTGAGTACCTGATATTTATTTAGTACCACATATAGAATATATTACTTCTGGATGACAAGCTTCTGGGAGCTATAAATAAGTATCTGTCAAGGAGAATCAGGCAAATTTTAATTCCCTTTATTCTCCAAGTGTTTCCAAAAAGGAATCCATTGCAAGCAGCTATAGATCATCAGCATAATCTGTGATTATAGATCGCTCTGTGGGGAAGTAGCCTTTCATACCTCCAAATCACATTCTCTGTTCAAGTCAGGTACAGAGATATGGAAAGTTAGATGGTATCATTATTCCATTAGCATGTGGCAAATTCCTGAAATCCACTGGTTTCTGCTTTTGTTCACAGGAAAAGACGACAAAGTTCACAGTTGAGGAGGAATGTTTAAAAACTAAGTCTCATGCATGGAAATTAAACCAACAAAGTGAAAAAAACATCCTTGCCCACCCTTCTTAAAAAGAAAGACTCATCAGCAAGCAACACGGGATATCTGGTTTTTTGTGTTGGGCTGCTGGGGTTTTTTTTCCACAATGGTTGGAATTGACTCTGTGCTAGAATGAGGTTCAGCTGCCCACTGTATCACTACGACATCCCAAGTTTAGGATGAAGCTGCAATACAGCTTACAAGTCATATATATTATTGCAGCCAGGCCCATTTGCAATAAAAATATCTAAGCAATTATAAGTGCCTTCCTTGCTTGCTGAGGCAGGACCAGCACCTACCAAGGAACAACATGGAAACTCCTGGCCACCTGCTATAGTGAAGCGTTGGGCACGAAAAACTCCTGGCCAAAGTCTGATGGAACCATGACAATACAAAGAGAAAAACATTGGAAAGGACTCAGATTTTACTTCTATAACCTCAGCACCCGGAGGGAAAATTCTCAAGCCTTCTATTTTATATGCAAGATGGAAAATGTATATAGCAAATAACTTCATATATGATGTTATCTTTTATATATATACGCAAACATATAACCTGAACAAACAAGATACCACAAAAGAAGGAAACGTAAGCTTTCTGTGAAATCTTTTATACTGCTACTTTATACTTCGCAAGACATGTTTTCTTGTTACGTTTTCCAGTTGTCTTATTCACAACAGCAATCTGCATGTTATTTAAAAATATATATATAAATAAATCAGTACACTGATGTCTCAAATTCTGCGAAGAGTAGTAATTAGAAGCATTTCAACTACAGCATGGATGTACATATTTATTTTTCTTTTATTTTTATTTCTTTTATTATTCTGGACCATTTAAAAATCTCACCTGGATTTATTTAACTACATACATTAACTGGTTGGTTCCAAATTAAAAATTCTGCACTGCCAACTGGTTATTTACTACTAAAAAATGAATAAAGTGTATGTACACAAAATTGCATTGGGAGTAAATATCCTTTCCCTCAATAGGCACTCCTAGAAGAAGTGATGCAAACCTGACATTTCCTGACTCAGCAGACAGGCTCCCTGTCAGCGCTCTCTTTAACAACAGAAAGAGTCCCATTAGTTCCCAGTCCTATTCCCGGGGCCGAGCCAGCAGAACAACAAGCGGATAAACAGATCGCAGCCTCAGCTCTGCGTCACCAAAGCTGCCCGCCAGGTTTTGTCTGCAAGACCAGTTTCTGTGCATGTGACCCATTTCCCTTTCTCCCACACTCAGCCCAACAGGATAGCTGAGGTGCCAGACAAGACAGAATCAGGCCTAAAATTAACTTTATCAAGCACAGTAAAACCGTAGGAAGAACCCAATTAACTCTGCTCCCCGAAGCTGAATTGCGCAGGACAAACAATGCGCATTCCTATCATTCTTCCAGCTTTTGCATTCAGCAGATTTTGTCACAGAAACCCTACAACCAGCCTGCAGCCAAATCGTTGTTTTGGTTTTTTTTTTTAAGCTGATTTTTGCCAGGAATTCCTGAACATTCTCTTCCACCTCTCACCAATGTGCTTCTGTAATTACTCCACACACCAGTCACCTTCAAGCCACATTTTAGTTTTGTAGAAGCACTTTGGTGGAATGGACAGACAGGTGTCCAAAACCACTGCAGCATTCCTATGTCTGGAACTATAACCACAGCATTTAATAGCCTAAAGTAACTGTGATTCCAGGTGCTTACTGCTTGGGAGTACAATATATCTTTCGAGGTCTGCTATGGTCAGCTCAATGGGATCCTTATCTTGATCCGATTTTCTTTTAATGACAAAAATAAATTGGAAATGAATACGCTCTCATAACAGAAAAAAAGAAATAAAATAATAAAATCTTCTCCATTGTTTTGTTTTTAAATTGTCTGACAGATTTTAGTATTAAAAAATTAAAGCTCTTTTACAAGAGACTGGAAAACAGGACAGTAAAGAGAAAAATGATGACTACTAATTCTTCTTAATCCTACCAAACGCTATGAAATATTGAATGATGATGCATGAGGGGAAGAAGGAATGAAACATTAAAAAAAAGTTAAAATCTCTCTTAATAAAATATTGAAGGAAAAAGCAAACAACATCCAAAGCACCAAACCAGAAAACCTCCACCCCAAAAACCACAGTGCAGCAAAATACTCAACACTAAAATAGTTTTTCCTAAAGTGTATCTGTCAGTTTCTAAAATCAACTAGAGTGGCTACATCTATCTTCACACCTTGTGATTAACCAGATTATAAAAGGTAATCTAAGTAATGGGCACCAGATATTTAACATATCTATGTACACACACCTTCAATTTAGCATTAAGAAATTATTTTACCCCCAAACATGCTGTTCTAGTATCAGTCAGCAGATTTGCAGTCTCTTCTTTACTGGTGTACAAAAAATAAATAAAATCTCAGAACTGTTTTTCTAACAGTTATCTTCAACTTTTATTGGATTGACTCACAACAGAAGTCCTAAAGTACAAAAAAAATGTGAAAAACTTACACCCTAGGCAGTCTGAGAATCTGGAAAAGCACAGAAATATGTACAAATAAATGTCAGAAAAAATACTTTTCTAGTTAGTTCAGACAAGATGTGTTTTTCAGGTCTACATTTACCCACATTGTCATGTGCGTTTTAGAAGAGCATGCACACCCTCTATCGGGCTTTCCATTAAAGCCATTCACACTGGGAGCAGCAGGATTAATCCATTACAGAAAGGTTACAATCAAGGTGTAATTCTGTACAAATGACAGAAAAAGAAAACAATCGGCTTCCAAACATATCTTGTGCATTTGCATCCATATAGACTTTCAGTTTATTGGCTCTGACAGAGTCAATGGTCTTACTGAAAAACACCACCTGAGTGAGATTTCTCTTTCAAACTAATTGGAAGGAATGCAGGGACTTTCACAGTGAAGTTACCTTCTTCACAACCCCTTCTCCAGTCTGATTATGTTACAAAATGGGAGGCACTGCATTTAAATTCAGGAAATTAAAGATATACTAGGTATGACTGCAAGTCCACAAAGATATATTTAAAACTAGACTTACAAGAGTTTTAAAGCAGGGGAGGGGGCAGGTTTAAGGTAAAAATAATCCTAGTTGGTTTTGTTGTTTCATCTCAGGAATACAACATTAAAACTATACTATGGTATCAAATTTTACAACCAGATTACATGAACTTGCTATAAATGTGTAGATTTGTGATGCTTTGTGATCTTTGATAAATTTGACCAGTGTGCCTTCAGTACATTTTCATTCCTATTCTTCGTCTTCAAGGTTCATGGAAATTATGCAGAAGAAGTAAAAGCTCACCTTTCAAGGCAGCCCTCACATAACTTTGGGTGCAATAACAAGGAAGCGAGCTGGGATGGGAGCATCATCTTTCTGTGGATCAGATAGCAGTTTGCTGGCAAGAAGACACGTAGTCCATATGCCTATGTAGGGCCTCATGGTTTTCCCAAAAGCTTTTCCCATTTAGATTTATGAAAACAGATCTGTTTGGATGCTGGTTAGTGACAATGCCCCCTCTTTTGCAAAGACAGCTGTATGAGGAAAATCTTCCTACATAGGAATCCTTAAGGAAGTGTGCCTATCAAGAGGCACCACTTCACCATCTTTCCCAAATTCTGGATCTTAATTAGGGAAGTTTGTTATGTTTAGTGCTGCAGCTCATGTTGACTTCTCCTGTAAAAATTGAGAGGCCATGTAAACTGAACACAACACTGGCGGTGCTGAAAGGGCTCTACTCCATTATCTAGTCGGCAGCTCAGGACATACATCCTATTCCAGCTTTCTGAAAAACAGGGAACAACACCTATCAACTACCCTGTGAAGAGTCACAGTAATGCAGTAATAATGAGCATTAGATGTCAGCTAGGGATTAGTATTTCCCAGTGCCAAGTCATGTATTTGTTTCTGTACTATACAGTAGAAACCAGCTTTAAATTCACTGCAGGAATAGCTGTTTATGATGTAAAAAGTTCATTGCTTAGGTGCTCAAAATTAGTTGTACTGTAACAACAGCGAGTGGCCAGTTACAAACCACTTGAAAACAAATCAAACTTACAAAGGATGAAAAAAATCCACACTTTTTTTAGGAAGTGCTGATGTCTTAGGTGCCTACTTGCTTTGTGCAATCACTCAGAGGTACAAGTATTTATATTAATATGTGGTAACTGAAAGCATCTGTGTAAGTAGTTTCTCCCCTCCTCATAAAAGGCATTTACAGATACCACAGAGCTGATTTTTAAACAACATTATTAACTGGAACGCTGACAGAAAACCAAAGCCACCTGAAACAGCTGAAACATAGCATTGTTTTCCCCTCCATAAATATCCCACATAGACCAACTCAACCACTGTTATCCATCAGCCCTGCACCTATTCCTCAGCATGAGTTCCAACACCACGAGCATTCCCAGCGTATTAAAGAAAACAGGATAATCATGACTGCCTTGGGAGACTGATGCAGCAGCTAGTCATGACCCTGACAATGATTTTAGTAATTACTGCTTTTTTATTAAGAGCTTCAGAAAAGCTGCTTTTACTCTGAAATAGAGTCAAGCTACTTAGGATGGGATGCTGTTTCCTAGAACCTGTCCTTCAGTACCTGTGAGCACACAAGAAGGACTGAAGTAGCCAGGATGTCTTCAAGGGTTGGCAAATATGCCAGTGCACACCAGAAGATGCCCATCCTTCTGGAGCAGTACCTGCACAGTAGGCAGACCACCGAGATGGGCAGTCCATAGCCTGGGGGAAGGAAAGTGAGTGCCACCCTTCACAGCAGTGCACTTACACCCTGCCTCCCCCCTTCCTGTTGTCCCCAACTCATAAGTATTAATATTTGGGCTCCATTTCAAATACACAAGTCATCCCTGAGGTCAACAGAAAGGAGCTTTGGTGAAGAAGTTATTCCTAAATGTAAGTATTTTCAAGATTAAGACTTACGAACTGTGGCCTTGGAGCTCCCACTTGCTGCAGCACTTCTGCAGACCTTGTGAAACTTTGGTGAGATGGGTTGCACACAGAAGTCCGTTGTCATAGAAGCTTTTTTTTTTTAGAATCTGACTTTCAACAAAAGGTGCCAAGCCAAAAACAGTAAGTATTATTATTATTAGCATTATAAATAGGATAAAGACCATGGGATGAAGAACAGATTTATTTTTTCTTGAGAAAAAATAATCTGGAAAGCAAACTTTTTTTCTGTCACAGCCTCTGATTAAGGGCAGAGAGTAAGGGAAAACTGGCTTTATATAAAAATCCTGATTTCACAGAGGTTGCTCCAGAGGAATAGAGTCAGAGGGGAACACAGCACACTCTTAAATATCACATCTTGGTGTGCTGCCAGAAGAAAGGCAGAAGCCAAAACATAGCATGCTAGGAGCTGCCTAAAGGCAACTCTAACAGGGACAAGTTTCAAAGTGGTTCCAAAAACCCATCAGGAGAAACTACCTTTGCTCTATGGGGCCAATCACAGGCAGCCAACTGCACAGCTGGGCAAGTTGTTATCACTGCAATTCAAACGGAAATTGATTAATTTTTCTTTAGAGGTACATATATGAAATGCTCACTGAAGAACAGGAGCCTGCATGTTAACATCAGGCAGGGCCGTGAAGGTTCTTTGGTGATGTTTGTAGCGAAGAATGGTATTTCTATCTTAAAATGATGTGGTAATACCCAAATCCTTTTCCTAAAACACACTTTGAAGTTACAGCGTGTTCCGAGCATATTGCATGGCAAAGTGCTTGTATCATCTCATAATTAACTATAATTAATATACAATCACTTCCAGACTTAAATGTAGTTAACCATTAACCTGTATTTGTAGATTCTATTTGCTGAACAGTGTGATATTTTCCTTCATTCCTCAATGCTATGTAATCATGGAGTTACAGACCTTATCAGAATGCTCAACTAAAACAGTTTCCATGGGGGTGGCAAGAAAAGCCACAAGTATCTTGTTATTATTTAAACTTTTTAAAATAAAAATGACCATTTTTAATAAAATTTTATCAGGAAATGAACGAATTGAACGCAGGACTGCTCATTTACTCCAAACCCCAGTTTCAGTCCTTGTGCCTACACCAGCATAGGAAAAAGTGGCATCAAGACAGCTCTTCAAGTTTCTATCTGGATTTCCTTACTGTGCCTGATCTGTGGATGTACAAGTTTATTAGACAAAATAAGAGCGTACTTCGAGTCTTCAACTTAGTATAAATGTAATTTAGTTGGTTCTTATATAATTGTTACAATATTTTTAAAGCATTTGGAATAACATTCAGGTGATGTGAAAAAATAATAATACAATGACAATACAATGTAAAGAAGACTATTGAGTATTTTTTACCCTATTTACTGCTATTTTTTTAGCAGTACAGATAGTCAACAGCAGAACATCAAGGATGACTGGAAAACCGTTGTATACACGAAATTATGCATATTCAATCTAGGGCTGCTTGGTTTTTTTTTGGGCTGGGGGAGGTTGGTTTTGTGGTGCTAGTTTTTTTTTTTTAGTTTTGGGTTAGGTTTCTTAAAAAATTTGTAATTAATAGCACGTATCAGGTTTTTGCTATCACATCTATGAATCTTGCTCTGTAGTCTGTCACAAACTCAGGTGCTACAGATCTCTACCAAATTAAAGGAAGTGCTTGATGCAGAATTATACCACAAAATAAACAGGCATAACCCGTCAATCACCTGGATGTAATGGCTGTTCTAAACAAATAAATATATAGCACTGTATCAGAAGTCTGGTTTGCTGTTTCTTTACAACTAAGAGGGAAAAACAGTGACACTTCAGAAATCCAGAGTAAGTTTCAACTAGTTACCATCAGCATCCCACTTTCACACAGTATCTGCCCATCTCAAGCTGTAAAAGCTGCCACAGATAGTCCATCTCTTTGGAGACTTGATCCACAACTTTCAGCTGCTCTAGAAGAGCTTGGCCAGTGTGAGGTGCTACTTTTAGGACTCTAGAAACACCTCACATAGAGTTTCTGCCACAACTCAGTTAAGGAACCAAGCCTTATTAAATAAACACAGATTCTTCATCCCCTCCTGAATTCACATGCAAAAAATGATGTGTCATCCAGCATGATGCACTGGCACAACCCATAAATAGATCTTTAATTGCAAATTACCTGGAAATACAATGCTGGAAAGGAGACGGACTGAGACTATGACTGACTTCAGAGGATTCCCAAGAAACCAGTGAAATTAGCACCGGTATCATCCTAAAATGAGGTATTAGTACTAACAACTGCTATTAAAGCATTTCAGCAGGCTTTTCCCATAGGTTTCCTGTTCTGAAAGTCACAAAGGGTAAAGGAGATGGCAGAAGTTTGGTCACCATGGCTAGGGAAGATCCTCATGCACCGTTGGGTGGCCTACGGAGAGTTGGTACACAAGGCACTGGAACAGGCTTTTATGCCAAATCCAATTCTCAGCAGTATGAAAAGCATTCTTCTCAAAGCAGCTTTGGGAGGACGAGGAAATGTAATCCTAGAGGGAACCCCAGTGCCCACGTACAATAGAAATCCCACCCACACCAAAACAATTTTCTGGATGCACATCAAAGAGCACACCCTCTTCAGAGTGAACACTAAATACACCTGAATCAGAACTGTGTCAATATTGGCACTAGGAAATAAAACCTGACTTCTAAAACTGATGCTGGGAAAGACTCCAGGTGACACAAACTTCATGAGAGCACTAGTGCAATGTTCTCTGTGCTTCAGATGATGGTAATACAGGCATAAACCTTTGCAAAATACAATGTTAGGGTATGAAAATATCCTGGGGTTTTGCAGGACAAATTAGAAGTTTCAGAAGCTCTTGTTTTAAGACACATTCAGTTTACAGTTATGTAATTCAATGCATGAATGAAAAAGACAAACTTCCTGCAAACAGTCCTCAACAGGATTTCGAGTTCCAAATTAAATCTTGCTTCATAATCAAATACTTGTATTTGAGGTGAAAACTGTTATGAGTGGGTAGGAAATAGCTGAAGCTTTCCTTCTTAACTCTAAATGCAGTGACTTGCTTAAGTAAAATTGCCACACAATCTTGTCTCAAACAAAATTCTTTTCATTCAGAAGTTTCTCAAACTCTGGGAGAGTTTGTTTTGAGTTTCAGTTTTCTTTTATTTTCCTTCCCTAAATAAACACAGTGCACTGCTCATTATCTGTCTCTGCCTGACCATTCTGACACTTCCTTCCCAGGGTCCTTCTACAGACATACATGAACTCTACCTATTAACCATTCTGAACACTGACTATGCTATGGGCTGGGACAAAAAAATATCAAAGGGACTGGCTAGTCCATCACCAGGTCACAGTCAGTGAACAAGGCAGGCAGGAAGGCAAGCACACAGAGCACTCTGCAGGGAGACGACAGTGTCTCACTCAGCCTTTTCCCTGCCGCTTGACTCAGTTCAGCCACTTCAGAGAGGAAGCTGAACATAAAATATGCCACCATCCCATGTGCTCCTAACTGCTGCAGCAGCCCAGCTAATTCCTGAAATGCCAGATGCACTCAGAATTGATAACCTGTACATCCCAGCACCTCATTTGGGGCCCAGGAGAACACGAAGAGGGACAAGGCAGAGGCTCGGGGAGATAGGACCCACACTCATGCACACACATGAATGCCTCTCCATTTACACAGCTCTAAATAAAATTAAGCCGCTCATGTCATTTCCACTGCCAGCTTAGCTCAAGCATGGTAAATTTCCAATTCAGCTCCTTCACCTCACTGTGATCCATGCTACACATGCTGCCTTCTATTCATATCTACAACCATCACTGACAGCAGCAGAAAAAGCATAAATCCAACAAAAAAACATTTTTCAGACTGAGAATCTAATGGGAACTATAGGATGAGGTTATTTTTTTCTTCAATTTTTTCTTTACATTTTATTAGCCTGATATTAACATGGTGCAGCACAATTTTATTTCTCTTGCAGCACATAAGAGAACAACGCACTAAATACACCCAAACCAAGTAAATTTAAATAGACGGCCATTAGCTTTGCTCCTGGCCTTGCCCCTGAATGTTTCTTCTTGACCTTTCAATTAAACCAAGCAAGGCATCTCCTTAGAACTACAGCTTTTAAGTAAACAGATAAAAACATGGAAATCTCAGAAAGCAAGTTAAACAGAACACTTAGTGTAACAAAATAATGACACAGCAACAAGACAGATGGAAATGATTTAAGCAAATGTCAAAAACCAGTTTATACTTTTCAATATTTCTCCTCATCAATTCTGTAATAGTTTATTTACAAATGATTAGTCTAAATTACAGGTTATGCAGTTTCCCTTTAGACCAGTACAAAATTGCTGTATCATGGCTTTTAAACACAACCTCAAAAACAGGGTCTTGGGGCAGAGAACAAGGTAGGGAGGAAGGGAAGGATGCCTGTGCATATGTGTCAAGGTATGCATATTTGGAAAGCAAGAGACAAGAAATGTTTGCATATACTCATGCAAAGAACTATATTACAAGCATATCCTACATGCATAAATAGAAAGTAAAATCTCATGAAACAGCTGCTTTTATATTACATCTTTATGACACATCCAAAGAACTAAACCCCAATATGCCACTGGGTAAACAAAACCCTCAGGAGAGACATAGTTTGGCTCAAGAAAATTCTAGTCCTGGTTTGCAAAGACTCAATTCAGAACTGCATTTTTGGAAGCTAATTCAGAAGAGGTTTTGGACTTACCAACAGCTCTTATGTATTTAAGAGAGCAAAGAGAAAACTTTAGCTGAAGAGAACTTCCAAGCATGACACTCTTACTTTACATTAAGTTTGAAAACAAGACTAGTATTATGCTTACCACAAACACTGAAGCACTCAGACTTCACAGCTTCAAAGAATAATAGAAAACCTTCACAGATCAAGCCATAGTTTAGGGCCAAGTCTCACTGCTACAGGATTCTTGGCTTACCAAAGCAACTTTGAATTAAAAAAACCATCAGCCATGGACACTATTGTTTTATCCAGCACATACTTTTCACCATGAACTGGTCACATTTAATGGCAACTAATGGTTCATTATTACATCTCAGAAATAAAAACGGATGTGAGGAAACACATGGAGCAACATCAGAACCACCTCATCACCTAATTACCTTGATAAAGGGACTACTCAGTGCAGGCATTTGCAGATACATGTTTATGAAACTAAAGCATTGCTTGCACTCTCTCTAAATGACAGGAAGATTATTTAATCCTGAGCATCATAAGTGGACCCTCTACGTATGCAATGAAATTTGTAGCGAGTTTGTGGGAATTCTGTCTAGGCCTTAACTTCACTAGAGTCTGTTTACATTTTTCCCAGCCTAACAGGATTCGTCTTGCCCATCTACAAGATGCAAAGAAAAGGCAAAGATAGCATTATGTTGATGCTGGTTTGGGTGGAGTTTTCAGTGAGTTTTCTTTTCATGAAAGCTGGCAATGTAAGAGCCTCTCACAAACCCAGGTGTCACTTGCAGTCTAGTCAACAAGTAGTACAACTTGTAAAATTAGCTTCTTCACATGTTCACTGCCTCAGTGAATCCAGCCTGACCTTACAGAGGTTAGAGCCTTTGTTTGGAAAATGCAAACTTATCAACAAACATCCCAAATTAGTCATCTGTAGAGTTTTATTATCCTGAACTGCTTCAACTCAGACTAAAAACCACATTAACACTTCCATCAGTTGGGTGATACATAACCCGTTTATTTTGGTGCACCTCTCTCAGGACGGACCCAGAACAGCCCCTCCTTCCTGCACCGGTTCTTCAGACTTTTTTTCAGCTCCGAGTTTATCCACCAGCAGGCTGAAGGAGTCATCTAGTGGCCACAAACAATTCCTGCAGTCTCACCAGCTTCTGTAGTCTGGCTGCCAGGGCAAGACAAGTTTTTTTACCCCATAAAGCAAACACAGCACTGACAAGAGTCCACTGCAGGTCCAGTATCTGAACCATGATGTGGTCCTTGCAGCCTTGTTCATGATGTTCCCTGTTCACGTTCCTTAGCTTGCCCTAGATGTTAGTTTCCCATCTCCAGCCCATGCCAAGGCCAAAATCAAGTTCTCTCCTTAAACGCACTTGGGAGTAGGCACAGCTGTGTTGTTTCTAACCCTTATGCAGCTGCCTGTTCCTCTTTGGGGGTGGGCAAACCTTTTCTGAGTAACATCGCTACCACTGGGAAGCACCAGTTCAAGTGACATGGATTAAGCTGCTAAGCAGGAGCATGGCAAGCCAAGGGATCTTCCTTGGCCCACACCCCTCCTCTGCCACAAACCCACTGTGTGGGCTTGGACAAAGCACATGGGTACTTAGGTAAGGCCTCTCAGTCGTGGAAGAACCACCTACCTAATAACATGCAAAAGAAAGAACCATAGTATGTTAAACGGGTATTTAAAGTGTAAGTTAACACTTTGATAAACAGTATTAACATCTATAAAAATCTTACTATGCTTCATAAATATTTGCAATGCGTTATCAGTTCTCTGTACAACCCCTCCAGTGAGGTAAGCTCCAGAAATTTAAGCAGTATAATTTTATATGAAAACATCAAATATTTATTCTTCAAATGCACGGTCATTGCAACTATGTAAGAAAGTGAAAAATTGGTACTGATTTTTCATAACAACACCTTAGTTTTAAAACAAACTCAGATCCATGGTTTTTTCACTCTGTGTTAATTTCTGTTACCTGTTGAATGATTGAATTGCAGTCACCTGAATGCACCTTAGGCAAGATTGTCCTAAACGTTTTTTTTTGTTCCTGGAAATCACCTTGCTGCCACACTAATGCCAGACTCTGGAAGAACAAGTTCCTTCACAGAGCGGAGATTGCTATTTGCATATTTTCTTTTTATATGTTTCCACTGTTGGTCTGAGGTGAATCTAATACAGTGAGCATCAGGTGTTAATCATCACACACACACAACTTCCACACCGTTTTATAATACACCCCCTTACACCCTGCCATGTGGTTTAACATCCTATAACTTAATCCCAGCACCAGCAGCTTCCCCTCCCCCAAAATAAGGAACTATAGGTTCTCAAAACCTTTCAAGGAAGCCAAAAGACTTCCTTAAATTCATACTTAACCTCCCTGTGATTCAGAGCTTCTACCTGCCTCGATCACCTCAGTCACAAGAGTGTCACCTAGCTTTTTCCATCAATTCTATACATCATTTGGGTAAAGTAAGTGAAAAATGGTATAAAAGTGCAAATTACCATTTTGGCATGGTTAAGGAGCTCCAATCTATTTCAAGCTGCAGTTGAAGGTGGAAAATAGTGGTACCACAACTATATCAAGACATGAAAGAAAAAAAAATTATCCTTGCAGGCCTTAATGTCAGAATTAAACAGAGAAGATTCCTTCAACATGGTGAGGCATGAGCAGCAGCTAAGTGATGTTCAAAGCTAGTATTCAGCTCAGCTGCCCTCTGATCACAGCAGGCAACACCTCCATCTTGCTTCACATGCCTAACAAATTAAGTATTGGTCAGATTTGCCCTATGCGGAGGACCTGCAGATAGACTGACTCTAAATCACGTTTATTTCTCCAAGATGGGGGACTCCTTATCCCTTTAGGTCAGTAAATCACCAAGAGCTGTTCCTTGCTACTCACTTTTCAGTGATCCAGTCAGAGAGGTGTCTGGAAGTGAGAAAACAGTTCTGCAGCATTCAGAGGTTTGTACAGGCACTCCCCAGATCTATTTCTCTAGTTCTTAAACAGGCCTAATTTGTATTGTCAATAAAAATAATATCAATATTTTGCAGCCTTAGCTGCCCAGAATAATATGAAAGATAAGGTCACTCTTCAGACTTTATTTAATATTGACTTCATTTGAATTTTTATTTAGACACAAATTTAGCTCACTCTAATTTTATTTTTTTATCTATGTATTTTAAAAATATGGTACTCTTTGGTAATAGCAATGCAAGAGTGGGTTCACCACTGGTCTAAAACAGCATGCCAAAAATGTCACTGATAAAATGAGTAGCAGACAGTAGCAGAGATCTACTCCTGTCTACTGTGTTAGGCCAAGTCACATTGCCCTATCTAACACTATGTTTTCAATGACCTGCAAGAGTGAATGAGGATCAGGAATAATCACCAAAGCTCATTTTGTCCTGTTACTACATCAAAGATGCACATCCTTTTTCTATTACATACATATTCATATATACACATACATGTGTGTTTACATCTGCAGGTATCTGTACATACTTTTCTGCAGGTACACTCAAGATAAAAGTGAACCCCACACAGTAGGCTTGTTTTGCAAAGGGGTCATGCAGAAAAAAAATTAGTGGCAGACTTAAAAACACAAGAAATTGCAAAATACCACAGCCACTCTCTAAACACCTCCCTGTGTGCATTAAGATTAAAATAGGAAGCTCATTCTGAACCTTCCACTACTTAATATACAGATCAGCCAAAGCACAGTACTTTGTACAAAGCACATACTTTGTTAGTGTTGCAAAAACCTAGGTTGGCATACTTCCTTTTCATAAATGGTTTATGATACTGACCAGGCTTCAGTCACCCCAAAACACAACCATAATATGCCTTTTCTAGAGGTCTTACCACAGACTACCTGGGAACTTTGGTTAGCTGGGTAGCTGCCTGCCCCCGTGCTCCCCACCAGGTTTGACAAAGGGAGCATATTATGCTCCTTAACCATCTTCAAGAGATGGCACAACGTTCAAGAATTAATTATTTCCAGGTATAAATCAAGGAGGCTGACCATCTTAAAACAAACACATTACTGACTGAAGCCTAAGCATCTCCACAGCCTCTATTTGCACCTTAATTACTCAGCAGAAACGTGCTAAAGAGTTATCAGTCAGCTGAAGATGCCTTTCTCTAAGGACCTGCAGGACAAGCTGAAATACCTCTTAGAACTGCCAAGAGCAAAGGATTTATCTGCTTTCACGTGCATTTGTCAACTCATACTGCAGAAAATTTAGTAACACGCAACAGTGTAAATTGATGATAATATTTAGAATATATTCACTTCTTATGAAAGCTCACCCGGAAAGTACCTACTTTTCCTCTGCCTAACCACCACTTCAACACATCAATTTGGACTCCTTGTCTCACTAGAGGTCCACCAGAAAGCAGACGTCAGTACCTGCAGCAAACATTTCCAGGTGCAGATTCAGAATTCACAGAGCAGGGACTCAAGTCAGACATTCAGTGAAAGCTCGGCATCTAATTCAGAAAATCTCTACCAGAGGCTTATTCCTGTGATCATTCTGAATAAACCATGAGCACTGCTACAGATGGGAAGGCCTCAGTCATGTTGTTAGAATATACTATAGCTTTTTTCCAAATGGGGCCTGGCCAGCTGCCTGCCTTATTGAAGCCTTGAAGGGCGAAGGAAATACCTCAAATCTAATAATTCTTTACTGCTCCTGACTAGCAAGAACCTGCTTCTTGAGTGAGTTACACCAAAATTCTGCTTACTGAGATTTTGTCAATGCACAATAGGCCCGTGTGGAATTTGCCTGCATCTTTACCCAAAAAACTTCCAGGTGTTTACACACCTGATGGCTACTTCCAAGTTACTCCACACATTACCAAGCTTTGAGGGGCAGCATCAGTTACAAAAAGAAAGTAATTTAGTCAAGTATGGAACACTTACAGCTACATTACTAGAATTTTTAATTTTAAAGAAACCCCATACATACCCTTGTAGCTAGCTGGGAACACGGAAACTCAAATTATTTTCGTTTCTACAGACAGTTTAACTTTTTAATTATTCTGGGAAAAAGTATTTTGTTTGAACATCTGCATAAAGATATCCCTTTAATTTGAAAGTATTTTAACCTCCTGATATCATAAAAAGCACTTTACCGTACAGTAGTGAACTAATAGATAAAAAGAGAGGGATACATTTTGAGTAGCTTTCCCCTGCAGCATACCCTGCTCATCCTCAGCTGAAATGCACAGGTTTTTCTGGCAGCACCTTCTGTGGCTGCTTTCGAAAAAAGAAGCACCCTGTAAAGTATTATAAAGCCATGCCCTTCCATACTCAAGTTTCATATCTGAAGAATCTCAGATGCTGCCAGGGTTTCAAGTCAGGCTAGCTGGCCATCAGGGAAGACTGTCCCAAAGCAGCACATGACCCCAGCTCCCTGCAGAGTCCCTCCACTGCCGTGACCGTGCTTCCCAGCGAGGTTCTCTCAGCATCACCCCACACAGAAGCCCAAGGAGAACGGTCCAAGCTGCTGCTGTTACACCACATCCATGAGGAGGGTGGGCACAGCACTGCTAGAAGGTGCTGCAACAGGGGCAGCACCCCTGTGTCCTCACCAGCAGAAGCTGTACTTACAGAGCCACGGTCATTTCCTGAGGGATTATTAGGTCCCTTGTATTGTGCCATAACCTGGCTACCAAAGAAAGCATTACTTTTGTGGTTTGCTCTTAATAAGTATCTTCTCCATTTACAGCAAAAAGAGAGAATCTTATTTTTCCTCCGAAAGAAAGATACATTCAAACCAAGTTGCCAATTTTATAATGTTTTGTCATGTTTGTGTTTCTAGCTAGTTGTTTCAGTCCTTTTGGCTTTATAAAAGCTATGCAGGCTTGACAGGGACAGTCACATAAGTTTTCTTTCTCATCCTGAGACTATCATTCCTCTTGTTACTCTCCCACAAATATGATTTTTGGTTTGTATAAAGTTTTCATTAGACAGTGTAATTTTGCAGCTTAAGGTACTCTAAAATATTACCCAAAAATCTGAAGACTCAATATGCCACATTTTTCTATGGTTTTCAGTTTACTTTCACAGGGCAAGGGAAGAAGCAGAGATGACATTTTCAACTCTAAACTCTACCATTTCAGCAATTTTCAAGCAAAGTAAACATTGATCCTTTGATCCCCAGTAAAAATCCACTGGCATGGCTTTCTGTACTTGCATGGAGTCTCACAGAAGGTAACAAGGCCCCGCACCAAATGCACGGGTCTACATTAGCATCTCTCAGACCGGGAACTTTACCTTGGAATGTAACATTCAACTTCCCTAGCCAAAACACAGCCCCAGTGAATGCAGGGTGAATACCTGTTGCTGGTTTTGCCAGCACTTGGCACATGACAAAAGCTTTAAAACTACTAATAAAAACTTTCTGAACTTCACAAATCACACACGAGCAGCTAAAATCACCTGCCATTTAAAAAACAAACAAACAAATTTAGAATATTGGCCAGAGAAACATACTGTTCTTACAGGCCACTGGAGGACAAGCTGCCTTCTTTTTTTCAGGTAATCCACCACTAGTGAAAATCTCAAGAGTAACTGACAAAATTAACACTTTACAGCACCAACTCCAGACTTAAAAATTGAACTGGCACCTTGAGTCTGTAGTAAACTGACATTCTGCATCCAGATAGAGCTATTTTCCTAAAATCACTTAATACACTCACTGAAGTCCCATGAAACTTTTAAGAACAGCCTGCCATGTAGCGTGCTATGCTGGGTCCTGTGGAAGCAAGCTATGCAAGGGAAGAGGATCTACTTCAGAAAGGATCACAGGAGAAAGATAAAAGCAATATCACAATTAAGACATGTTATCTTCAGCATCAGTGAACTAACCGATGCTATCTGCTCTGGAAACTGTCTAGACTGCAAAAACATGTTTAAAAGATACATATAAGTCCCTAGTAGAAGAAATAGACAGTAGTGCTCTATTTCTGGAGATACCTCCTCCTCCTCTTGCACTTTACTTAGCCTGCCCTTAAGGCTCTAGCTTGACAAGCAGCAAGCACAGGCCAGCTCTGAAAAAATGAGTCGTGTCCCCTGTCCTGCTTCTCCTACCCGCTCCTGGATCCCTTTTTAGGGGGCAACAGAGCTGTTCAGTTCTTAAGTCTGATTCACAACACATTAGCTGATCCATCCAATAGTGGTCAGTTCTACCTTTAGGCTAATAAAACCCATTGATTTTGCTATGAACATTCCTCCAGTCCAGTTCATTATACAATAAAAGCACTAGCATGGCCCCATGAGGTAAGACACAAGTGTCTGAGGCTTGGACTGCACTTTCAGTAGTAGTGCTGCCATTTAAATATGGTGATTCACTATTACTTCTGTCAAGTAAGTCTTTTTCCACTTCTTTGTCAGGGAGCTGTAATTCAAATAATGTCTGTATCTTCTATCTACGATGAAGACGGGGTCAACATTACACATGCTGAAGGTGAAAAAAATACTCTGGGAGCCATACCCTTCATTCTTTTCTTTATGCCTGCAAATACAGAGCACTTATTAATACTCTTGTGATCTCTCCAAAGAGGAAGTACCCAGCTTTCAGGCATAACTTCTCATCCCACTTTGGTGGACTCCAAAATAGATTAACAAATTTCTACAAGTTAAGAGAAAACCAGGTTGCCAAAATATAGCAGAGAAGTAGCAAATGCTTTGCCTCTAGCTGTCAGTGAAGCAGGAAAACCAGTCATAAGCACAAAATGTAGAGCCACCAGTAGGAACTCTTTATTGGGTGGATTTTTTACAACAGCCTCCTATCAATTATAACTGAAATGCTGAAAATAAGTACAAACTGAATAAAACAGCACAGAAGTCCAATAGCTGTGGGGCTTGATGCTTCACATTCTGCCCAGGTACTCAGTGCTACAGTGTTTCTTTACTGGCAGAATGCAAGTGAAAAGGCAGTAACTTTGGCAAATAAGGGCTGATACTTGGCCCACATAGGAAATACATTTGCATCTATAGCATAAGCACATTTACCACACGTTTCTTGTGAAGACATTAGCACACAGAATTATCTTTAGATTCAACACAGTGAAGCAAATGGGCTTGTGTTGTCTTTTCAACACACCAATAAAATGTGCACAGCACATTAAATGTCTTTAGCTACTGTTTTATCCCTCAGAGTAATGACATAATACAGGGTTAATTTCTTGAGCACAAGTCTATACCAAGTAGATTTAGCAGCAATGAATTTAGAGATTGCACAGAGGCAAAACCACACACTGTTGTATATTCAGCACATGAAAACAAATACAAAATATGCAAGGCCACACATGACTGGAAGTTTTATTATTACTTCCTATACAATGGTCCTCCACCAATGCTCAAGTGGAGGCCACAGACTGGGCTATAAAAGTGGTTTGTTGTTTTTATTTTGGCCTCACACCTTTACCTACAAAGCTGTTCCACTGCAAGCAGTAAGTGTGAGCCAGTAATACGACACCCTTATGACTTCAACTTGCCCTGAAACTTAAAGAATCACAAAAGCGTAAAATCACAGAACAGCTGGGGTTGGAAGGGACCTTAAAGACCATCTGGCTCCAACCCCCTGCCACACACAGGCAGGGACATCTTCAACTAGACCATGTTCCTCAGAGCCCCATCCCACCTGCTCTTGAACACCTCCAGGGATGGAAGGTCTACAACATCTCAGGGCAACCTGTTCCAGTGCCTCACCATCCTCACAGTGAAGAGTTTCTTCCTAGTATCTAATCTAAACCTGCCCTCCCTCAGCTTAAGGCCATGCTCCCTTGTTCTATCACTACATGCCCTTGTGAAAAATCCCTTTCCAGCCTTCTTGAAAGCCCCCTTAAAGTACAAGAAGGCTGCTGGAAAGAAGCAGAGCTAACTTCTGCCAAGGAAAAATGGAAAGTCAGTCATAACCAAAAATATTACCAGAAATCAACCCCCAATTTCTAATTTACTGTACACTTTTCTCATTTTTCACCAAAATGTATCAAACGTTAAAGTACATTTTTCTCCAGAACTGCTTTCAGCAAAGCTACTGGAGAATTTCACTGTAAGAACTACTAAAAAACTCTATGTCTTTCATTTTATAGCTCAATAAATGAAACTTGTCAGCACAGAAAACCGCTACTCAAATCACACATTCTTGTCCGGATCAAGAGCACAAGCAATTCTGGTTAGGCCTCAGAGGATCCTGATCAAGATCTTTGATTTGTTATTACTGTCCCCTGTCCCCTGGGGAGCAGCTCAGACCTGCGGCAGTGCCCTGTAGTGGCGGTGGCAGCATCCAGTGCCAGGCTGGCGCACCACAGCTGCGTGCTCGAGTGGCTTCTCATGAAGAGTCCTCTGCAAAATCACTCAGGGCATCATGGGCAGAGCAAACAAAGTTGTTCCATTAATCTGACTGCTAACAGGCAGTAATAAAAAGACAGCAAAAGCAGAATATGATAACACGAAGTATTTGTGTAACCTACCACCAGTTACAGATTAGCAGTTTCAGGACTCCATTAGAAGGAATAGAGAGAATGGTGCTCATCTGTTTAAAAAACTGAAAATTGATTTAATGAACTTGTGATATTTACATTCTTCACACTGTGAAGTAAAATAATTTAAAAAACCCAATGCAACAATGTAAGACACCTTTCCATAGAAGTTGCCCGTTTGTTGCAACTGAGATTATTCCAAACACTGTTTTCTCTCAACCAACCTGGCTTCCTTTCTGAGGAATGACTGGCAACTGTAAAAAAGATATTTCTTCCTTTTTGCTTTTCATGTCTATAATTTTATTTCCATATTATAACATCATGTCATTCCCTCAAATACATCACACTGTTCTAGATCCACAGTTATTACTAAACCATTGTAAAGTCTCTTGCATTACTCAATCCATCTAGAAGTTCTGAAGCAACGTGAGTGGGTTTTTTAAGTTGTTCAGCGTAAACTTTACCTTTATCATCTGTCCTTTATGGCTGTATTTGTGTCGTATCTGTTTATACTTTTCAATGAAACAAACCAGATATTTACAAACTATAAACTTTCATTGACTAGAGATCTTCGCTACAGCAAAATACATCATTTCCTGGGTATACTCCATTACAGTATTAGTAGGAGCAAAACCATCTAATCACAGATCATAACAACATAATTGCTCGTTTCTTGTTATTGAGCCTGAGTAGGTTGTGACTCTTGGTTCCTGCTCCAACAACCGCCCGGACCCAGGCGAGGTAAAGGCGGCACTCACCTCCTCTGCCTTGCCGGTCACAGGGCTGGCACAGAAGTGTTTTCGGTGCAGCACTCTGCCATCCTGCCTACAGCCCTGCTGCGCTGCAACGCCACACGACCACCGTGATTCTCCAGCCCGGCGTTCGCCTGTCACAAACAGAGCCCGCAGCCACACACAGAAATTAACTCCGGACCGATGAAAATAACTCTTTCGGGGGAGGAGTAACAGCGCTGTTCCGAGGGAAACGAAAAGCAGGAAGCTGATCTCAGCAGCGCGGGGAGCGCGGACGGGGCGGAGCAGAGGCACGGAGCGAGGAAAAGTGGAGCAAAGACTCGCTGCTTATAGCTTGTCTTTGGCCGTGTGAGCAGCCAGCACCGCATTACTGAAATACCAGTGCCGGGGCTGACACGGCCGCCAGCACCCCTCGCCCAGGGGCACAGGCCCGCGGCAGCCCCGCGCAGCGGCACTCGCCGCGCAGGTACCGGCCCTGCGCAAGCGGCCCCACACGCCGCACGCCCTGCTGCCGCCACTGCCCCCGGCCCCACGGCGGCCCTGGATGCCTCCCTGCTCGCCCCCGATGGTTCCCTGCTCGCCCCGGCCCGAGGGAGGGCTGCCGGGGGCGCCGAGCCCGCTGTCACGCGTGAGCCGCTTTGAAAGGGCACGTCCTGCAGGACGGGCTCAACGCTCCTGCTCCGCAACTGCGGGGAGCTCCTCTGCCGTGCTAAAAGCAACAGATGATGGCATCTTCTAAAACACCGAACGGCCGTGTCTAGTGCGTAAATAACTTACTCCTGGTGAAGCTGAAAAGAAAAAGGGGGGATGGGGGGGAATTCTTTCGGAACACAGCTTCAAGAACTGAGAGGCTTTTCATGCTAGATTCAAACCGACTCCGAGCAGGGCTTAACCTCGACAGCAGCATCTCCCACCCTGTAAGAACTCTACCTCCACAGGGCTCCCCTTCCCACGGGCAGGCAGGCCAGGGAAGCTGGCTCCCTGCAGGAGCTGGCTCCCCCAGGAAGGCTGGTTCTGCTCCTGCAGTGAGGGACCCGCTGCCGTCCTGGCCTCTGCCAGAGCCCGGCTGCTTCTCTGCTTGCCTGTCCCCCACATTCCTCCGCAGCAAGGCTGGCTTGTATCACTAGGACAGCGTTACAAAACCCCGCAGAAAACGGTGATACATAACATTCTAAACAAACGTGAGCTTGGAAAACAAAAGCCAAAAAAATACAAGGGAGGGTGGACTGACTACAGTGAGAACCATCAGCCCGTGTTTCAAAGTAATAATTAAAAGCCATAACAGGAAACAGCATGGCAGCGGATCTTCCTAACACTCGCACAGCCAGGATCTGATCTATACCTCTCAGCCAAAAACAAACACCCATGCATTTCGGGGGTTTCATTTTCTAAATGAGGCCATGGAGGTAAGTAGGAACACTGCATGGTTTTTATACTCGTCTTGCCCTCTTGCAGGTCTGAATGTTTTGCCCCATTAGCTCTGCATGGCAAGATGCATTGTGTTTTGTACTGGTGGGTACAGAGCAGATACAGGGCCAAAATGAAACAGTAAATCAGGTTAAGCAAAGTTCTTACACTTTCAAAAATCCCATCTGATGTCCTCTACATTATACTGACAGGAGAAGGGAAAACAGAGGCAAGGTGTCCAACCAATTTTATTTTTACCACTTCTTTCATATATTTTCTCTTGTCTGCTCAGTATAGGAACCTGTAGCATGTCTAACTCACATTTAGAAGACTCCATTCCAGATTATGAAACCCAGCAACTTCTAAGCAAGCATTTAATGACTCCTTTGAAATTCATTGTGGCTTGTTCACTTTTTGACACTGTTTCAAAGTATGTCCTGTACAAATCCAGAATGAGCTAGAGACAATCACACCTCTCTCCTGGCCTCTCTCCGAAGCCTGTGGCCTTCATTTCTAGGAGTGGACAGACAGGACAACCATACCTTTGTCTCAAGGTTTCCCAGTTCACAGCCTACCTGTGGTGACTGCAGCCACACTGAATGCTCAGGCTGTAAGCTGAAGGTCACTGATGCAGACATACATCCCTATCTACAGCTCCTCTGATGGAGCAGTCAGCTCCGACCGAGCGGAGGCAAAGCCTCATTGCAGCAGATCTTCAGGTGCTGCAGCAACATCACAATAGCCACAAAGTGACTAAAGGCAGCCTAAATCTCAGCATGCAGGCTAGGCCAGCCAACGTTATGAGCGGCAACACACCACATCCTATCCACCTTAGTACCAATGCCATTTCTGCACTAGTGTCCCTGCAGTTTGGCAGCTTTAACCCTTTTCAATCATAAACTGAGACACTCATTTCACTCCCACGAGTACTTACTGGTTCTTTTGAGGGGGAACTATTAGCACTGGAGAGATATACAGCTACTTCCTTACTAAGGAAACATACAGCTTAAAGCCAGAACTATATCAAAACTGCAAATGTGATTTACACACTCAACTGAATAGATTTAATGAGCATTAAAATCAAGAAATCACAAAAACTGCATGGAATATTGTGCTGCAGTGGTGTGTGGACCAACAGCAGACAAGGTGAAAATACAGGTACGAGCTCTTAAGAACAAACAACTTAAGAGAAACAGCAAAGATACTCCCAAAGGTTTTCTAATATAATTATTATTACATAAATGTCTGGGCTTCTCTTCAAATCAAAACCAACACTTGTACAGCATCACTCACAGCTCTGGGAGTCCACAACACCCGAGATAAATTAGCTCACGAGCCCACTACCAATCCTAGGGTTATTCTGTGTCTTTCAGAGAAGCTCTTTCCTACCTGCTGTATAGAAGAGATTCTACAGTAGTGAGTGCTGTTTTCTCCCTGCTTCTCAATTTGATACTCAGTTTTGAAAGGGCACTTCTTAGTTCTCACCAGTACCAGACAGGTATGTGCTGCTGCAGTGTACAGTGCACAGTACAGCCTCCTTCCTCCCCTCTACTTCTTCACTTCAAGCACACAGATACACCTGAGGAAGTATTTCACTAGATACGAAAGAGCAATCTCTGGCACTCTTGACATGACAGACAAGGACAATTTATTCCAGCAACCTCGAAAGCAACAGAAGCACCATTTTTTTTTTTCTAGAAGAAGTACTTTTAGTAGTAAATAACTATCATTGACCATTGTTATGAAGTTAACTAAGAAATCACTTAAGGCACATCTTTAACAACAAAGTTCAGTCTATCATGACTTGGTATGAAAATAAAACACTTTCTCACATCTTTTTAAATAACTTGCTATTACTTATTTTGCAAACAACTTTAAAGTATTCTGAAAGACCCTCCTCTACCAGCCCACTTCAATCTTCTATTATTAAAGGCACTTCAACCTTAAGACGACAGTTTATACAAAGAAAAAGCTGGAAAGACAGGCTAAAGTATTGCATTGTTTTCAGTACAAAAAGCTCCATTTCTTTAACTCTGCCTTTCTACCACGAAACTTCCTTGAGAAACTAGAGTAGCATCTGCTTGTACTTCAAATAATTACTCTCTGCTCCTTTGTCTCTCCTAAGTCTCCTTGACTGAGGTCAAGAAAAGAATAAGTACATTTTAAAATCCAAATTTACCATTTCAGTAGGATTTCACAGCCAGGACTGTTAAAGTCATGTTATGCCACCATTCTTCTCAAAGCAAAACAGTTTGTGCTTAACACTACCAATCATTGTCATTATCTTTGCTCACTGGTGTTATTACCATGTCCAGAGGTCTCCAGCTGCAGTATAGATACAGCAGTACATGAGCAGTTTTTAACACTGCAGTCATTACTTCCTACAGGTCTGCACAAGGAACTAAGAAGATCAGTCCATTGGTAGGCTTACATTCATTTTTCAGGCGTCTGTATCATCTACAGGACAATGCTTTAACGTTTTTAAAGTAATTTTAGAAAAGTTGAAAATCCACTACTTTAAATTGTGTCAGCTTTTTTCTTGCAGGGAGATACAAATTTTTTTAAGCTTGAACATGGTCAAAAGGGATCTTCCTTTAGCTACTAGATAAAAAATTTTCTCAGAAGAAGGCATACGGAAGGAAGCAGCAAGCACCTACAAATGTGAGTAAAGCACTCTTGTGCTTTAAACTCATTCATATACACTTAGAAGTCCAGGCACCTTCAGTCAAGCAGTTGCTGTTCTAAAACTAACTTGAAGTTTTGTACTACTTAAATATAGTTGTGAAAATAAATTTCTATGTGACAATTTCTCACCTCTTATTCCCTATATTAATGGCAGGTCAAGCCAGAGGTAGTTTGATCACACATTTACTTACTTCATCAGTTTATCTATCTTGTCCTGAACTGACATGACAGGATGACTTCTCCTGGCTTGTTGCTCTGGTACTTTATGAGCATTAAAATTACTTAGTAAGTGACCAAGATGGAGAATATCTGGTCAAAAAAGACAGAAAGGGAAAAAGTAACACTGATTAATCTTGCCTGGCTGAAGGCTTTCTCCTGCTATAGAACATGGAAATACAGCAGCAAACACAGAAATTGGTGAAACAAACAGGTATCTTGAGAATATGCTTAAAACACTCCAAAACTTAACCTGGAAGTGACTATCAGTGAAGACACCCAAACAATTCTCCAATCAAATCTGCAATTTCAGTCTACTACTGTAGCCTTGCCTCCTGTAAAATTCATACCAGAACTGTGCTCACATATACATAGAGAGTATTGCAGCAATACTAATAAAACAGCATCTCCCCTGAAGCTCCACATTTTATTCCATGATGAACTACAATTTTAATTAGTAAATCTAAACAAAGTCACTGTTCACCTCAAAATGGATGCAGTCTCCCAATCCAATGCTTATATAACACTGCAATAGCACACAATTAATATAACACTAAACAGATACATTAATTCATAAAACATTGCAGAAAACATCAACAATCTGTGTATTCAGAAACAGCACGATCACCGTTTTTATGATTCCTGGATCTCAGCACTTCTTAGAAGTGGTATCAAATATTTTCATATATGCACATGTACACACCAGTGCCTTCTGAGCTATGCAGTACATTAACAGCACATTTCCATCAGAGAAAGCCACTGCCCTGTTACCTACTGCACACACCCACACATCTCCAGCGTCAGAAAAACTTCAGGTACAAACGTCATACCTAAATAATGCACGAAATACCCAAGCCAAAAATCCTACCAACAAGCAGCATGCTGTCCCTTCTTATCCCTCCCCCACACTGTTATCCTGAGAAGTTAAATCCCAGTTCTTCTCTGCTATAGGTGGAAGGTACTCAGATACTACATACAATGTGGCAGAACAAAATCCTATCACTGTTACCTCCTTTTTAGAATTACAAGAACAAGTTACTGGCAAATTTACAGATGCAGAAGTTTACTTCTCACAGTGTAAAATCACATATTACTTGTAACAAAAAAACTCCCAACACGTTTCCAGTATCAAAGTTGCTTACAATTAAGAGGGTTTTGTCTAGTTTTTGCTTTAAGAACAGCGACAGCTGTTCTCCATGAGGTTAAAAAACAATCTTCTCTATTTTCTAGTTCTATCAGAAGCAATTTATTAGGACATATACTTTTGATTTCCAAAGAACCCAGTTTTCTTCCTAGATGTTGCAATATTTTGTAAACATATTCTTAAAAGACTTGCAAAGACTCAAAGAGCAGTTGAAAAGAAAGCTATTTCACTCTGCTAATTTGCATCAAATTTTATAGTTCCTATCCTTCCTCCTAAATGGAAAACTAATTGTGATAAAACATCAAGCCCAATTAGAAACGGCCACTACACACAACTATTTATGTGAATGATTTCCTCTAGAGTATGTGTAATTGTTTTTACAGAATCCTCTAGTGTTTGGGCCAAATATTGTCATCTTTTCTGCAGGAAAAAAAAACCCCACACTCCCTCCAGTTTCACATCTCATTCACTAAGTACTTCATTGAATTCAAACCCTAATACATATAAAAATAAATCTTTCAAATTTAACTTATTTTAATGAAATGCTGAAAAACCATTATAGCAGCTTGAATTCTGCATTCACGATACATTTATAATTTTCTTCAGGTTTCAGTATTAGTTTGCACTTTAGCAAGCCCAAGTTGGGCAACTATTTTTATATTCAGATAGTGATCAAGTGCCATCTGAGACTTGAACACCAGAACCAGAGCTCAGATTTTTGGAGTTTGGTCCCACTGGTATCACTTTTGCCAAAATTCTGAAGTTTAGCTTTGCTGGGGATGTAATCTTTGACCTTTAGATTTCCTTTTACAGTTAAAATCCAAAAATCTGACAGACCTCTGTAGGAACTGGAAGAAGTTGGAGAACAAAGTGGGCAAGATTCAGAAAACAGGGAAGTGACCTAAAGAAATACATTTTGTCTGCATCTGTGGGCAGCTGGCGGCTGTGCCAGCCACGGCAGGAGATGAGATCAGTCTCTGTGGCAGCACCGAGTGAGAGAGGGAGCAAGCATGGAGGAGAGGTCAGGTCCCTGCAGGTGGGTTGCCATCCCGTTCCTGGCATATTCAGGTTATATTTTCCTCCATAAACACACTTTCTGGAAAAGCCAGCAGGGCAGCAAAAGCAGCAGGGAAATAATATTCATTCAGTTCTACTTAAGAGCAAACCCTGCCTGACCTTTAGCTGTCCTTACGCTGCTTTCACCTGCAGCTGCTCTCCCACCTCCACAGCCTCTCCTGCCCTCTGGCACCCACCCTGCCCCACAGTGCCCACAGGGGGACATCAGCACACATCATGGTTTTGGCAACAGCTGGCCTGCCACAGTCACCACTGGGAAGCAGAGCTGCAGGAGGATGGCTGGCCCCAGCCAAGGCCACCACAGCTGTGAGCAAGGACAGAGGACTCCTCCCTGGAAACATGAGGAAGGGGGGGTTATGCCAGCATGAAAGCAACATATAAATACAGTAGCTAACGTGAAAATCCAGCAAATAAAGTAAAATTTTCAACTATCCCTATGGATTTGTGAGATGTCACCCAATCGTTAATTGTTCCTTTTACCAACAACTAATTCCTTTGGATAACTGCAAACAAACTGAACTCAAGGTGCTTCTGCAAAAGCAAAATTTGCAAATTGCAAGCTCACTTAAAAAAACAGTGTCATTTCATCTTCAGTAGTAAGTGTTGCTTACTGTTTCATACACCAGAGCAAAATATCTGCAGTAACATCACTTGTGATGTCCACTCTTGTCTAAAGTCCCGACATCAAAGCCGTACGTGAATCAGTGGCTATTACGTGGTCTCTTCTAAAAGTTTCTCTGTTTTGTCCACACACTGTCTAAAACTAAATGAAAACTTTTAGTCATTAACTTAAAAAAAAAAAAAGGTGTTATTTTATTCTCTGATCTATGGTATTCTCCACAGTGTTTGCGTGGGACTCAGGGTTACAAGAAGTTTCTACTATGCAATGCTTCACTTTACTGTAAGAGAACACAAAACAGATTACCAAAAGTCAAAATTCATATTCTACTTCAAAAATGCAACTCTCCCCCGCCCCCCCCCCAAATCCCCAAAACTATTTTTTTTTATTTTTCCATTCTAGGTTCACTCACCAGAAGTTAATGCAGTATGCAAAGTACTGATTTATGAACACAGAAATACAGCAGACCTCTTCATCAAGAAAAATCATACAGGTTCCTTGCATTCAAGTCTAAAATACATGTGTGGGACGCCATAGAAGAGGGTGAGTCTCTTCCTGCCACTCCAGTATGAATGCAAGGAACACAGATTTCAATCTACATGTTAGATAGCTGCCCTTATAAATACAACACAGTAACAGCATTAATACATACAAGCTCTTTTTTGGGTTTTTTTTTTGCTTGTTTCTAACTGACGGGAAGAAAATGTTAAAGACAGGCTGCCCTATACTAAAGGATGCTTTATGGATGCCAACCACATCCTTGCTCTACATGCAGAAGAGCCACAAACACTATATGTGTCAGGGTACAACACTGGCTTGCCAGTAATACAAACTTCTCCTAATTTCTTTCAGCACTTGTCCTGCACTCCTTAAGTTAAACACAGGTTAGCAGCAAGAGCTATTTACACAAAAACCTCACGCTATGAAAGGCAGCAGCTGCAGAGCTGACCCACTGTCATTTTTCTACCATTGCATTTTGAACTGCAGCAGTGATGTACAATGGCCCATAGGAGACCATAAAACTCCTAGATGCTGCTGTTAAACTCCAGAGAGGGCACCAATTGCATCCCTGCATCTCTCAACTAGCTGACCACCACTGCTGCTCTCTGGGACCCTGCCTGGAATAGCCCAGGAAAAGGAAGGAGAACAAAAGCAACTGTTAGCTTTGGTGCTAAAAAGACCTGAGAAAGGCAAGTGTGCTCCTCTAGGAGCAAGAGACTGCTGTAACAAGTGATCTAGTGGAGTTCAACATCTCCAACATTTGTATTTATATCAAAGTGATTCCAGTATTACAACTTGATCTTCTGCTTGGGTGAACATGTGGCCTGTGAACGTTAACAGCATCACTTGTAAACCAATGCAGTCTATAAACCACAAAGACACATTAACTCCCTGTCAACAGATACCTATGTAAATCTTCACCACACTAATTGTTCTAGTATGTTCTTTTTAATATTACTTTTTTTACTGTTCTATTAAGGTTTTTTTAATGTTACTCTTTTTACCGGAGAGTGGAGGAAGGGTTGGGGAGAATGTTAAACACAGTCTTGATACTAAATGGGCTGGCAAACACTAGATACTTTAGATAAACACAGGTAACTTGGTCTCAGTGCTGAGACCTTAGTGCTTACTTCTGTATTTCACATATATTCCCAAGGACTCTAGTTTTCAATGACAGCTTCTTTAAGGAAGGGCAGAAAAGCAGGGCAGAAATTCTACCCTGAGCACCAAAGGCAGTAAGCTCATCCTCCCCATCTCCTATAAAACCCAAGAACAAGCCCTCTAATAAGCAGATGTTATCCCCAACTAGTTTTCACTTTCAACAACAACAAAACTTATTATCAAAATAAATACCCAGTTAATTGAATAATCATTTCCCAAGAGAAAGTACTGTTTTCATCATCCAGTGCTCTAAAAGAAATCCATAAACAGGATTTGCAACCTCCTAGCGCAGAGAGAGTTGTTACTGCGGCCTAACCAGATCTTGCCTCTTGAAGGAATGTCCAGGATGTGTCCTTGTCTCATCAGCACCAACTGTGGGTGACTGGCCCCAGAGACTCAATAGTGTTGGTAGCTCCTAGAACAGCAACTTGATTTAAACCAACTAATCAAGTACCGGGAACTCTTAAGTGCAGCAGCCCAGCCCCACTCTGCATGATCTAAACTCCCGTTACTCAATGCAAGTTAAACGAGCAGGCACAGAGCTCCATGCTATCACTGACAAACCCCTTCTGCTACTTGTTCTGCCTTACTGAAAGCACACTTGGGTAACCACTAAATCATGTAGAGACATACTCTTAAGATTTGAGATGATGCCACGTTTTATCAATATGTATTTTTAAATGCTACATTTTAGCAAGGTGTTTCCAAAAAGCTGATAATAAAGACTCTTTCCACTTTTTCTTTAAAAGACCTCACAAGCTGCACAGCCAACTCTCTAGACCTCAAAATACCTCAAATCAGTCTTGGGAGGGATGCACAGAACTCTTAGTTTTGCCACTAAACAGGTAGTATATATTTGCCTGTTTGTCTGGCTGGACTCTTTACTGAGCTGGGCATTTACCAGAGGCCAGTGATGCCCTGCATTCCCAAGTTGGTTATGGAGAAGAGAAAGCACTCAGCACCTCAGCAGGGAACCTGGCGGATGGAACAACTCCAGTTGTCCCTGAATTAGTCGAAGTCAGCAAACAATTGACACATTTAAGACAGGGTTTGGCAGATAGGGAGGGAAGACCTATGCTGGAGGGACACATGCCCTGTGCAGTCCTCTCCACCTCCCACCACTGTTTCCTCTAGTTATAGTGTGATTAATTTGGAGTTATACAGCAATTGCCAAACTATTCAATAATCTTTACTAAGTCTCCCAGTTCACTATAACAATTTTAAGTCCACCACAAAGCAGGTATCTCTCATGATCATTTATTTGCTGCTGCTGAGAAACACCATCCCCCAGCATCCACAGTTCTCTGGAAAGCTACTCCTCTGCCCCATAGAGGATATTTGTCACTATACACTCCAGAGCCTTTTTCTGTATTGACTGTGTGGTCAAATTAAAATGAGTTGCTTGCACTACTCTTTCTAACCCTGGTATTATCATGATCGCTGACTTTTTGTGCATGAAGAAATTTAAGAATCAAACTTTACCCTGATGTAGTGGTCTGAACACACAGCAGCAGCAAACTCTCTGCAAGCCACATTCAGGTCCATGTTTGCAGCATACTGGGACTACACTTAAAGAACACTGTTGAACACAGACACCACAGTAATACATGGTCTCCCATCTTAAAGCCTGAAACTCATTTTTGTCATTGTATTTACATACAGGTACGTGGGGTTTTCTCAAGTATTTCACATCAACATAAGTGACCCACTGCTTTTGAGCTGCAACGGAAGCAAGGCATCTACCTGACCTGTGTGACTGAAAATTTCAAACACAAGTCATGACAGATATAGCCAAGCTTGTTTCAATAAGCAAAGATTACTTAATAATCCACAGCTGAAAGTCCTCATCCTACTGGGACATAACTCTGTACATCATGCACCTTTTCAATTGCATTGAACAAATTTCAGTTGTATGTTCATCAAATGCCAAATCCTTGATAATTATTTACTTTCTAATCACTATTTTAGGATGTTTATGTAAGAACTTGAATTTCTTTCAAATTAGAGGCAAGTGAAAGGTGCAACCATTGGAAATCACAGAATTTTCACTTTGAAATTTTAAGCATCATCTGACTGCAACCACTAAAATTACTCAGGTCAGTTCTAAACCCAAAGATTTTTCTAAATTTCAAGCATTCCTGCAAATAAGGGTATAAAAAGAAATGCTTCTGAAGCTCACATATTTTGGCAAGACCATGGCTACTTCTTTGTGGCAGCTGCTGAGAACACTCATCTCTATCTCATCCCATCACCCCTGTCACTAGTGAGATGTAGGTATTTTACTGGGCAAGACACACCAGTGCAACAGGTCTGTGAGCCAAGAACATTTAAAACCATTCGTGTATCAAGTTCCTTCCACCAATACTATGTTATATACACAGGCATGGAAGGATTTTCACTTCATTCACCTTATAGGGCTATTACAGATATCTGCATAATACAGGCTTAGAATCTTTTTCTACATCATAAGGACAAGCAGTTGACACCAAGTGGCATGGAAGAAACCTAAATTTCTTATGAGAGTTGAATTATTTTTACTCCTAGTATCTGTCCACTTATTAAGAAAGCTACCTAATCTCAGTTTCACCATAGTCCTACTGAATTGCATTGTCTTTCCACATAAACAGCACTGTTCATATTCCCAAAGATACCTGGTTAATATACATATTTGTCCTTTCATTCAAGAAAACAAAAAGAGATATTAGCTGATTTAAAATAAAATCTCTTAACACAAATCAAGAGATTCCCAAGACTCAAACCAACACTTTGTGGCCAACTGAATCAGAGATAATAACTTCATCTTATTACCATTTCTTTCAGTGTTACTTCTGACAACTAAAACCCTCAATCCATGGATTTCTAAGGCAGGTCAGAGAGGTTTTTTAAAAATGAGACTTGGAACTCAAAGTGTGAGGTTAAGCAAGCATGGGGATATAACCACAGATCTCAAATCATGCTTTTGAGGAGAGATAATTAATTAACCCCCTTGCTCTTTTGCAGTGCTTTACATCCTGATCACAGAATGTTTCAGGAAAGTGCTGACCATCAGCAGGTACATGGAAAGAAAAGCAAGAAAAGTGGAAAAAGAACTCCAGCAGCCCAAATAAAGATTGGGGCACTGGGAAAAGAAAAAAATTAATTTCAGCCTTATATTCTATATACTAGCCAATGCAGTCTCACTAGTTAGGATAAGCTATTTCAATTATTGCCAATAATCCCCCAACTCTGACACTTTTAACAACATTTTGGTTCTTGAGTCTCCAAAGTAAAATATCTCTGCAACCTCACTGAATCAGCAGAGAATTCCTTCCCTTTGGCAGTTCCTCAGCCCTGTGTCCCACCTCATGACGAGTATTCCCACAGTGTCAACGTGAATTTGCAAGTTAGGGATGCTCACTGCCAGTCTGTTAAACTGTGAACCTCATACCCCACCAAGTTCCTGAATGGATTCATCCCTATTCTCCATTCACAGTGACAATGCACATTATAAGGAAATTACCACCACCTACTGAAAATAAGGGTCCTGTTATGTTGACAAAGTGAGAATGCTTGAATCTTCTGTCTGGAAGTAAGATTCTTGAGGACAGGATCTTGTTCATTTGCCAAAATTATTTAGAAGTCTAAGAAACACAAAAGTGGGGTTTTGAAATTTTGGCCTAACTGGCTTATGATCTGAATGCATGCCACTAGCAAAATCAGTTTATTACCTTTATTTTCCTTCAGACCATGCAGTGGTCTAGTATAGAACAGTTAGCTCCTGCCACCTTGTGGGACTTCATGGGTTTCCCTGAAAGTGTGGATCATCAGTAAACTAGTGAGTTAAAAGAAATAAACATTTGAGAGTTACTTTTCTTGTGATTCACCCTGGTGAATGTTAAAGTAAGTGAGAAATATTTATGGAGAGGGTATGCCATTTTGAATATTTTCTGGTTCATTATCCCTAGCATTGTTTATATAGCTGAACTGCTGGATTTAGTAATCTTATGGAGGGTGTTTTAAATATTTAAATATCTGTCAAGAATCCTAAGTTTTGGAAGCTGATGCGTCCAAGTTTAAAATAACATTATGATCAAATACTTGTCACCACTAGCAAATTTCACATATTCTAAATAGATTCCTCACAGAAATAATCCAAATTTAGACTGAAAATCCTTGCATTCAGGTGCCATTTTGAAACGAAATAATAACGTCAGTCTCATAAACAATTATCCATATGCTTAACTTTTAAAATGGTGATAACATGTCTAGTTCTCCCAAAAGATCCAGTTCCATGTGTTCACTTTTTAACTGCAATTTGACTTCCTATTTTATGTTTTTCATCTCCTCATCCAGTTGCACCTCCATCATACATGGCCAACTTAATGAATAAGTCAAGTTCTCCAAAGAAGAGTAAGATAATTGCAATGAAAGAACTTTTTTGCCCTAGTTGAAGATGCATGGATCCTCATCTTCGTGTCTCACATGTTGTCTACTGCCCCTCTGACAGGCAACTTGTCACACCTACTTTGTGGAGAAGCAAAAGACAACAGCAGCTGCAATCACTGGGAAGGCATAAGGTTCTCTTTTTATTTAAGGCAAACCTCTGCTGCTCCAAATATCAAAACTGAAAGAGCACAGAGGATTGCAGATGATGTGACTCCATGAACCTAAGCAACAGCCTCAATGAACCTGCTCCTGTCTATTCTTGGAGTCAAGTGATTTCTTACAGATGCACAAAAAAAGCAAGAACAGTTAGGGAGCACTTCTTCCCCCCCATCATCCCACAACTGCTTCAGTGAACTTGGGAGATCTATCATGCTGTGTACTCGATGCCAACTGTAGCAAACTTAAATCCTTGGAACTTCCCTCTGCTGGAGAAAAAACTGTCAACAGACTTGAAACAGGAACAGTTCTTCCTGATGTCAGAAGCAAATCATCTCTACTAAAGGCCTTAGTAGTTCATAAATGGACTTGAGAACAGTAATTACAGATCCACAGCCAAAGGAAATACAGCAAGAATGTCTTTTTTTAATCCGTAAACAGAATGAATTTTTGCTCAAGACTGAAACAATAACAAAATGTCAGGCTATGAATCAATTGGCACAGCATACCTAAGGAACATTAAATTGTATGTTCTTAAATAAAAAGTTTCAAGATCTCACTAGCTTCCCTGGTAATTTCAGAAGTGAGGTGTCTCTGACACATCCCTTTATCTCTTCTTATATATTCATAAGGTCCTAGTAGCCACACAATTAACTTACAAGGCAAAGCTCATAGCTGTCCACAACAATCTCTGACCACACCTCTGCTCTAACACTGAGAATCTCCCCCAGACTGAGGTATGTCTCTGTCCTGACTGCCTGGAAGGCACCAAAATGCTCCTCTCACAGCTGTCCTTACCCATCCCAACCTCCACTACAGGAAATCCAGACAGACCAACTGGTAAGCAGCTCTAGAAGAGTCATCAGTCTGGATGATGAGGGAATCAGAACTGCAGGGCATATTCTACCTGACCCCAACACAGTCAGCACCTTGCAAGTACAGGACAGGCACCACTTTTCTCTACCTCACTGTGGGTGTTAGGAATACAGACACCTCCTTACCCAGAGCTTATCTGCTTCAGATTTTTCCCTGCTCTGGAGCACCCTGATGTTATGTCAGTCTCACTGTAACTGCAGACATGTAACTAAGAGCCACCTTCAATCCTTGGCTACAGAGAAAAAGAAATAGCATGCTCTAGCAACAGAATGGATGAGATCCAACACCCACTGCAGGTCTCAGTAGCACCATAAAGCGTAAGTAGTAAATACTAGGACCTTACAAGAAATTCCACTTTGATGCAAGTGAATCATATCCTGCCATATCCTTTTTATTTTCATTTTAGTTCTCTACTAGTCCCATATTCTGCAGCGTTACTAATCCAGCAGGAAGATCCCTGAGCTAACTTTCTGCCTGTCTACATGTCCATAGCAGTCTAACTGCAGTACCAGAGAGCTGAGCTAGTACCTTATTCTTCAGGATGCTTTGAAACCAGTGGAAGCATAAACTCACTTCCCATACCCTGACTAGACATCCTCTCCTTGGTTAGTGTAACTTAGCTGGACCTGACAATACAGGACTCCCAAGCAGCAGCAGACTGAAAAGTACCTGATGATTTTTCAGTTCTTTGTGAAAGCACAGTATTCTGAATACCAGTAGCAAAAACTGACCAGCATTAACTTCGCTTAAAGTTGTGAGTTCTCCAAGGAGACAGAAACATCTGGTCCAGGTCAAGGAAGAGTCATGACATGGCTTGAGCCTGGTTCCCATCTGAAACACTACTCCCTGGCTGTCAGGATAAGATTTGTTTTACATTTTCTCAGAATATTTATTTTTCAACAAAAACATTATTTGACTTTTGCAAACTTTTGTTGAGGGAACTTTCCAAGAAGTTACATAAATTAATTACTTTATTCATGTACTTACTGGAGAAAAAAGTATTTGAAAACAAACAAAAACCCACAAAACAAACCAAACACTACTGGGCCACTTACTCCTTCTGTTTTTTATTTTATCTATATTCTTATTGATCTACTTTCACTGTCAGCTGTTTAGCCTTACATTTTAAAAAGAAAAAAGGGAAGTTCTGAATCTAATGGTCTTATTTCTTGAGAAACACCTCTAAAAATCACCCAGGTTACAGAATTTACAAACTTCTGTACACAGCCTGCTTTATCCGATTTCCAAGAGGAACCTCACTGCTTCATAACCCAGAATACACAATCAGATCCATCTTCACCATTGTTTCATTGATGCCAAGCCACAAGAGCTTACCCAGAACTGTGCACGTGCCCAAGGATCTGTGCCAAAACATCTCAGAGCAGGATCAGGCCCCTGTAAGATTAGCTGCAAGTACAGCTTCAATCCTGCAACTGCAATAGCTCAAGGAGACAACTATGACAGAGGCATTGCAGTTAACGGGCCCTAAAATAATCAAGTATATAAAGATCTTTGTGCTCTCCACAACTGAAGCGCAATTCTTAAAAATGAACAGAACAAAAAACTTTTGTATTTGTGAAATAAAAATCAATTCTTTGGATGACAAGCAGGACCAGCATTCTTCAGGCCAAGCTCCTTAAAATCTACAGGCTGTTTTCCCATTTTTTGTTTTGTTGGGGTTTTTTTTAGAATTTGTTTTTCAGTTGTTTGGGGTTTTTTTCGTGCAGATAGAATTACTAGAATAAATATGTTTCTCATCTCCCTCAGATGAAAACCCTGCAAGGCCTCTGTCCTAAGGATAAACCCAACAGAGGAAAAACTCAGTCCAAAAGATGCAAGTTTATTCACATTTTTAAAAAAGGTCAGCAGTTAAAAAACCTGATAGTGATGGCTGGAACTGTAGAGCAAGGATGGGAGATAACTCCCATAGGATCTACAGATTCAGAGTATAGCATACAGATAGCTGGATATGAAATCAGAAGGTGAACAAGATATTAAGAGTTTTCTGTAAATCAGATTCTGGTATGCTTGAGACTGTGTACCAACTGAGAAAACAGAAGTTATTTTAAAACCTAGGTGCACACAAGTCCACAGTTCTGAACAGTACTAGCTTAAGAAACAAAAGCACAAGACCCATGGATTCTCAGTCTAATCTGCTTTGAAAGACAGTCACTAGGCTTGCTTGTTACTGACCTAATACAAAACTACAAGTTCAAACTTGGGACCTGAATTACAAAGTACCCCACAAAACCCCACGCTGCCACAATGCTGACTTCCTTCCAGGCCACTTGTGCCAATCCTTAGAGCAAGAGGCTCTGGCTGAAGAGCTGAACTGAACACAGTAAAATATATAGGCAGAGACAAAGCCTGGCCTACAAAGTCCTTCTGAGCAATAGGACGTTTTAGGTCATTCTTGGAACCAGCCTGTTTCTATCACCTTCACACATCTTGTACAACAAACAAAACATGCCTGTGCATCCTTGCAAAGGTCATTTTCAGAGAATTAGGAAGAACAGAGGGCAATATTCACACAGCACTGAATTAAGAAAAGACCTTGGCTTGGAAATGCAAAAGACCAGGGCCAAAAGCTCTGACCTGCAAGGGTATTTTCCTACCAGGCAGCACAGGCTCTTAGATGTGGAGGAAGAATCCTGAATTGAACTCAGATGCTAACAGATTTCTCAAGTCTATCCAGTAAGCTTGAAATTGACAGGTAATAGTTCACTACCATTTTTTCACCTATCAATATGGGAAAGTAATGTGCATAGGCAGATATTTTAGTAACAAAGAGGTAGTTAGTTGGTGTAGTAAGTTTAACAGTCATGTAGAAACTTGCAGGAAGTTTAGGAATTCTGTACTTGATTCTGCCACCAGTCATCTGGTCTTACCTGAACATCTCTGAGTCTACTCTGCAATCTGCAAAATGGGGGTGGGCACCACTGGTTCTGAAATGTTTGTAAAATGTAGTTAGTTGATGCCTGCAAAAGTACACAACAGAAGAGCAAAGTGTTATTACACCCTAAAAACATGCTGTTTAACAAAATATGTAATATATAAATGACAACATTACCCATGTTCTACAGTATACACTCTTAAAAGATTTTGTTCATATACCTGTTCAGAAAGTGAATTGTTTTGATTCTCTGGTAGGATGAACCTGAAGTCCATCTCTCCAGAGAAAGAAGCAGGCATCTTTTTCTAGATCTTCACAATCAAACAAAACTGAGCCTCAGTGTAAAATTTTCCCCAAGTATTATAACACAGCTACAATTAATGCAACTGCCATTTCATCCTATGACAGGGCTAACAAAAAAACCCAACAACAAATTTGGGCAACTCCCCTCAACTTTCTGCCCTGCTACTCACTACCAAGTTCTTCTTTCAGAGACTGCACAACACTTTACATAGGAAGAAGCCATCACCATCCCAAGTTTGTAAATGGAGAAACTGGTTTATTTGGTCTCCATAGCTGAAAAGGCTGTAGTGGTATAATCTATTCTAAGGCTACTGCATACTTTCAACCACATTTGTAAAGCTGGACAATTCACACCAATCACCAGTGTCATTATATTGGTAAAATACACATGATCCTTCAAGAAACCTCAGTGAGATTCACAAAGATTTTCTTACAAGTCAGAATCTATTTCCACTGAAGTCTGTAACAAAGTTCTCACTGAACTCAGTATGCCAGTGATTACACCTAATGGGGTGCAGCTCCTGGACAACAGCATAGCTCTTTTTTGGATGGGAGTTAGGGGAAATCACACATATGGTAAGCTGCCCCCGTCACTTTTGGTGTGCGGGAGAAGAAGTAGTTGGGGAAGTGACTGAATCTGTTTTGCAGACAGTCCATAATATGTATGATACTTTGTAAAGGACATTTCTCTGCAGTTTACCTTACACAAACTTGGAGTGCTCTGGCTAAGACAGTGCACCTGCTTTTCCACTCCCTCTATGCTTGGCTAGGGCCACCATGAAAGCAGACTGCTTGGCAGAGACACTACTTTGGTTCAGCACTAGCAGAAATGCTTCTGGTTCCTCAGTTTAAAATTGTTCCAAAAAAAAGACTGACCTGTCATCTAAATGTGGACTGCTGGTTGATTATTTCACTAAGTTGATCCATTTGATTAAGTTTCCAAAGAAAAGAAAAAAAGTGAGTTTTAACTGCAGTGATGGGACACCACCACCATCACCCCCTGCCACCTCTTCCCCTGCCCCCAATAAAAAAATAAAAAGAAGTGAGGATGTCTCATTCTTCTGATCAAGTGCTACTGATGTAGTTACAGCAATGTTTTAAACACACACTGCTCCTAGCTGATTTTGCCACAATCCCCCAGACTAACACAATCCAATTCTGTTCAGCAGCTCAGGAATTGCACAAGCTCACAACAACTCTGATTTCAGACCAAAGTGAATTTTACATCCAGATTTTTTAGCCTGACCAGTAATCCATTTCAATGTAACCTAGCAGGAAAACACTGCTAAGCACATGCGGAGTAACAGGTTTCTCTGAGACATTTCAGGCAGAACACCGTCAAAGATACCAATTCTTCTGATAAAATCTTGGCTCCAATACTTATTTTCTGAAAGGAAAGAAAGCCTCAACATTTCACATGTCTAAGGGGGAGTGGGGGG
>VZTJ01001566.1:927760-940003 GCA_013397795.1 Orthonyx spaldingii | reverse complement strand
AGAATAATTCAATCCTATGAAAATGCAGCAATTATAAAATCAACCACATTGTAGAATCACAGAACGATTTGGGTTGGAAGGGACCTTAAAGATCATCTAATTCAAACTCCCTGGCTATGGGCAGGGACACCTTCAACTAGACCAGGTTGCTCAAGCCCCATCCAGCCTAGCCTGGAACACTTCCAGGGGTGGGACAACCACAACTTCTCTGGGCAGCCTGTGCAGTTGTCCCAGCACAGTAAAGAATTTCTTACTAGTATCTAATCTAAATCTACTCTCTTTCAGTTTGAAGCCATTGCCCCTTGTCCTGTCACTACCTGCTCTTGTGAAAAGTCCCTCTCCATCTCTCATAGGCCATGTGAGGTACTGGAAGGCTGCTACAAGGTCTTCCTGGAGCCATGTCTTCTCCAAGATGAAAAATCTCAACTCTCTCTGCTTGTCCGAATAGGAGAGGTGCTGCAGCCCTCTGATCAACTGCACGGCCCTCCTCTGGACTTGCTCCAACATGTCCATGCCTTTATTATACTGGGGAACCCAGAGCTGGATGCAGTTCTCCAGGTGGGGTGTCACAAGAGCAACACAGCGGGTGAGAAGTAAAGCATTCTGCTGAAACACTTAAGTTAGACAAAAGCTAATTGTTTTAGGGCAGCTAAAAACATGAATGCTTCAGCAATAAATAGCTCCTATCAAAAAAGTTGCCTAAATATGTGACTACTATATTTTCTTACTGATCTTAAACCAAAGGTACGTGAAAATGAAAACAATGACCCTTTCACGGTGAGTGATTCATTTTACTTTGGCTTGTTCTCTTAAGAGTAAGAAGTACTCAGTAATTTTCCTGATTCATGTTTTTAAGGAAGGTTTTCTTTTTATTTCTTTATAAAAATTGACCATTAAAACATTTGCAAGCTGCAATAGTATTTTGACCTTTGCTTCAATTTTCTTCTGATTTCTATTCAATTTTCTAATCTTATCTTTTCATATTTAGTTATATTAGCCCACAATAACTGCTGAGACTTTGAATACCCTACACATTGATGCAAAAGAATATAGAAAAACACAACAAAGACAGGATCATGAAACCTGTGTTTGCACTGGGGAGCAAAGGTCACTTTTTAAAGTGTGTAACTCCTCCGTTTTGGGTGATAGGGGCAAAACTGCATTTGCACACAGTTTGTGTAACTGTACTACCAGGCCTCAGGCACACTCTGCATTTCTGAGCAGAACCCTTCTCCTACCTGAGGTCTAACTCTGCATTCCTTAATGGTCACAAATACTGCTACACAGTTCCCCTGCTGCAGAAAAAACATGTGGAGCTGCAGAGTCAATACATGTTATCAAGCTCTTTGACTGCTCAGATTCTATTAATATTTTGGTAGGGTGGGGGTTAGAATTCATGTCAGCCACAGAGTTGCTGTGGCATACATACCGATTTTTTTCCTTATTTATTTTCCATCTCATACATTAGCAATACATGCAGCATCCAGTAACAACCTGGCTTCATATTTTGCTTTCTCTCACCAGCAATGCTAGATTCCTTCCTTGATGTTGTAAACTACACCCTCAACCATTAAAGTCACAATCATATGCCACATAGTCAAAAGGAAAGCTTGTAACAGCAATTTTAAAATAATTAACTTTTTAAATGTTAAGTACATATCTGTGTAAACAGAGATCTGTTGATCTCTATCTTTTAGAAGCTACAGAGGGATCTAGCACCCACCAAAAAAAAAAAAAAAACCAAGATTAATAAGGCCACAGTGTTACCTAGTTAGCTACTCTGCATTCTTTCATGGCAGAAGATACTGCCCAAGGCATCTGCTATTACAAACAGGAACTGGATAAAGATTAAGTTAAAGTCATCTAAAATACTAAAATAAATCTATTCCGCTTAACAGAAACAGATACTGTTACAAATGAAATCTTTTTGAACAAAAAAATCATATCCACATTTCAGATGTTATTGTTGCTAGATGTATTTTAACAAAAAAATACCTAATTGCAATTTGCCTTTAAATTATTACAATGTTAAATTCTACTGTAATATTATGTAACTCAACTTACATTAAATTAAAATAAATTGCAAATGTTTGATGTCAAAACTGTAAACAAAGCTCAAATACTCAACAGGTAAGTCTTCCTTGAAGTACCAAGAACAAGTATTAGGTTTAGAACTAAGTTACCTGAAACTAGCACCTTCCATTGCATCTGCAGTCTTTGCTTCATACGTCACTTAATGGCACTTCCTGTAAAGCTGGGAAACTAACTGGGAATTGAAAAACTAACATCATTTTTTTTCTCTCTCATCTGAGAAAACAAAGAAGTTTGAGTTCTACTAGTTTTAAAAGCTTGCATTTGGTTAAGCAGAATCAGTTACCTTGTCTGGGATAACACTTTACTTTTAAGTGCAAAATCTATTTGCATTTACTTGTGTGTTTGTGCATGAGTGTGACTTTATTAAGTAGGACATTTTTAAAGGCAAGGCATAATTTGTCATGTCCTTAATAAAAACTTTCTAACAGTTGCAATCTAGATAAATGCACACAGGCCATGAAATCACTTAGAAAGTGTGCAGACATACAGTGCATGCTCTGAAATAACAAAAAAAGTAGTGTCTAATTTAGTGTAAAGGCTATATTTAGCAACATATTTTAATGGTTGTCTACCAATAGAGACTGCTTCTGAAAAAAACAAAAATACCAAAGGAAAATGAGATTACAAGCACCAATTTAAACCAAGTGTTTATTGACCGAAATCCTGATTTAAATCAGTTCAATAGGTATAACTGGAATGTGAGGGCAGCAGACATGTGAGTGTACATACGGAGGGGCTCACAAGGGCCAGGAATATGAGGCAAAAACCCTCCCTGCTTTCCATGTGCCTGCCCCCACTCAATTTCTGCAAAGCCTGTTAGAACTCCACAGAACACCATCCCCCACTCAAAGACTTTTTTTTCCTTTTGGGATCCTTGAATAAGAGAACACATACTGTCCCCACTGTGACATGAACTGTGCCCTTCTCTCCTGTAACCCATTGCATGGGGATGTCTGTGATGACAGCCTCACCTCCCGTTCTGATTTCCCTCTTTCTGCCAAGAGTAACAGTAAACTTCAAATTCAGCCCTGTGGGTCCATCCAGGAAAGCAAGAAACCAGATCACCCGTGGCAGAGAAACCAGCAGAACACTTCTTAGACAAAACAGAGTATCTGGTCAGTTTTCTCAGGTGCTTCCCTCCGTGCCCTCCAGCATTCTCTCACTCACTTTGGCCCCATCAGCACATGGCGCAGCGAAACAGAAAGCTCGACAGGGACATCCTCGAGAGTCCACTTCACTATATAAATAAATAATCCATTTCCTCTAGACATATGTCTCAGGAGGGCAGGATCTTCCTTTGCTGATTAAAAACCAGGAAGACTTTGCAGGCACACAGACCCAAAGCTTTGTTTGGAGCTCCCACCTGAACAACAGGCCAGCCCTGAGAAGTGGCGAACTAAGTGATTTCAAAATCTGTAACTGAGTATCCAGATCCCTTCAGCAGCTTCCTCCTAAGGACTCTGACTGACCAAACCATGGCAAGGGGCCTCACAGTGCCAGATTTTGCCTGGGTCACTTTTAACCACAGACTTTATTTACCTTCTGCTGCTTTGGTACACAGCGCTGAGGCGAGACAGATGAGCACAAGCACATATAAGACATGTAAGGAAAATACTTAACACTCAAAAATTGTTTTACACACACATACAGAGGTAATTCTCTTATATTAATGGAAATCTCATAGTAATGAGAAATGAACAAAGTCAACCATTACACTTAGTTATCTGTCATTCACTTCCTTTATTTAAGGTCTTCTATACTAAGAAATAAAGTTAAAAACTTCTGTTTTAGAAGAATGGCACTGAAGCTTCTGCTTACTCTTTCAGCACTAAAACAACTTTTTAATCAATACAACAGAGCAAGTAAATTATGAATAATTACCTGCATTAATATATTGGCTACCAGCTTTGTCATTCTTTAATTTGCACACACCAAATTTCCCCTTATAAACACCTCTGTTTCTCCAAAAGCAGCTGGAAATTAATTATGCTGTTTTTATTTTCTTATTAATTCATATGCTATAGTTCTGTAATCAGTGCATGATCATGCTGCAATTTTGCATACTTGTTTCAAAACACATTATGAGCACTTGATAATTGATGTTTAACACAATGTATGAAAGAGCATCTCAAACAAATTAGAGGGAATACAAATAAAGAAACTTAAATAAGAAAAAGTTACACACATATTCAAATAAGAGCTAAATACTGAAACTCACGAGTTTGTGGCATGGAGCACTCACTGATTAGAACTGAGCCAGGCAGGAAGTTTACACCATTCAACATGAAATTTGGATACAAAGAAATCTTTTGCAAAGAGAGAGAACATCTGAAGCCAGATTTACCGATGAAGTGGAAGCAAAAACGCCACTTCTTTCCAAATCTATCATCTCTGACCATCGATTTGCAGTACAGTAGAATGCTTTATTTCCCTAGCCAGACAGCCAACTTGGGAAGCAAACATACTTGAACACAATGGCTTACGTGCCAGAAGACTTATCGTCTCCCAAGTGGCATTCTCACACTTCGTGCTCTTCCACCCTCTTCTCATTCACAGGAACTCGGCATGTTTCAGCAATGTCTCTCTATTCCCAGCTCTTCCTACATGGCTCACCATCAGGTCAGGGATGGCCTGTGAGCTGATCACTGAGTACAACAGGTGCATGGCCCTGGCAGGACTATCTGCACATCAGTAACTAAGAATAATGTGAAATCTGCAGCTTTCCTGAGGAATTACAGGCCACCAGGAACTTCAGCCAGCAAACCTGCAAAGGGGTGCATATTGCTGATGCAGGTCTGGTTCTGGCTTTTTGTTCAGAAATTCACCTGCACAGCTGTAACTGCAGGATCAGGCTCTTCAGCCTGAGAAATTGATGTTCCTGTACTTCACTCTGTAAGTCAGCATGATGTTGCTAACTGTAGTTCACTGTAGGCAGGATGTGGCTCAAAGACCACCACTTAGGGAAAGCAAACCCAAACACGGCCAACCACAAAAATGTCTTTTTCATCAACCTGACAAAAAAACCCTAAGTTCCTTCCAACTTTCACGGCCAGATTTTAATGCTGAGCATAATGCTTCAGCTCCACTGATTTTAACAGTTACTTCACACTGAAGAGGATGAAATGAGGTAAGAAATCAAGTCCTCCCTCACTCCATCCATTCTCACCTAATGTTTTCTTTATCCAGCTGAACCTCCAAATTTCTCGTCAAGTCTCTCTTAAATATTGCTTTGACAACCACAAAACAATGCATTCTCTCACAAATGCAAACAAAAACTTAGAATGGTTTGTTCCATAGAAGAACACAGGCTGTGGAGGGAAGATGTACTATTCTACTGCACGATATAATCCTAGCTATTACTGTGCGACATGCTTTCCCCACTGCCATTGCTGGCTAACTCTTGACCATGCAAGGCACCAGTACAAATGAAAAACAAATATTTGAAACAAAAAGACAACTTATAACAAGGTTTAAAAGTCCTTATGTAGCCAAGAGAAAAAACATATTGGGCAAAGAACTGAAAGGTATTGGTTGAAAGCCACTAAGCACTGAAGCACTGCCTGACACTCAGCAGCATGGAACAGTCACCAGTCCTTGACCCAGCTCACCAGTGGCACAGGACCAGGCTTAAGACTTCCTTGTCCTGCAACGGGCCAGCTCAGTTCTCATCAACAGAACCAAGGAGCAGCCCTTTAACACGTGTGCCTGACCCTGCCACAGGGACCTCTGTGTTTCAGAAGCACAGGACAAAGCCCCTCCAGGAGCACAGGTGGCAGGAATCTTCCTGTTGCTATACCTGTGTAAGAGGAGAGTGATCCCACAGCCAGGAACGCAGTTCGGGGGTTCCACAATGTCTCAAAGCAGACAACTTGCTACACACATAATGCCTTTCAGAAAGAAAATATCATAAAACCCCAAACAAAACACCACACAGCCAGAGGGAAGACACCTTCCCACTTTCCCTCAGAAAGGGGAAGGTGTAGACAGGACTTGATAAGCTCCTTGTCAAGAGAGCTTCCACTTGCATTAAGTTCCATAGATCTCATGTTGTGCAAGTCCACTGAATTATTTTTATCTTTGCTGAATGAGGCTCTGTGACATTAAGGGTCAATAAAATGCTGCTTCTTACTTTCAGCATTTGCTACATTTTATAAAATCTCTCATACAGAGACACCCACATGGAAGATTTCTAACAATAAAAATTCCATGCTTCCTAAGCAACTGATTTTCTTAGTGTAGTCTCATAAAATCCTGTTAACTTTTCCTTCCCCTCGCTAAAAATTGAAATTTTGTTGTACTAGGTTTCTTTGTACTCAGATATGCCTGAAGCTAGCTTATTTTCACATGCTGAATTGTCCACGCTCATAAGGACTTGCTATTACATTATGCATTTGTGTGCTATAAAGGAAAAAGCACGAGCACTGGAAAGTGTCAAAACCATGCTTTTCCTTTTTGTTGATTCATCTTTTAGGTAATCAAATTTATAACTATTAGAAATAATAAAATGCTGCTACTATTGTGAGAATACTACAAATAGGTCTACACCTAGGCATTAAGTGTGCTTTACTCTTCAAATACAACTCCAATTTTTACATCAAATTTTTATTTTAAGTAACAAAACACCACTAAACAGCAAATCTGAAGCTCTTACACATGTTTACTAGCTCTAGAAATAAAAGTTCAGTAAGCAAGGTACCCTATTCATCACAATACTGCCAGAGTAGTTGCTTCTGTCAATTCCATGTTTTATAAGAAAATCAGTTGTGACTTTGCATTAGATTATGAATATGAAAAAATAATTTAATTGTGAAGGAACTATTTCACATGAATCACATTTTAAAAACTTCACTATCAAGAATAATTTTCTTTCTTGCATTAACTTTACGAAGTTAGTATTCAATAAATAGGGGTAATAAATACTGCAGTTTAAATACCGTGTTTGCTGGCAAAAACTCTTAAGTAAGCTCTCCTCCTACTTTACACTGTGTAAGTCAGTAACTTCACAACATTCTGAAGGTGGGATTGTACTTTTTTTTAAAGCAGCATTATGAATGAAAGTGGAATATTAGCAAAAGATGTCCAGGTGGCACAGAATTCAGTGAGACTACTCACATCTCAAGACAGGCACTTACCAGGAAAGCTTCAGAGCAGTAGCATATACCAAGGGAAGGACACAAAACTGACAAAGGAGTCAGATGTAGATTTTATTCCATTCCCTGCTAATGCTAACCTGCTAAGTGACTGCAGGCAAGCCTACGCTCCTTCACAGCTTTTTATCTCAGATGCCTAAAACAGGGGAAAAAATGATTGTTCCTGATCTTGAGGTGTGTGATTACAGTACTGCTTGTGTACTTCACCAGACAGGACAGAAGCACATAAATAAGGCAAGGCCTACAACTGCCAATTATTAATAATATCACTATTATTCAGAGAATAATATGTGCTTTTTTCTTTTTCAAGCAATGCAAAACAGCAGCCCATCAAGCCATTCTTAAAGTCAGAGTAATCCTTATGGCGGTTTAGATCTTACCCCTTCTGAAACTATCAAGAAGGGTGATAGTTGTGAAATTCCCATGTCCACTGGCACCACACTCACCCCACTGCTCTCAGACAGAAACACTGTATCATTACTGATCTTAAAAAAAGAAAAACAAAATAATAAAAAGGAAGTAAGTCCTAATAATCTTTTGACCTGAAACAGAATGAAAAAGCTTCTGGCAGTAATACCTCAGGAAAGGGAGAAACATGGTAGAAGGAAAAGAAATCATCTTAATACTATAGAAGTTAGAAGGATGACTTTTACTTCTTTCTTCTCAAGAATATTTTGAAATACATACAGTTTTAAGTTCAATCCAGCTTTATGGACTCCTAAGTAATAATGAAAACATAAATTATTAAGTTCACAGTAAGGTACAACAGCATCTATAGTGCTTTGAAAAACTTAAATCACTCATGAAATCTGTTCCAATACACAAGCACCATATGATTTAATGATACAGGGAAGTACTGCCACTCTCCATTTACAGGTGACAAAGGGACATATGGCTATGCTTCTAAAAGCAAAGACCTTGGAAGCCACCAGAAGGCCACAGCAGTGCTGCTGATTCCACTGGTGGCCACAGCAGGCTATCCCCACAACAGGGCACAGGAAGTCCAACTTGGGTTCAAAATTTGGAAAGCGGCCTCTGGTTTTGACTACATCACTTGCCAGAGCTACACAGACAAAAACTGAGAGTTTCAGTTCAGTTCCAATTTTAATTTGTAGTACTTTCCTCCACCAAGAAACTGCCTTCAGATAAAGACGGGGATCTGAACAGTACACAAGCCATGTACTGTTGGAAGAGAAGCAGCGTCTCACCTCTCAGGTGTTCAAATTTCACTGCATGTACATTTACAAACTTCATACCACAGCAGAGCCTTGCACACCACAGGTCTCACCTACCTTACCTGCACCTTTTCCACCACCACATGTGGTGGAAGAGTAACTCATCCCAGCTCCCTTGGCCAAGATCTCCTCTCTTCACACCACTCTTTGCCCAGCTCTGTGCCAGGAGCCTGCCCTGCCTAACGCCACGTTCACAAGCTCCAGAGACACTGCGCATCCTCAGCCCACAGACCACGAGCGGCAGCAACCTGGAAGAACTTTAAGCTCTGAACACGAGCAATCGTATCAGTGAATTTAACAAGACTTGTCATCTGCTTCAAGATATTCACATGCTTACAGGATTGCCAGCTACAGAACCACTAATTTACGAACAAAGTGTATTAAGATCATTCTGTATGAACAGGAAAAACATTAGTTATAAAATAATTGCATGATTACCTCTGATATTTTATGTGGAAAACTGACATTTAATATCTTTAATTATTCACACAACAGCTATGAGAGAGAAAGGTTTGCTTCCTTGAAGGGAAAAACAAACATGGACAAATTCCTCTCACCATCACTCCTACACTCTTTTCCTAAACAAACCTCCTGCTGAAACCAATGGAAGTTTTGCAGGCAATGAGCTTACATGTAGCAAGCAGCCCCCAAAAAAACTCCAAAGTGTCAAGGGCAAGCTTCTTAAATATTCTCAGTTTACCTCCACACAGAAACCAGCTACGTTTCTGCTAAATTACATGTCTGCTTGACATGGTTTATCAGCTTGCTGTGTCAAGAGGGACAGCAGTGTGCAACAAACTTTTGAGAGCATGGGCCAATTTTTGAAGCATCCACCAGGCCCCTTGCTAAGCAGCTCATCACCTTCTATCTTGGGACACACCAGCCCTGCACTGGCACTCGCCAATCAAGACCAGAACTCCTGTACGCAAGACTGAATTACTGAAATCCATTCACAACCAGTTACTTTGGTGAGAACTGTATCATAAAAGACATCTTCCCTTTTACCAAAATATAAGCTCCCTAAAGTAAATGAAGATTTCTAGTCATGGACAAATCTAAGGAAATCTCTATTCTCACCTTAACTACACACATTACTTTTATTGTCTTTCTTTTTAAGCTACAAGGAAATGTATGTCTTCTCTTCCTCTAAAGCTCCTATTATGCCTTTTTCATAAAAAAGATGCTCTATCCTTTTCTTTGTTCATGCCAGTTCAATATCAGGTGAGATATACATTTAGCACTATGCACAACACCAAAGTCCACTTCTCTCCAAGTGTGGGAAGATTATGATCACCACTTCACTGCCAGATCAACATTCCATGCATCCAAAAGACTTCATAACAAAACTAAAACCAGATAATGACTCAAGACCTGAGTCAAGGTCTCTAAGCTATTCTTGTTCAGTATCCTTTACTATTACTCAAAATAAAGAAAACGTCCTTAGCACTTACTGCACTCTCATCAGACTCTTACCTGAAAACACAGAAAATTAAGTTCAGAAATCAGTACATTTGTATTCAGTCCTGATCAACATTTCGAAGCGTCTCTGCCAGTTTTGAATTTCCAAATGCATTTTTACTTGGAAAAAATTGGTGCACCAATTACTCTTCACAGAACACAGTCCTTGTCAGTAATGCTATAAAATCAAAAGCAATATTGTCCTATGCAACTAGTCTGTAATAAAGAATTTCAGTAATTGAATTTGGCATTTATACTCTGAGACCTACACATACCAACCACACTGCACACAAAATCCGAAAACCTGAAATTTGAGTGTAAATCTGCAGGAACTGGAGAACAAAATTCTCACTTCAAACCAACTGCCCACAGTGGTTATCCCAGCCTTAACGCTAGCTTTGTGGTCATAATATCACACCAGAACAGCTGCTCCCACCAGTCCCCTTCAAGTCAGCATGTTCGGGACCGTCACTGACCCTATGTCTCCTATACACTGCCTGCAAAAGGTCAAGAGTATGTTATTAATCATTTACCTTTATGAGTACTAGCTTACCCCAAATACATGTCTTGTCTTGTTTTTAATTATGTACAGAATAGTACCAAAAAGAAATGTGACCTCCCACTTCCCATTTTGCGCCAAACGCAGGTCAGTGACACCACGGGCAACTGTATGAGAAGTGCTCCAAGTGCCACTCATTTTGTATCATCTACAAACGTGACCCCAAAAATTTAGATCCTCTTCTTTAAGCTATCATTTCCACTTCAGCTTAAAAGATGTCAAACCCTACAAAAGTTGTCATAACTTTTGCCAGCATGCAGATTAAAAAAAAAGTTGTTGTGTACCTGAAAGCCTAGGAATATTAGTAAATCAGTCACTAAGATACATCTTTCAAATTGATTGGTATCTGCATTCATCAATGCCAAAAGAAAAAACAGTAACACAGAAAGAGCATGGCTGGAATCCTAATTAGCTCTCAGTTTATGTGTTAAAACTGAACGGACTCCTGTTGCAGCAGCATTACAGTTCTGCTAAACTTCTCCCTGATTCTTGACCTTCAGAGTTTTCTAATTACCTATTCAGTTTATACTCTCGTACTTTTCTACCAGTGAATTTTAAAAGGATTTTACATGTTCATTAAATTTTCAACCTGTGTGCTGCACTTTGCATGTTCTAGTGTTACTTTGTTTTAAAACTTTTACCCTACGTCAATCAGCTGATTAGCTTTACGAAGTTTAAGGGGAAAAAAAAGCACAAGAAAAAAAAATAAGCGAAGAGAGCTCTGAATATGCACAGCCTTTTAATTCCCAGTTTATGTGGATGCACCTCTACATACAAACTTTGTATTCTAGCAGTTGCTATTAACACCTGGAGAAGACATGTTTTCTGAGGTGCTAAAACCAGGACAAGCATCTTCCTCATAAAAAGTGGCAGCATGAGGACCTCTATCTTATCAACAAAAACAAAGTTCTTTTTTCGTGTGTACAGTTTACATACTTACCCAGGAAGGCAAATGGAAATTACAGACAGACGAAGATGAAGCTGTCTCAAAGCCTTTGACATGTGATAGCGACCTATAAAATATCAAATAAAGGCACATCATCAGCACACCATGATTTTACAATATTGCAACTCACCACATCACCAACAAGAGGAGAGATCCCAAAACTTGAAACTTGCTTCCTCCTCACCTCCACCCCAGCTAAGTTGTCATTAAAACAAAATGACAGTCGCAGGAAACCGTAAGGAGCAAACAAAAGATGCACCGTGTCTTTAAAGGGCATTAGGAGTGGGCAAATGGAGCAAATCATCTGAGTGTGCATCAGCAGGGTGGGTTATTTTTCTTCTGTCTCTCTCTCTCTCACACGGATGCATGTTTATGAGCGCACACAGACACACATACGTACGCACAGGGATGCATCACGTAATTATTTACATACACACACAGTAACACTCGCACGTATTATCAAAATAAAAGACAGAAAGTTGACCATCATCTGCAAGGAGGCATACATAACAATAACCCCCGGGAACTTACACAAGTGAGCGATCAATCCCCGCGCGTGGATAAGCCAAACAACGCAAAAATTAACAACAAGAATAAGCCGCCAGACCACAGGTATGAGATCCAGCCGGGGAAAGAGAGAGAGTGACGGACGGAGGCTATGCAAGGCTGGAGCACAGTTTCAGGTAAGGCCCGCTGCCCCCCGGCAGAGCCCAGCCGAGCCGCCCGGAGCGCTGCGGCCGCCCCGCCGCCCCTCGGCCACCGCAGCCCGCGGGGAGCGACCCCCGGCCGCCGCGGGGGCAG
>VZTJ01001566.1:896255-924921 GCA_013397795.1 Orthonyx spaldingii | reverse complement strand
AGCCGTGCCGGCCACAGCGCCGGCAGCCGCAGTCCATTGGCCGCCCGGGCAGCGCCGCGAGAGTAAACTACGCCTGCCCTGGGCAGCGCCGCGAGGTAGCGGGGTGCGGGCTCGGCCCGGCCCGGCGCGCCCCGAGCAGCCCCCCGGTAACTTACTCTGCCGAGTTGGGCGGGTTTCATTCAGAGGCCACGGCACGGCGAGCCAGAAGTTGCGGGAGGCAGCAGCGCATCCGCGCAGCCCCTGGCGGGGCAGTAAACACGGGGAGCCACCCCCGCGGCCCGCGGGCGGACGGGCCGCGCCGGCGCTGCCCCCTGACCCGGCCAGGGGCGTTCGGGCAGCGGCGCCGCGCGGGGATGCGGCGGAGCTCCGGGCGGTGCCCGCTGCCGTAGGAATCCTCGCCCAGGCGTGGCGGAGAGGCCCTCACCGGGCCAGCATCGACAGCACGGCCAGCTTCACATCGGCTTCCCATAGAGACAGCTCGGCTGGCAGAACTAGCCGGGTGTAACGCTGGGGGCTGCGCCACGCCCCGTGCCCTGCCCGGTCCTCTGCGCTGCACCTCGCGGACCGTACCAAACACATGGATGTGTAATTCATTTGAGAATTTGTGCGGCTCACGGACTGATATGCACAAAGCGATAGTGTGAGGCCAGCGGCTTTTGCGTGGCTGCATGGCGATTGTGCTGACGGGTGTTGCAAATGTGGTCCAACTTTTTGGGAGAAGCTCCCTTCCTCTACAGAAATCAAAGTGTGAAAGCGTACTGCGAACACTGATCCTGTGTATTAATGTTCAGGAGGACTTGAATATATGCAACATGAGACCTTCATGGTTTTGAAGCAGAAGACACGTGGCATTTTTTTCTTAGGGTTAGGAAGAACTAATTTTTTGTGTGGCACTGTCTCTAGGTGGGATGCTGATTTCCAGTCAGCAATTGTCATATAAAAAAAAATAAGGTCTGAAGAAGTAATAGTTACAGTAACAATGGAAATATACTCTCTTTTTTTCCCAAAAAGAGAGTAATGTTTGTGTTTCACAATGGCTTTACACATCCAAGGATGTTGCAGAGTTTATTCCATATGTTCTCAGTCCTGAGCTTTTTTCCATTATGATATGGTTAATTTCAGCATCTTCCCATGGCTGGTCTACTCTTGTTTCATTCCCCACCCCCTTTTTTCAGTATGGCAGAATTATGTTAAATAATCATGAAATAATATTTCTCGTGTCTTAATAATACAGTGCATTAAAGTACAAGCTCATATTAGAAAACTATTTTGTGTCCATGTTTCTGAGAAAGCATTTTAAACTAGCCTGTACACTTTTTCTTAATGTGTGAGAAAAGTATTGTAAATGCCCCACCTTCTCTTGTTAGCTGTGAGCAGAGGTGGGTTCATCAGTGCCTGAATAATATAAAAATAACAGCATAAAGATATTCTTGTAATTAATGCATTCTACTTCATTATTTTGTTTTCATTGCTAAGAAGGCAGAGCTGGCCATCTATCCACTAGAAGTCAGGTGCATGTCAGGTGCCAGAGGCTGGGACACTGGCAAGTGAAGGCACACACATTTCATTAGTCACATATGAAAAGGTTGGCCTAATTTTTAGGCAGAGCTTCCTCCTATCGTTTATAGATTGTGAAGTGCTTTGCAGTAGTGGGTAAGCAGCATCTTTTCAGTATGCATAAGCAGTTGCTGTTAAGAGGCCTAATCCAGACAGTTAAAACTTAGATGGTCTAGTTTCTTACATGTCAGTATTTGTGCTATTAGTGACTTGTTTCTTGGATTAATAGCACCACGCCATAGAGCCTCTCATACCTCTTCATTGCTAAAATCCTGTCAAAACAAGTAATTACTGAGCAATATTAAGTGATGTGGACACTTGATAGTATACATGAACTTCATTTTAAAGGTTGTTTCATTTTGTTGTTAACAGATCTCTCTATTACACTTGATACCTTTGCTGGCCATTTCAGAAAAAAGGCCAAGATAAGGACACCTTGCATGTAATTAGTTTTTTACATCTGTACAAAATGGATATACACATTGCTTCTAAGTAGAACAATTGTGCTTTGTGTCTGCTTCGTACAGTTACAAATGGCTTGTGTGTTAGTTGCAAGGGAGGCCACCTGTTAGGCCTGTAGAAGCACAAGGATTTTTTCACCCTTTAAGAGAGATGAGTAAGATGAGGTATGCTGGTATGTTCAGAAAATAGAATGTTTGTGTTTCCATTGCCTTTGATTTATTTTGTCCATAATAAAAGAGAGAACTGTATTTTCTTGGGTTATCAATCCAGGACCTTTTGCAAACACTGAGGTCTTAAAAGGGAGAGGGAGAGAATAGTAAATATTTCTGGGTTTCCATGTTTCTGTATATGATTTCAAGCAAGTTAATCTCTTTGCATGCCCACTTGGATATATTTCTGGCTTTCATCAGCCATTGTTGTCAAGAGTTTTAAGGTGTTAGCAAGTGTCTGTGAGGAATTTTTCAAGGGACAGCAAGACAGCAAGTGCTGAAATTCTGTAAGTTTCTTGCTGATTATTATTTTAGAACTTCACACTAGTTGCATTTCTAGATTTTTCTGCAAAAACTTGTATCATCAGATGGGACTTTTCTCCCGCTTGTGTGTAACTGGAATTAGATTTTGAGAGTGATGCCCTGACCCTACCTTGTGGCAGGCTCCCGTGTGCTGCTGTGCACAGCCAGCCTGTGCTGAAGTCGGTGCAGTTCAGCTCAGATAAAGCATTTGCTCGGTTGCGCGCGCAGCGGGATTTGGGGCTTCCAAGTTGCATGTCCGTGGCATTTGTGTGAGTTCATCTGGGTTTGCCTGCTTTGCGCTCAACTGGCGGTGGAGTATCTCCCTCCCAACTGCATGTCCCCTCCTAATTAATCCATGGCACAGCATAAAAAGCATAAGCAGCCATGTGTCTGTGCTCTGTCAAGAGAGAAGAAATATTTACATTCACTTTATTCTTATTTAATAATAACAGGAAAAATAGTAGCATTGATATAAATAATAGTAATGGGAATTTTTTTTTTTTCACTCCCTTCCTTTGGGGCCTGCCATGGAGCTCACTAATGTTGGGGAGGGGGCTAAGTTGGATCCTTAATTACCATCTTCTCTGCTCGTCCTGCCCAGGGCAGAAGCTACCTGCTGCCTGTGGAGCTGACCTGTCCACTGGTAGCTCTTCTGGGCTGAGGTAGACTTGTGCTTCCATGGCCATTGCAAATGTATTCAGATAATAAAAAAGAAGCTTGGACTAGCCAGCTGCAGCTGGAGCCTGCAGGCCCTGGATCCCTTTGAGCTGCTACCATGGCTGACTACAAGTGACGGTTGTCATGTGAGCAGGGGAGGAAGGCCATAAGGCAACTCTGGGAGCATATGCTTTATCTGCGTTAAGCTTTGCACACAGCCTGGGGAGAAGCATGGCAAAGAAAGGGTGAGGCAGATGCAGCCTTATGGAGCATGTCCCACCTCTGTTGCTTTTTTCCTGTGGCTTGTGCCCACCCACAGTCCATGGAGTAGTGTGGCATCCTCCAGGTTAAAAAACACTGGAGCAGGACAATGCATTAGTGGGCCTATTTTCCTCCCCAATGCACTTGTATAACATGGTAACATTAATAGCAATTTATGTGCAAGCAGTGAAGGGAGGAGGCATTTTAGCTGAACTAAAGCTGCAGAATATTCACTGCAGAGTCAGAACAGAGCCACAGGATCAGTGCAGGATAGCCATTCTTCAAGAATCACACTTCTAGGAAGTTATTGTTCCCACCTCAGCCCCACTTTCAGCTTCTTGAGAACTCAACAGAAGTTTGTAGAAGTCAAAGAAAGGGCCAACTTGTTCTGTTGGTTTCTCTGTAGGAGGGCACAGTTATACTCTGACTATATTTCTTTGTTCCTATTCCTTGCTCCTGTTCTTTCACAACATTAAAATTAACCAGGATATTTTTTTCATAATTTTGAGATTCTGCTTCTGAGTGTTCTTTTTCTATACTGGTTCATCTAATAATCTAATTCTTACTGTCCCCTGTCAACCATTTCTTCTTTTTTTTTTTTTTTTTTTTTTTTTTTTTTTAATGCCTCTTTTTAGTAGTGGAGCATTAGTAGCTGCAACCTTTTAACAGAACCAGACATTAAGAGCATTAGATCCTACAAGCAACCTCTGGCCTAAGCTGCTAGCACTTTCATTTGACAAGTTAGACAAGAGAGTAGGAAGGGGAACAGACAGGTGAAATGACCTGCCAGGAGTCTCACAGTATGGAAGGAGCAAAGTTAAAAATCAAATCTGAGCTTCTAACTTCCAGTGCATTGCTCCATCCATTTCTTTCTCTGCTGCTCTGAGATTTCTCTTTAATAGTGCGTTCCTTTTTCAGAAAAATATAACTACACCTTGAGGAGCTGTTTACAATTTTTTCTGTTTCAGAAGAAATGAGTAGTAGGTTCTCCAGAACATCCACATCCTTTTGAGTCTATCATCTCTGTATAAAACTCCAACTCTGCAAGACATTTAGGTATATGTTAAACTAATATATATTAACTAACCATACTAGTGTACATGAAGTGTACAATGCCGAGGATAGTGAAGAAATTGTCTGCTAATCTTGAAACTCAGTAGATTTTCCTTGTCTTTGTACAAGTATACTGCAGTACACAAAATATGTAAATCAGGTCAGACCTGCTTGCCTAATGTTACGTAGCCGTTTGAGTTAGTCTAGTAGAAGCAAATCAGTTTCCTAGCCAGTGACACACGAAAGAAGTGGATCTGTCATTCACATCAAGTAACGGGATTCCTTCACTTACTGGCAAAGTCCCTGTCAAAAGCTGGGCCAAAGCAGAGCAGCTTTCCATCAACGCCACACTCCCAAGTTTTACAATTCTGCTTTAACTCTCATGTAAACTGCAATAATATTTAACTGCTTTAAGCATAAAATGTAATTGGAACTCTTATTTCAATTTTAGATTGTTTGCCCCTTATTACATTTTAGTGCTATCCAGTGGGTTTCTCCCTCCTCCACCCAAGGGTCTCTTTCACCTATCTCTGTTCCTGGTATTATTCAAGCATTTATTTTTTTGTTTGCTTGTTTTTCCTTTTCTAGAAATGTTGCTATAAATGGTGCTTTAAAGAAACTACAGCTCTGTTCTAGTGTCTTTCTTCAACCTCCAGAATACCACCAGAGACTTCAAAGCTACCCCACAAATAAGTATTTACTTCTGTCTAGAAGAATGAGGACAATCAAGGAGCAAAAAGTTCTTAGCCTGGTAGGACCACTGCTTAGATGAAGAGGATGTTGTTGGGTCTGTGCTTGACAAGTGGCAAGTGCCTACAATGACTCAAGTGAAAGAGTAGCACCCCTTAGGTCCGAGAAGAAATCTTTGCAGCTTGGTGAGCTTCCCAGATGCTTGTCTCACTGCCCCACTGTCACGCTGGGATTTATGTCATTCTGAGACCACAGCACACTTTTTTGGTCACACAGTGCTGCTACCACTTGTAAAGTAAACAGAGCAAGTGATCATTTGATCCTAAATAACAAGAGGATGCATTGGTCATTGTACTACTTGAAGACAGGGTATTGGACTCTTTAACTTGTTATATCTAGGGAAATACAGAGCACTCCAGATGTAACATTGAGGATGTTGTTCACTCTCTAAGGGATGCCTCTCAAAGAGGCAGAGATCAGAATTTTATTCCTTGAGGTGGTGGCTATGTGACACAGTGAAGAGAGTGGACACAGTGAAGAAGTGCTGACTCAGCTCCTGTCAAAGAGACAAAAAGCACCCAATCCAGTGGAACACAAAAACAGGGGACCTTGTTTAAAATTAAACAGCCTTTAATTTTGGAAGCATTGCTTTTGGAATTAAAGTTATTAGCTTTAAAGAAAGATGTAGGGTGGGGAGCAAAACTGGATGAATCTTTAGGCCTTCTAGGAGAAAAAAAATTAAAAGGAAGGAATAAAAATTCATGTCTTGGACTAGTGACACCTACTATAAATATTCTTGCAGGAGCAAGGCTGTGCGCTGCTTCAGTGCATCCAGGTGAGAGGCCTCGTGAGAGGAAGTTAAATCAGAACATTGCATTGTTTCTGTCCCACTAGGTTCAAATGGAGAAGAAGGTGAAACTTAAGAAGGGCACTTTCTCCTGCTCCTCCCTGTTTCAACATGAGAATTTTTGGCAGGCCAGCCTGTAAGAACTAGCTCTTTTGAAATATATAGTGTGCCTTCCTGCATGCCTTCCTAACGGGGCTTTTCCCTGCAGTCAGCAGGTTCTCGTGGCTTTTCCCGGTGCCAAGTGCTGCAGCAAGGAAGATACTTTATTCTAGAAAGCAGGCAGATTCCACAGTGTCTGTCTGCCAACCCTGTTTGGTTTAGCCCTCCAACATCCATGGTGGGTGTGCATTGCCCTTGTTCTGATTGTCTGCAGCTCTAGCTTAAGCATTTGTTTGTGTTGAAATCTCTGTGTCACTAGAGGTTACATCCTTCACTGGTTGTAATGCTGTGTCTCCTTATAGTTTTGTAAAAGGTAAGTTTTACAAACTGCTCCATATTTTAAGTTTTAACTCCATCAGCAAAAAATCAGTTTGATAATACTAGGCCATTTTTTTCAAATTATGAGTTCTGTCAGTTGCTGTTTTGGGGGTTTATATTTATGTCTGTGAAGGGAAGGGGAGGTATAAGTACCTATATTTGCATGCAAAAGTTTGTATGCAAAAGTTTGTATTTTCAAATGCTTTCCAAATTAAACATTTTCATGTTTCAAATAAATTAAAAAATACCTTAACAATGCTCCAACCTGAAACATAGCATTTTTAGTGCACTTTCATGGCCTTCACTGTCAATTTGTTTCAACAAAAGTTTTTGAAAACTAATCAACCCATGTTAGCACAAGTGATCTTTTGTCCTTTCTTTTTTTTTTTTAACTTCCAGCAATTTGAAAAATCAGTGGTTTGCATAGCCATGTCTGCATTTTTTTCCAATTGAAAATTTGCTTTGTGGAAGGCATGCAGATATCTATGGTGAGATTCATGTCTGTGATGAACTGAGTGTTCATAAAGAAACAAAGAAACTTTAAATCTGTGACTCTGTTGAAGTCCTACTGAGAAGAACTCAAGCCACACATGCTCAGCAGTGCTCAGAAAATAATTATTTCTCCTTCATTCTTAAATTTCCGGATGACTGTTGCTTCCACTCGACTTGTTCTGCACATATTAAAGCCTTATTTTGAAAAGTACTAGAGCTCTTTACATCCAAACCTAGGTCGCAGGTGAAAGGAGGTTTAGGTATCATCTGTTGACTTTGAGGGAACTGTTTGTGCACGTAAGCTTAAGCCTGTGCGTGATCTTGGTTCTTCCAAAAAGACCTGCCCAGAAACAAGTGACTTTGGCTTCAAAGGTCTGTCACTTCTTCATCTTTCTTGTGAAGCTGGAGTTTTGTGTTGCGACACATTTCTTGCTTCAAAACTTTACAGTCAGTGAGCAAACTCCTGACAGCGTGACAAGCAGTGATAGAGCTTTTTCACTACTACAGGATATTCTCCTGCTATCATGAGTTTGTAAATACTTGCCAGGATCTCTTATTTTGCAATACAAATGGCAACAGCTAGATAGAAAACCTGGTCTGAGATTTCTCATTCAGCTAGTGCTACATACCAAATTTTTGTTAATGGAAATAATTGAGGGGTTTAGTTTGTGTAACATTTGTGTATATAGCTTTAAGTTTATGATCAGTTTTATTTATATTTTTCTCTGTGTGCTTCTGAGAGCATATGCAATATGTGTATGCAATGCTCTCTGTGCTTTCCCTATTTCACAAATAAGCCTGAAATAAGGTTCTGAACTGTCCAAAAAGGTGAAGCCTCTCCCTGGCTGCCCCCACAAACTCAAACACAAAGTAGCAATGCTGTGTGAACCCATTCTAAGAAGGGTGCTCTACTAAACCCTGACAAAGTTATTGGAAAGGATCACATTCACATCAATCAATGCAGGGTGTTCCTCAAACTCTGCCCTTTTGCTGGCATGGGTATAAATTAGAGCTCAGCATCTTTGTATCCACACATGCAGGTGTAACAGGCGTGTGTAGATGAGTGGAGCAGAAGCTGTGACCATGCACCCTCTTCTGTTTCCTTTCCTTACCACACAGACTGTTAACTGCTGTGGGAAGTGTTATTTCCTTAAGGACAAATCCTCCTAGTATTTTACATCATACTTGACAGGAGCCCCTTCACCTTCCAATTTCAAATGAATACATTTCATTAGAAATTTTTCATATGTCTTATGCAACATGTACCAAGTAGAACATTAATCTTCGTTGAATTGTTGGATTTGCTATCAAAATAAGTAAATAAAAACATTAAGTATAAATGCCATTTCCCTATGGGCATTCTCATAAAAACAAACAAACATGCAAACAAACCAAAAGCAAATAAAACCCAAGCAGCTGTCTGGCAAGAGGAAAATTGTATGGGTAAAAATATCTGCTTGCTTGATTCCACATGCAGCTGTTTTTCAGGGAATGGAAATGCTTCATTGTGGAGGCCCCTAACCTCATACAGGCAGAACACGATTATGGGAGGCTGGATTGTGGAGCTGTAATACGTGTTGGCAAGCACTTTCTCAGCAGGTACAATGACCTAAGTAAATGCCCACCAACACAAAAAAGGTCCTCACAGTTCCTCCTGCTTGTTGATACACTTACAGGCTGAATACCAGACTGAACTCCGTAGTACACACAAGTTTACAAGCAGAAAGAGCTAAATACATGGAAATGGGGTAAGCATGCAAGCCTGAATAGAGGTTATTGCCAGGGGTGAGTTCAGTTACACAAAACATACATTCATCCAGCATGTTTGTTGGGTTCATCCCATGCACACAGGGGTGAACATGACCAAAATAAAACAGTTTTTCCTAATTTTGTACCTTTCAACATAGGAGAGCGCATGATTAAAACAAAATATATCCTTAAGGATTCAGACATTTAATTGGCAAATCCATTTCCAGAATGTTTTATCATGTTTCTGAAATGGGGCAGGGAAAACAAAGACACCATTAACATATGGTGTGCACAAATAGAAATGTGGACTGAAACTATTGGACATCACTACTTACTGGTAGCTAGGACCATCAGCTATCTGCTAGTTTAATAATTTGAGGTGTTTTACAATAATGAATTCTTGAATGAAGCATTGCCAATCCAACTGAACTGGCAGCAATGGCCTCAAAACAGTGCTAGATGGAAGAGCCTTGTTCCACAGGTGTCTCACTGAGCTGCTTTGAATGTCAGTGCCTCTAAAAGGTTCAGCATCTGGATACAGCATATGACTGGGAGACTGTGGGCTTGCATGGCACCTGATAGCAGAATCGCTAGAGAATAAGACCTCTCCTTCAATGTTCATGCTAGGCCGAGTCTGTCTATAGTCCTATAAGAAAGTATCTTTTAGGAAAATGAGAGTGCAAGGGCCACCATATGTCAAAACTCAGTTATTAAAGTAGGTATTCTATGCTAGGGATTTCTTGCAGTTCTTCTTTTGCAAGTTTGCCTCTATATTAAATTGGTTTGATTTCTGATCATAAGCATTGCCCTCCGAGGGAAAAAGTCTTGCTGACTGTTGATATGTTGTGTTTTCTGCTGAGTCGTTCAGTCACGGTAGGAAAGGCCGGGACGCCCCTTGTCCTCCAAGACACGTTCAAGTAGGAATATGGGGCACACTCTGTTTATATATTTTCACCACCTTCATTTCCTTTTCTATCTTTTCTCTGCATTGGTTTTTTACCCTGCTCACACTTGGGTGGAAATTGCCCATTATGGTTCCCACTTGTTTATTTTATTGCTTTTGTTATTTCAGAATCTCTCTTTATGCTGAACACAGCCTCTGCAGCACTTTTAATCAAGGAAAAATGAGTTTGTTCACATTCATACTCCTTTATGATTTAGGGCCAGTAACAGAGAATCCTTCCTCAAAAGCAGTTTTTATATAATCAACTGCAATGGTTTAATGAAAAGGCCCAAAAACTTTTTAGGCATTTTCCTGTTACCATGAATAATAGTGCACTTTCTGAAAGGGTAGTATTAGATTTTGGTTGGAAAATTGCGTGGTTGCTACCTTCTCTGTTACTGTTCATCACCTTCTCAAGAAAAGGCCTAGCTGGTGAAATCTTGTTGCTGTTTTTGTTAGAATACAACCTCTAATTTAAAATATTGCTTTGACCTCTTGTTCTGCAGTTTTATTCAGAGCTTTTACAATGACACTAAAAAAAGTCCAGAGTGTGATTTTGTCAGAGTGTCATCCCTGCACAGAGATCCATAAGGGCAGCCTGCTTTCTTGTGGCATTAACCAAATGTTGACAATGGAACTAATTTCTTTCTTTTGCAAAACTTCCGTGTGCTTTGAGAAATTTTGTGTATTGCTAGCTGGTCAATTTTACGCTGAACAGGCATGTGTGTATGTGTGAAAAAAAGAGGGGAATAATATCCTACAATATTCAAAAGTTTCAATATGGCAGCTGTCCTAGACCACTTTTGGACTCCTTTATGTACAATGTAGTATTTTAGCATAATAAAAAGGTGAAGGTCAATTTCTTCAGGTGTTCTTTTAGAAGCCCTCATTTCCTTACTGTCCATGGATTCAGAGATAATACAACAAGGATGCTAGCACAGACTGTTTCAGCATTTAGCCTTTCACAACACATGGTGCTTGATAATAGCATCCTGTTGATCTTTGTCCTCTGTATTAGGCTCTGTAAAAAGCTGTTAGGAAACAGTTGTAGTGCTGGGGACTGATGAAGGCATAGGATGCTGTTGTGTCTTTGTTTCAACCAGAGATTTTGTGGAGGTATTAAAGGATTATTTATCTCTGGCTAAATCTAAGGTTTCATTCCCTAATGCTATCAAACTAACACCTTTCTTTAGTATAATACATACATGCCTTCACAAATATTTTAAAATAGTCATCCATCATGTGTTGTAACAGAAAACTAACCATCAAGAAGCAGACTTCCAAGCTTATTCTCCAAGGGTGGAATTCAATTATGCAGAGGAACAAAACAAGGTTTATGTACCATCCAAGTCCCTTGTAGTCCTGTTTGTGCTGATGTTTTACACACGGGTAAACTCTACCACAAAGAAACAATTTTTGGTGGTGTCTGAGTGCCACAGTCAATTAAATTTTGTCTGTAGGACCCCTGTCAGTATTGTGTGTGGAAGACAGAAGATATGCAGAGTGGAGTTTTATGCCCAGTGGGCCTGGCTGATGCCCAGCTGAAGTCAGGGGAACTTTTGCAACTCCTTCCAAAATCAACAGAATGGCTCCTTCGCTCACTCCCTATTTCTCTTGCTAAGCCACAGTTTTCTGATATTTTCAGGCACTTGTGCTCTGCAGCTTGGAATCCCCACAAGATTGGGTTTCATAACAAAAGGCATCCCTCATTCTTTTAAATTTGAACAGACAGAAGAGAGCAAGGTGGGTAATTTTTTTTCCTTGCTAATCTTGATGGGATGCTGAAGATTTGCCAAAGATTACTTGAGGTTTCCATGGATAAGGTGTTAGTGAAGACTGCAGCAGTTTGAAGTGGTGTGAAGCAAAGTGATGTGTTGGTTTTGTAGGTTTTCTTCTAAATTCACTGGAAAGTAGCACTATCCTAGTACCACTCCCTCAACTGTTTGTGTTTTAGAAGTGAGTGTCACCTACTTAAAAATACTTGATATTATCCTAGGTAAACAACCTCTCATAGTCCAAAACAATGTTGTTCCAGAAAAGTTCCTGTCTCCTTGTAGAGAGCTTACAGCACCTTGCAGACCTGACACAGAGCCTTTGAAGTAAAAGAAAGTCTCTCAGACACCTCAAGGGTTTAGATAGGGAGCCTTGTGGACTGCACAAGACAGGTACCACCATCGAAAGCACCTAATAACTACTGACAATCAGTAGGTCTTAGTCTCCAAATCACTTGGATGACTCTGAAAATATTTATCCCAGGGCTCGCTGTACCTTCTCAGCAGTACAGAGTACATAAATGACACTCAATGAATAATATAAAAATTCTTCTAAGTACAAAAATATTTCTGTTCAGGAAAATTATAATTTTATGGTTTTTTTTTTTTTTTTTTTTTTTTTTTTTTTTTTTTTTTTTTTGGTCAATCCCTTTGTAAGCATCCCTTTGGCTATAGTATTTTCTTAAAGTGCAAATATGTACTATGTGTCAAAATAAAATATTTATTAAATACATTTACTTTGTGTCTGTTGAGTTATGAGTGGATTCTGAAGTGCTTCTTTGTTGCACCTGTTGAGGCCATTTTGCATTCTCTTTTGGCTGGAGACAATGAAAATTTGAAGCCTCACAATTCTGCAAAAAGAAATCGTTGAAGAGACTTTGAATTTTAATTGAACACAAGCATTCACTGTTGCTGGCACTCTAGGAACAAACACAGGAGCACTTAAATCCTCAAGGTGGGCATAGTTGTCTCTACCAGAGCCAGTCCTTATCTGTATGTGGGCTGATATGAAACAGGACTGCAGACTCATGGGTGCAGCTTGCCCAAGGATGCCTGAGGGGAACTATGGCTTTCCTGAGGTCCCCAGAGGGGGACAAGCCCAGGGATTGGTTTCTTTGCTTCTCTCTTTCTTGCAATAACCCAAGGAAAAGAGTATGAAGACTCTCACACCATGGCCTGCATTCCCCAGACACTAGAATGGTTTTGTAGATGACTGTGACGTTACTGAAGGTATAGACCCCTATGACCTCTGAGAAGAAAATGGAATGTACCTTTCCCCAACCTCCAGGGAGCCTGCATAGTAGCTAAGAAATTGAAGAAAATTCTGGCATTGGCAGAGGTTCAAAAACCTAGCCTTCAGTCCCAACATCTGATCCTTCCTGCCAGAGAAATTAACTCCTAGGCAGAGGAGCTAGCTGGTATTCAGACATGGACCTCAGCAGATTCTCATATTGGGTTTATCTCATGGAAAGTGATATGGCTGATAACAGCTCATGAGGAAGCAGGGAAGGCACCTCCCCAGGCCTCAATGTCTGTGTAAGCACTACTGGAGTGGAGGTGGGAATGGGAAGCTCAGACCTTGGCTTCGTGTGCGATTCCTCCTTGAGACGCCTGGCGCTGCAGCTATTGCCATCTTCTGGGGTTGCTTCACAAGGTTCCCTCAGCCCTCACTCCATGGCTTTCCCTGAGTATCTGCTAAAAGAGGCAGCCATGAGGCACCTTAAGCCTCTTGCAAGAGGTGAAGGACAAACAAAGGCATGGTTATCCAGTTATGTGCTCTAATTCGGATTAAAAATGTAGAACTTTGGGCACAGTTTTTCAAGGAGAATCTATGAATGACTAACTGGGCCTGTATACAGACTTATAACCAAAGGGTTTGTGAATGGTGAGATTAAGTTGCATTGTAGCTCTCTTTGTTAAGGGATTGGGTCCTTTGAATATGTAAGCAATAGATTATAAGGCCTAGAACAAGCAAAATTAGGTAAAAAAATTAAGTAAAAGTGATTCAGTTTAGGCTGGATGTCCTTCAGCTCCTTCTGTAAATGGTGAAGAGACCTGCAGGCTCCCCTTGGACCTGGACCTACTCTGGATTTCTTTTGGTGGTTGCTCAGCTCCCCTTACTGTCTCCATACAGAATCTGATGAGAGTGTCTTTTGTCAGAGTTATGGATGTGCCTGAAGTGAGTGGTGTCACAATTCCATTTAGCTTTCCTGTATGAAGATTTAGAAGAACAGAGAACCTAAAAAATGCTAATTTCCTGCCTACCGCATTTAAATTTCCTATCCACCGGATTTAAATAAAGCATACAGGGATGACTGCCTCAAATAATCTAGTTTGTACAGTTCAAACACATTCTTCAACCCAAGACCCAATTCAACAACTATTTTATTTCCTCACCCTGTTACAATCATTGCAGCCATCGATACAATGCAATTATGCTTAATCTAACACAGGACACCAATTATTTGTACTGATACAGTGGGATATTGACTGCCAGAGAATGGGAATAAAGGTCTGTCAAACTAAAGAGAGCAAATAATGATTGGTCCTTCAAATGATAATTCTAATTTCTGAAAAAGCAAAGAAATATCAACCCTTTCTTTAATCTTTTTGTATCATATCATACAGAAAGAGGTCTTGACATTCTTTGAAAGCTACTCAGAAGCTTCCACATGAGTTATGCATAAAGAGCTGAAGCTGACACATAAAAAGTCTTTAAAAACAATTCTGCAACTGTGGCTAGATCCACTGGGATTGAATAAGGCAGTCTTTAATTATACCCCCCCCGGAAAGCTGTGGATAGGCGGAATGTTTCCAGAGTTTGGCTAGACGTTGAGAGCTGTTTGTGGAGACAATGCTTTCACGTGTTGTAAATGGGATTTAGTCAATTACAGGGATGAGCTTATGCGGTTGCCTGTATGATCAGAGCCAAAGACCAAAGGTGTGTCATTGATTTTGAAGAGATTTAACATATGTGTGCACTTTGCAGGCAGAGACCTAATACTGAACTAAATAAACCTCTGTGGAAAGTCAAGCATGTCCACAAGCTTTTGCAAGAAGGGTCTGATGCTGTGCATATGTGCAGGAGATCTCTTTAGTACCTCCTCAGTTTACTTCAAACAGAAGCTGTGTTAAAAAGTCTATCTGTATTGCTGTAGAATTATACTGTTAGCTATATAAAAAAATAATACTTCCTTGCAAAAAATTTCCTGTTGTTTTAGCAGATTTTTTTCTTTGACAGAAAATGTATTGATCTGATCCTGAGAAAGTGAATGTAGTGCTCAACAGAACAGTTCCTGCCATATAATTTTGATGTTCATAAGGTTGTGTAATATTTCATATGAAAAGACTCTGTCAACTTCCACTGACTGTTGAATCTTAATATGATTCATACACACAAATATATTTTTCAGGAAAGCTTCTGAAGCAGAAAACTGACCTCATTGCAAAATAACAATTTAATTAAACATATGCGTATTTTAGAAGTATGTACATCTCTATAAATGTTTATTTTCTCTTTTTTGGTTTTTGTGGCTCCTATGGAAATACAATGTTTAACATAATATGGAAAAGGAAATTCATTAGAAATAACATACTTTGAAGAATAAACTTGTAAGAGCATGTAGTTCTGTATTGCAGCTTTACTTATAACTAAAGAAATAATGAAAGTTAATGTGTGAAATAGTTATAATTGTCAACATTTCTCGCTTCTGAGTCACTCAAACTTTATTTCCAATAATCTCAGTCCAAATGTTATCTTCAGATTTTCACCTCAGTATACCTGAATGTTTTTGCTAGCCAGATTTCCCATGTACCAATGGAAAATTTGATTTCTATTCCTGCCTTTTAAAAATTCTCTTGCTCTTCATGGGAAGAACCATCCATAATAAACTGAGAGGGGAGAGACTGGTTCCACTGGAAGCAAATTAAGCTTTTCCAGTTAGTTCCCTGAAATTAGAGGCTTCAGTCTCAAAACATAATTACAGGTAAAGATGGATATGCTGAGGTTGGTGTTAAGCCATTGGCTTCAGTGGGGACACATTTCATCCTCAAATGTTTTATTTTGATAATGTTTTAAAGTATTTGTGTGATTAGATGTGTACAAACATACACACACAAGAGGTTCCTCTCGCTCACGTTTAATATGGAAGAATACATGGTACACTCAAAGTAAGAGTGCATGAAGATGGTGTTCTTGGGTTGTTTTTGTATTTCTAAATACAGATATAGCTTGCAATGAAATTTTCATCTTTTTTTTTTTTTTTTTTTTTTGCTCTCCCTCAGATTAAAAAAAAAAACAACAAACAAAACCTCTTGTCATAAAGGAAATACTTTTCCCAGCTTGTCTCTGGCTGTGTTGTCAGGACCACTGTCTTACTCATGTGTGATGTTATATTTCCCCATAAAGGTTTGATAGGAGCTAAACATAGAAACTTTAATTCATTTCTTAGTCCTACACCAGTCAGTATTTTATAAACTTACAGCCAAATTTACTATTGAGTGTTACAAAGGTCATTGCTGCATAAAGCCACAATTTCTCTAGAATAGATATATTGCAGTTTTAAAATCTTCTGGCCTTTAAGCTAAGCTTACAATTTTGTGACCTGCTGCATGTTCACATGTTGTAGCACTCAATTTGAAAGCTGGGCATACTAGAGGTGAGTGCAATCCAAATGTGCCAATCCAAGTGAGACCAATTTGGAAAACTGTACCTAGAAAAAAGCAGAATCATAGAATAACCCAGTTTGGAAGTGACCTCAAAAATGTAGGCATGTTTTTATATCTGCTCTTAAAGAACAAAAGAAGGCCCAGCACAAGTATTGTACATCACTAAAATATCTTGACATCATTAAATTTGATTTAAAGTGGTGTAAAGGCCTTGAAACAGTCTGAATGACTTCACCTTTGCTGACACTGACACTGAGCTATGGATTTTCAAAATGAACCACTGTAAACCTCTGCAAAGCATGAAGACCTGAAAATTTTAGCAGACATTTTCCATGAAATGTCTGCAGATGGAGACAAAAAAAATACCCTGTAGGTATTGGTGCACAGATAGTCTAATGCTGCTGCAGTAGCTGGATGAAAAAACCAGACCCACCACATTGATATGGATTCTAATCAGTAATAAGATGGAGCAGAGAAATATATCCCAGTACTGACTGAGCCCTTCACTGTATAATTTTTGTTGCCATTTAGAGTCCATGATAAAGAATTTCAGCTCACAAATGCAAAGACCTTTCAAGAGAGTGATGCTACAAATTAGACACCTCAGAAGCACTGACCTAAAAAAAAAAGCTACTCCTCCCCTAAATGTAACTTTTGAGGTTTCTTTCTTATTTAAGAGCTATTTCCCCCTGTCATCATCCTAATTAGTGCCAAGGAAAAGTGCTGTGCTGCCCAAGAGGAAGGCTGTAGCTTTTTGCTGAGTCCAGTTGTTCTAAGCAGCTTGGACATCTTCTGGTCCTGTTAAGTAGTTAAATGTTGTCTCCATAGACCTACTGGGTCATTGATGCTCTTTGACTGTTTTCTTTTATTTTCAGTTGCTAAATCAGTTAGAAGAAGGAATGATATAACACTGTCCTAAGATCACTATTCCAAGTGAGCAATTGCTGCTGTAGTTGCCATAGGGACACTGAATGAATGCAGATGAGGTAGGAGATATCCAGAAGGCTCTGTGAACATGAGTTTCTCTTCAGCAGCCCAGTGTGACCAAAAGATGGGAGATTTTTGCACTTCCATAATGCTGGGCTGAAATGGCCATTTGGCTGTCAATGTGCTGCTTCAGCCAGAGACGTGATCACCTTGCTCACCATTGAAAGTGGAACTTGGCCTCTTAGGTGATTTTGAAAACATTACCACAAGTTTCCTAGGAGCAATACTTAGAAACAGCTACTTGCTGTGAAGACTAAAATACCACCAATACTGCATTCGTAATAAACCCACCAAGGAAAAGTGTGGAAGCTGCATACATATGAGACCAAGTGGTGTACTCAGGGACTGATAGAATCTAATTTTAATAAACTAATATTTGGAGAGGAATAGCTCCTCCACAGTGGAAGGAGCTATTATATAGAAGGTGTTCAACACTATGACAGAGACAATCTTTCCATGGATAAGGACTGATAAGCGAGCTGCCTCTCAGTTCAGCTTATCGATGACATGGGGTGAAAGTGGTCAGCTACATGGACAATGGTGATCATTTTTAGTGCAGTTATGTATTTGTATTTGCTTCTGTTCCAAACAGGGCTGGATTAAGGCACTGGTCATCATGGATATAGCCTGTAAATGCAATTACTTACTTGTCTAAACATCTTCAGAAAACTCTGGCAACCTTACGTGATAACTTGGTGACACACACCAGCACTCACAAACTCTACCTTTGGAGCACCATTTGCTCCCCACCAACTCATGGAAAGAGATGGATCTTACAGCCTTAGGCTCCCCACGTTTAGGCTTTCCACTGGAAGCTGCAGAGAAAGACCGATGACATTTATGATGACAAGAATCCCCTCTGCCCTCAGATGCTTATTCACAGTTGTATGTCAGGACTGAGTTTGGCACTAAATTATTCGGTTAAAAATACACAAATAAGTACAGACTCAGATTGTACATTTTTTGACGTGGACACAGCTCTTAATTATTGTGGCATGACTGCAGCCTTGGCTATTGTGAATGAACGCATTTCAATTGTCACCAGAGAAATTGTAGTGATTTGCTTCAGGTCACTTAGACTATCAGCTCAGACTTTCAGCCCCCAAAATGCAAATTTGTGCTGGGAAAAAACCATGCTGGCTGGGTGTAGGCTGCAAATCTAATGCTATTTCAAAGTGGTGTTATCCCTAGCACTGTGCATTGGATGTATTAACAGTGTAAGATACTCTTGAAAGGATTAACTCTAGATGGTATACCCAAGTTTGAGCCAGGGTAATTAATATGAAATAGTGAAAGGTATGAATGGGATTTTATAAGAACAGATGTAAACATTCCCCAACTAAATGGAATGTATTAGCAGCCAAGGGGTAATCAGAAGACATGTGGTTCACTGATAAATAAATACACGAAATCTAACATGTCTTGCTCAAGAGTGGACTAGACGGCAGTCTTTTCTCTATTCCCACTCACCAAAATACTGTCTATCCTTCCTCTTCACAGCATCTCTAAGCTTAAAGCTCTGCAACTTCTAAAATATCCTTCCCCTCCTCATTTTTAGGGTTATTATAGTATTATTAATGCTATGAATTACTACTTTTCAAAGTTGTCTGATGGAGGTTAATCAATCCCTTTTAAATCACTCAAGACTTAATTGAAATAAACAAACATTATCATATCTAGCTTCCAGCTGAAGGAGATGAATCACAGAAAAGTTAAGTTGCTTCTAAAGTCATAAAACAAGTCAGTAGGCAAATCAGGAGGAGAGGTAAGCAGCCCTGGACTTCTAGACTCCCACTGTAATGATTACATTAGCCTGACTTCCTAGAACCAGTATGTCTGAATGAGATAATTTTATTCAAAAGAGTTCTCAATTATATTCACATTTAGACTTGATTCCAGTATTGCTGTAGCCAGTGGGAAAACAGCAGCAGAAGATTTTGGTGCTAATGTATCCTTTTCAGCGAAAGGAAAGACTACTGTGAGACAGTGTGGGTGAAATAATTTTCCTAATGGGGTGGGTTTTTTTAATGTTAACAGGTGTTAATATTGTAAACTTGCAAGAAAGGCCAGGTGCTGTCTTCCGGTGCGACCTCACCTTCCTGGTAAATGAGTCCTTAACACGTCTCTGATTGCCGTGGTCAGGCACACCTCCCTCCGCCCACTGCTGGGCTCTCCAGCCTCACCGTACCCACAGGCAGGGAAAACAGACAGACAAGGATGGGTAATCCCGGGTGCAGGAAGGGTCACTTGACCATTCCTTGCTGTTGCTGTGGACCCTCCCCTGCTTTCCAGTACTTGATGACAGAGTGCAGGGCAGACAGGCGGGCGGTGAGCGTGGAGGAGAGCTGCTGTCACACACGGGTGGTGATGCAGCTCCTGCCTGGGGACTGATGGAGGAGGGAAGGCCTCCGAGATCTGGCGGTTGTCGCAAGTGACCCCAGCCAGCGGGAAGCAGGGTATGCTGCAGGTTCTTCGGGGAGAGTGGCCTCTGCATGATTTATGCAGAATACCCAGCCTCAAACCAACCCTTGGGGCTCCACAATAGACTGAAGTAACACAGGTAACAGCTTTCTGAGAAATGCTGAACATATCCTCCATCACCCCAAGGAGCAAAACCATACCGGGGCAGGTCTACCAGGCCTTCCTCCTGCTCCCTCCCTGAGGCAATAGGATAACCATCTGTGTACCACTCTGATACGTCAGCACTAAACACCCAGTTTGTACATGACACGCTTTATCTACCATTCTGTACACAGCCTATTGACACATGACAGTGGCAGCAGGACCTCAGCAATTTTCCTGATTTCTCCTGTTTATTCCTGATTTCCACTGGCACAAGAGAAATGGATCATTGCTAGGCAGCTTTTTACAGAGTAACTGGACCAGCAGTGGAGGGAGAAAGAGCTCACGTTTAATTTCTGCTTGAAAAATATCAGTGATGAAAAGGCCTTGTGCTAAACTTCTGTGATGGTAGACTTTCACCCTGCTGGGAGTAGTTTAGACCAGACAATTGAATAAACCTTACTATTAAGAGCAGATTTAAAATATCTTAATCAATGCAATCATACACACAAAAATTTCAGTGTAGCTGTAATCCTCATTAGCACATGACACCGTGCCTAATTTCACCTGCAATTACCTGGATAGACCGTGTAATTATGCCACATAATTACTTGTGCATTTTACAAATGAATGTGTGTGTCTGCAGCTCAAGATGATGTAGCTCTTTCATGTCAACCAAAGTCCCTTGTGCATTATCCAACATACCCGTGTCCTTTTTTTTTGAAAGCAAGGGCCAGAAGTTGAAAAAAGTCAACCAAGAGTACAAGAAAAAAATTAAACAATTTGGTTTAATTTTGCTTTAGGAGATTAGGATTAATTGATGGAATTTATTGGCAGAAGCTTGTCTAGAAACTGTAAATTATTGTAAGTGAAACCTGTTATTGCTGGTATCTATCAAACCTCTTTATATGCTCCAGGCTCTCTCTGAAGGCATAAGGAGATGAACAAATAGGAAATTCCCAAGCAGGAAATAATGCCAGGCCATGTTCTCGACTGTATCTAAATCTACTCAGTGCAGCAAATAGCAGGAATTACACTGGTGTCAGTTGTAATTCCCAAATACACTGTGATAATCTGTTTCAGTCTCCACATAGGTTTACAATATACACCTTATCATAGTTTACACTATGGAAAAGCAAGACTACCTCTAGAGGCCAGCTGTGTCAACTCTGGCTGCTGGACTCCTGCCCAAATTGTATAGGCAGTGCACGGATATCACCCGTAAAGACAAAAGACCTGATAGGCTGTTGCCTTGTATCTTACTCTGCCCTCTAATTGTATTTGTTCAAACAGAAGCGGGTATAAAATGCCACAGGTCTGATTGCATTGGTCTGCAGTCCCATGCAGGGAGTGGGAGGAGAGTCTTACAACTGACTGATGCTGCGTTAATTTGTCATTCCAAGAAAAAAACAAGATCTCCAAGAGAACCATATTAAAAATATAGTTCATGTGACCTCACTCGAAACATTTTATTCTGGGTTAGCATCTTTTAATCATTTTATTGTTTCTTCAACAAGAAGAAAGCAGTTTTATAACAAAAGCAGTGAGAGAAAAGAATTCAGCTGGAATAAAACCTGCCAAGAAGAAATGCAGTCATTCAGTAATGCAGTGAAACAAAGTCAAACTCACACCATGTTTTCCTCATCCCCAAAACAAATTATGTGCCAAAACAAATTTTGGTGATTAATATGTTCACCAGTAGTGCCAGGTCAGCTTTATTTTTAGTAAGTAACATAGCCCTTAAGTCTCTACAAAACAAAGCCCATTGCAGTGAGTGCAAGCTCAGCCCTAAACACATGGGACAAAAGGCGAGGTAAATGGGGAGGGAAGCCGCCTGCAGAGCTGTAATCCCAACCACTGGCTCAGCCTTTAGCAAATTATGCAGTTCTAATGGGTGCACTTTCCCTGGGAAGAGTGAGTAGCCCAGTTGTTCCTTGGGTGACAGGTTGCAGGTAGCTGCATCTTGCTCTCTGTTGAGGGCAAGGGTATTTGGACAAGATGAAGGGAGAACATATACTGAGGAAATGCCCAGAGACAGAAATTGCAGCACCTTGTCTGTGTAGTGTGGCAGTTAATGCCAGTCTAGAAATCTTAACATTTGGCTTTGTGTATGGGCTCTCGGTAGCCCATTAAAGAAAAACGAAGTAAGGTGAACCACCATCATTAGTTTTCTCTTGGGTGCTATATCAGACCAGAGTCAGCTGAAACCAGAACTTCCTTTATTGAAAGGACATTGTGGGAGTCTTAACCCCAGTGCTAGTCAGTACATTCTCAAAAATATTGGTAACATATTTGTAGAGACATAAAAATCTAAGGCTAACTATTTTGCCATTTTTCTGTGAACATCTATTTATACTTACACTTTAGAATTCCTGAGCGATTTTGCTCTTAACTTAGATTAAAATTTGATTTTTTTTAATAGCCAAGGCTGATATTTTAAAAAAGCATTTTAAGTGTTTACTTCTTAAACAGTTTTAAAAACATATCCAAGGTCCTGTTTTTAATGTAGAAATAAGAGTTTACAGTATCATACTGGATAAAGTTTACAACAAAATCTCCTGTCACTAAATCTGTGGCAAAGTGACAAGATCTATTTCATGCAGTAATTTAAATTTGTAGATTTCAAAGCCCTTGAGGAAATGGGCTGTAATCATCAACACTGATGATCACTGCTGATGGGGAACCTGAGGAGATAAAGGGATTCGGGGAAGGTCATCCAGCACTCCAAGACCTGAACTGCACCCTGCTCTCCTTGGAGCACTTGATCCCATGGGTGCTGCTGTGCTGCTACTTCTTTCACAAGTTGATATATATATTTTTTTTTGCTTCAGGTAGTTTGAAGCTAGGAGTGCAACATTCAGTCAGAGTGCATGCATATCCTCCCCACCCTGTCCCATGCTGTCTTTTTTCCTCTCCTCCCACATTTACTATGTCTATGATAATTTTTTTTTTTTGCAAGGATTTGCTGGAAGCAGTGATTGATAATGGGATAAACAAAAGCCATAATCTGGGTTTAACTGATGTATTCATCACCTTGCTTTGCATAAAAATCCTTGTGTTCAGCTCTCTTCTATCATGGACAAACCAGTCATACCATCTTTTTTATAAATATATCATTTTACCAGATAGTTTTCCTTCCCTCATCTCCCTCCTGGAAGGTTGCTCCAGAGCCTCTCTAATGCAGTACATATAAACTGTCTGCTGTCAGCTTATTCATAACTAGTTTTGGACCATCAGTTTCCATGCCAGCATTGCCCTTTGGGTTAAACACCCTCCTAAGTTTTGTGTATCTCTGAGTGTATGCCCCCCACAAGCCTACGTTTGCTATACTGAGCAAGAGAAGCTATATAATGCATTAGTCTAAAGAACACAGAGCAAAAGAACTTCCTTCTGCTCCCTTTATCTCTAGCTAGATACTGTTTAGACAGCTTAAGTAAGATATAAACTGTATAGTGGCTCTTGGCTCTGTTGTGCTGTGCATGGACTGCTTAGACCTCCATGGGAGATGGTAAAAGGGAGTTCTTGCAGGAGTTTGGGATTACCATGATTGTCATCCTACTCTCTGACTATGATTTCTTCAGGCTGAATCAATGTCCCTCCTCCACCACCGCGACACAAGCACGGATCCCTCTCTCCCCTGGATTGCCCTCTGTGTGTCCTCATAGTAGTTAAATGCCACAGCCCCTTTTATATGCTGCTCAGTGGAGGCTTTCTGAAGCTAACTTGGAGATCCTGCTGCCTTGAGGCATGATCCAGATTTATTCTGAGTATACTCTCCAGTTATTTGTCTCTCCTTTTACTCTGGATGACCTAAGAGCCTGTGGAGCTCTCTGCAACAGCATTTGGTACAAATATAGTATATCTAATACACAGTATTTTCTTTGAGAAATTTGCTTTTGAAGTTATTTGTTTTCTGTCTATGCCTTTGATGGATTTCTAGCTCTCACAGTCATGTTCTGAGATAGAGGTAGCTTTTGCACTGAGTATCTGCAGTTTTGCATTGGAGATCTGTATATTTTTTTCTGACCAAATCCTATGTAAGCAGGTGAATATAACTGCCTTATTTCTTATTCCACTGGACATTTCCTTGACATTGCAATGCTGATGATTTGATTTACTTCTTGTATTCTTTCTGCCTTCTAATAGCATGTCTGAGTCTCAAGGGAAGGAGTCTCCAATCTGCTCTTTGAAACAACTGGCTATTCACTTCATGGTGTTGCTGAGTTCTCCTCCCACCTTCTTGGTAGACTCTTTGGACTCCATCATCAATTCAGTTTGGATACTGTAAAACACAAGTATTGAACTACAGAGTGTGTCCATGACTGTATGAGCTCTGCCCTAGCAAATTGTTATGAAGCTACAGATAAACAGAAAATTTTGCTAAATTAGGATGTGCCTAAAGAGAAATTCAGGATTCATAAAACAGTGAATCACAGGAAAACATGGATAGGCCCTCCCTCTTGTTCTAAAGAGGCTAGGAATTATTAAAGAACAATTGTATTTTAGAATGGAAAACCAGCTTTCCAGCATAAATTCCTTGCACCTAGTATACAAATCCAAACCAGCATTTGTCTGACTAACCCATCTTCAGATCCTTGGCAGAAGATGGAGATTTGCTTTTGCTCTTTCTTTTCAATTTATTGTTTAGCAGCATTACTAAGAGGAAGAATGAAAAAGGAAAAAAGGGAAAAAAGAAAAGCACATGTAAGAAGCAATTTCAAAAATACCTCAAACCATCTAAAGATACATGTTCCTCTTAAACAGTGAAGAATATTTGGGGATGAATAAAAAAAATTTCTGGAAAGCTACACTGCTGTTATGACAAGGCTATCAATCCAAGGTAGGAGCTATCTAATATTATATAGATATGTGTGGTGTAGTTCTCTCAACTGCAGATATCCACAGCTTAACGAGTCATTCCAGGCCTCCTCTGAGTCCACACAAGGCAAAATAAGCACATTGAGGCTGTGATTCATTGCATCTACCACAGGTCTAAAATAGGTCATATAAATCACGTCCTGTAAATGCCTGATTCCTTCCACTGACTGTAAAGAAAAACAAGTCTAGATGCAGGTATCTATACCTTGTAGGCCTTTGAAGATACATGGAGAGGGTGTCAGATCAGACTCACAGTGTGCTTAAGTACAAGGAGATTCAGAGAGATCTGTGGGCAAGACAAGCAATCAAACATAGGCAAGAAATAGTAGGACAGGTACCTGAAGACATGATCAGGTTGATCACAGATTAGTCAGAAAAAACCACATAAGTTGCAAGGCATTGCAGCTTGTACCATCTGACCATACAAAATGAATGTGATGGACATACTAAAGAGACAGAAGAACAGTGTTAGTAAAAGACCACAAAACAAGTATCTCCCTAATTTAGTCCATGTCCATACATTCCTTCATACCTGCAGCCATACTTTTACCTTGTTATTAATGTTTTTGGCAAGAATTAACTAAAGTCTGAATTTGATCTTTTAGGGCAAAATTTTGCATCTCCGCCGAATCCACGGAGTGTCTTCAGCTGATCTAATGCAAGTTAAACCACCCCACATCTAGATGGATTTAAAATATTCTGATTTCAGTGAAGACACAGTTTTTGATCTGTGTAAATGCTCTGTGGTCAATTTTTGCCTTGATGTTGGTTCTTTTCTCATTTATTCTCCAAAAGTGGTTCTGCTTCTCTTAGGGTGGTGGCACCAAGAGAGATCCCTTTGGAAGGGAGACCAGTGAGCAGCTGTTGATGTATGTGTCACATGGTCATAGAGTTCACCACTGAATTTGGCCCACAGTCTGAAAAATGAAATGGGTTTTTAATTAGGGAACTGTCCTGCAATTTACTATCTCATAGATAATAACCTTATCAGGATTCTGAAAATATTAATGCAAACTACTGGATTGTTTTAAAATCAGACCATCTGCACAGATGTCATATAGCATACAAGTACAGGGAGGCTTGAATTTATCTTAAGAGATTTAACTTGTTTTTCCCCAAAAAACAAAAGAACTCACAATAGATTTTCGTTCAGAAAATAATTAACACAGTCTTAATTTGTGTTTCATTTTGGACTGATGCCTGTTTACTGTGTGTTCTTTTCTATAAAACCTCTCAAGGAATATCATAATTCCAGAACAGCTTTTTTTATTGACACCCATTTTCCCAGAGTACTCTTTTCTTCATGATTTGGCTACAGTTTTAGATCATGTATTTTTATTGACAGTGAGACTACTCCATTTGGTTGACTTTTTCAAACACTAGCAGCTATAACTGTTGTTTAGACTGCCAAGGTTTCCTCATTTACACATGAAATCATCCCATTCACCTCTCTAGGAAAAGGCAAGTCAGATCCAGCATTTGTTACTCTCAAGGAGAAAAAGAGGAGAAATGGTAGCACCACCTCATTGGAATTGCTGTTTCTAACTTACAGCTGTCACTACTGAGGACTCAGGGAAGATGGGCAAGGGCAACCACCCTCCATGTTATTGTCCCAAAACTTCTTACAGAAAAATGATGATGTAACCTTTAATCAAAAATTATTTCTTACCAGTCTTTTCCATGATTCACCACTGAACTGTAGCAGAACACTGTCAAGCTTTGGGCATCTTCTACAGCATTTGTGAATCAAGGATTTCCAGTGGGTAGCTGGAAAAGCAAAGCATATTGAGGACGTGGGATAAGCAGCCAGTGACAACAGACAAATGAATGCCTGTGATTTCAGTGGATGGGATTTGGTGTCCACAAAGGTTCTGTTTCTCAGACTCAAATCTCTAGCTGGAATCCAGAAAATTGGATCTGGCTCTTCAGGAAAGTAGGAAGAAGAGCTTTAGAAAAGAGAGTAGGTTTATCAGCTGTAGATAACAGTGATTTTTTTCTTATATTTTTCAACATCCTTTTTCATGAAGCCACCACAAGCTCTTATTAGGCACAGACCAATGGGCATGGGACAATTAATTAAGAGTGTCAGAAAGTTCACCTCATCTCATTTAACAACCACTCTGATCACCACACATAGCTTTTTCTACTGGGGAAAGGCAGTAAATTATTAAAAATGAAGAAAACAGTTGAGTTTTGAGGTTTTATCACTAGAAATGAGATTGCTATTTTTCCAGGATGTATTTTTCTTTAGTTAAAAGTCACTGAAAATAATAATTGGTTTTGTGTTGCTCAGATACTTACTATCAAGAGAATTGTTTCTTGCAGATAAGGCATCAATTACTTGATGACTTCTGCCCCTTTTAAATCGGCAACTGATAAGCATTATTAGATGCAGAATCAGAGGAAGCCTTAAAGATATGATCTACATCCTATGCACCTGTGCCTAACCCAAATGGGGAAAATAAAAAATAATCCCAAGAAAAGAATATGCACAATGAGAAATAAGATCCATATTTTACTCTCTGTTTTATGTCTCTGTAATCTTGATTAGTACTCAGTTTGAGGGACTAAATGTACCGTGTTTCCTCTTGTGTTTCCGATATTTTTTTCTCTTCTGCATCTGAGAAGGATGCTCTGGGAATGCAGGCCTGGACCTACATTTCATGCAAATTAATGTAGCTCACTGAGATCAACAGAGCTACAATGCTCTAAGCTGCTAAGGATCTTTTCCTACATCTTATTTATCTATTTTCAGGATGGACATAGTATCTTAGTTCATATTAAAGTATAGAGTTCATCATAGCACTAATCTCTAAGACACAGGCCTGCCTATCTTCTGTGATAAAGGAATTACATTTCTTCTGTTGTGATGATAAAAATCTACTATTCCTGGGAAGATGACTTGCTGAAACCTGAATAAATTGATCATACCCTACTCTGTGGTAGGAGTTGAAGAGATGTGACTGCTGACCTAACCAGTGAAAGAGATCTCTGCTGTTATTGCAGTTAAGATAGCAAGGCTCTGCTGGTGTCACTCACGGATGGATAGTGTTGGCTTGGTTATGTGTGTGTGGGATTGACCCTGGCTGGATGCCAGATGCCCACCAAAACACTATCATTCCCCTCCTGTACAGGGGAGAGAAAATAAAAGGAAATACTCATGGGTCGAGATAAGGACAGGGGGAAATCACTCACCTCTTACCATCATCGGCAAAACAGACTTGACTTGGGGAAAATAAAACCAAACCTTAAGATACCTTCCCCCTAGCCCTCCCTTCTTCCCAGCCTCAACTTCACTCTTGATTTTCTATACCTTCCCTCTCTCAGAGGTGCAGGGAAATGGGAGCTGTGGTCAGTTCATCACATGCTGTCTCTGCTGCTCCTTCCTCCTCAGGTGGAGGACTCCTCACACTCTTCCACTACTCCACTGTGAGATCCCTCCAACAGGAAACAGTCCTCCACAAACTTCTCCAACATCAGTCCTCTCTGTGGGCTGCAGTTCTTCATGAACTGCTTCAGCATGTGTGCCTTCCAGAGGTTACTGTTCTTCAGGAACAGGCGGGTCCAGCATGAGCCTGCCACAGGGTCGCAAGTCCTGCCCGCAAACCTGCTCCAGCATGGTCACAGCTCCTCTCGACATGGGTTCAATGGTCCTGCCCAGAGCCTGCTTCAGCGTGGTCACAGCCTCCTTTGGGCATTTACCTGCTCCACTGTGGTCCTCCATGGGCTGCAGGGGGACCTCCTGCTCCACCATGGGCTGCACCATGGCCTGCAGGGGAACCTCTGCTCTGGCACCTGCAGCACCTCCTGCCCTCCTTCTCCACTGACCTTGGTGTCTGCAGAGCTGTTTTTATCACACATTCTCACTCTTTGGCTGCTGTTCTCCAGGTTTTTGCCTCCCCTTTCTTAAATACATTACCCCAGAGGCTCTACTACCATGGCTGATGGGGTTGGCCTTGGCCAGTGGTGGACCTGTCCTGTAGCCATCTGGCATTGACACTATCAGGCCTGGGGGAAACTTCTGGCATCCTCTCACACAAGTCACCCTGTAGCTCCCTCTCTGCCAAAATATTGCCCAATACAATGCTCTGTCAAAAAA
>VZTJ01001566.1:861063-896229 GCA_013397795.1 Orthonyx spaldingii | reverse complement strand
AAAAAAAAAGAAAGAAAGAAAAAATATATATTACAAGTTTGTTACTGTTATTGTGGCCATGAAAAATGCATGGATCAAGTATGGGATACCAATAAATTGCCACAATATATATTGTAAAAAAATGTAATAATTTCCAGTAGGCAGCATTCAACCCTGACACAAGATTTAACCCAGTCCAATGTTTGCTCCTGATTTTTCCTGAAGTCTATCAAACATGGAGAGGGAACAAACAATGTTTGTTGTTGAATACTCAGAGGTTTGGTGGGTCTCAGCTTTCTTCCTGCTACACTCTTTCTCAGGGTCCTCAAACTATACTAACAAGACACAGATATTTTAAGTGACCAAAACAGAGGTGTACCCTTATTCATGTGGTTGACTGTGGAGCTATGCCAAGTTGTTTGTTGGGGCTGTATGACATGCTCCTCAAGTGCTGGGAAAGCACAGGATCAGGAACCCTGGGCAGAAATTTCTGCTTATTTGATGGAAGAAGGAGGTATGGTCTGTTGAGGTCAAAAGGCTGAATAATGCTGGTGCAAAGAAGTGGTTCTCAGGCAATGGCTTGTAGGCATCATTGTGCCCTAAAACTGGGACTAAGAGCAAAGTATAAATTGCCTGCAGCACATCACCTACTCAGCAGTTTTGCCCACAGCCAAGTCACAGGTCTCTGGCTTAACCAGTAAATACTCAGCCTCTTTTGAAGAGACTGTGAACATAATTTAAGAAATTATCACTTTTCGAATAAATATTTATTTATTTTTAGGCTCCTGAGTGCACTTTCTCTTTTTATTGATATTACTTCGCACTTCTAATGCCTGAAATATTCCCAGTTATAATTACAAAGTGGAACATTTCTTTGTTGTTTCTGTTTGAGTTTTATGGTCTGGATAGCATTTAGCCATAGTGAATGTCTGCCATTTCTATTCATTATTTACTGTTTATATTACAACAGGAGAGTCTGAGAACTGGACAGCTAATACATCAGATGGATTTGCCAGAAGTGCAAGTAAAAAGCTTTGCTCCAGGCAATTGTGGAGGACTTCTCTAAGTCAACGCTGCCAGGAGTGGGGTTGGGATCCCTGAGTGCACAGTGCAAGCTGCCACGGATAGAGCCACATCGTTGAGCAGGGAGGTGAAAGCACCAGTGTCAGGGCGGCTGCCTGAAAGGTGGAGGAAGAGTGAGTCTAAAACAATTTGGGGTTTTCTTGCTAAACCATACTTTGAGAAATACAGAGTCAGAAATGTTACTTTGCTCTGCAGGGCAATCCTGAGGGACAGCCATGGAAAAGGGACTTGGAGAAGGCAACACAGGTAAATTGTTTTGCCTGGCATGAACCTGCATTTGCCACTAAAAGTGGGAATAAAATGTAGCTCCTCATAATGTAGCTCCTCATATTTCTAGCTCAGCACATTACTCAATGACACTGTCCTATTTGCTCAGCTTTCCAAAATGGCCATGCTCACCCCGCCATCCCCAGCCCCCAGTGAAGTAACAAGCCACCTACGATATTTTTTCTGCCCTAGTTTCTTAAAAAAAAAAAAAAAAAAAAATTACAACACCGCCAACCACTTTTGCACAGCAGTCTCGGTCGTCTTTCACTACTCTGGTCCATCCAGCCTGTTATTTAAGTTCTCCCTGAAAAAAATCCCACCACTTTCTTCCACAATGCCCACACAAAGTGAGTCAATGTTCTTTTCCATTCATCTCAGAGAGACCAGGATTGCATCCAACATATTTTCTCAAAAAAAAGACAAAAAGGAAGAAGCACGGGTAAAACCACCAGGACATTCATATAAATCAGCTGAATAGTTGCACAACTGTGTTTCTACAACCCTTAATCTTCTTCATTCACACCCCCCCTACTACCAAACATACCATGTGGACCTAGGAGGTAACTATTAACTTTGTGCATAGCAGAATATTCTAAAAACCCAAACATAGTAGCAACTTTTTTCCCCATGTGATCATGCTTTTCTTCCCGAAATGAGTTACCCCATTAGAGTAAGAAAGTTCCCTTCTTCACTTCTATAGAAATCTAGGTCCTGGGTGGTGGTTCCATCTCTGCACAGCTGTCAGAGTACAGGCCTCATGGACTCAGGCAGCAACACAAAAGCTTAATTTCTGTGACACAGATCTCATTTGTTTCTGTATTGTGCTTTCTGGATGTTGCATGTCAGCAAATGTCAGACCTCAGCCAGACTTTAACAGCCCTGGTGCATCTTCATGGGGTTTCTGAAAGGCAGAAGCAACAGTTATCCTTATTTTACAGCTAGGATGTCAGGATGCTAAGCGGCTGTGTTCTTCGTGCCTTTTCCTTCGGAAAAACCAGAAGAAAAACCAGGACCAGCTTTGAAACATGGCACGGGAAGACTGAGGGGGAGCTTCTGTGAGCCCCAGGGGCAGTGCTCCATGGTCAGCAGCAGGATGCTGGCTGGGGGGAGCATCTCTGTGGAGTGTGACCTGGCTGGTGCCATGACTCCAGGTCCTGGTGGGGGAAAGGTATCTGTGCTGTGCCCAGCACAAGCAGCGAGCCTGGCGGGTGCTGTTTGGCACATTACAGCTCTCTAACCCCCTCAGCACATAGCTGCTGGCTGAACAGCATTTCTGGAAAAAAAAAAAAAAAAAACCAAAACAAACCACACCCAAAGACCCAACAAGCTGTTTATTTATAAGTTTCTAAAATTTATGAATTTTAGGTACTCAACTTGTTTTATAAAATACATTCAGATAAAAAAGAATAGCAATGTAAACATGGAGATATCAAAGCAGGCTGTTTCCCATCAAGACTGTTCAGAAAACTTACATTCAGTTAAATTCTGCAAAACCCTTTCTGTAGAATGCCCCTGTGAAGATGGGGCTTCTTCCAGTTTCTGAGTAATTATGGTTGGTAATAAATTTTCAACTTCTCTGAAATTAAGTTAAATTGTACAAGTGATTTCAGTGAGACCGGGATTGGGACTCATGGTCTGGACAGCACTGGTTTTGACAGACATAGCTTTCCTAGTATTCCAAGAACAGAGTTGTTGTTGTTGAGGTTTTCACTATTCAGAATAATATAATGCCAATTGTTTAAAAAAAGTTTAAAGCTGAAAATAATTTGCTATTTTTAAAACAAATACTCTGACCCCTTGCCTTTGTATTAAGTCACAAAGATGAAATAAATGTGAACCATTCTTCTGCTGTCAACAATTAGAGAAACTGTATCTGAATATGCTTTAAGTTTTACCAAGGTACAAGGTATGCTGATGAAAACCCAGAATGTAAAAATGTTATGCTAACTGATAATTTCTGCAGTAAGAACATACTGCTGGATTTTCAGAGACAACATGCATGTACTAAAGGATTTGATGTGCCACTGCTCTGTAAAATTCACCTCTGTGTAGAGGGTCCCTCATGCAACACTTGTGAAGTGTGTTTTAAGGAAGAAGTCTTGCGGATGTCTTCAGCTGAGCAGGAAGGAAGATTTCATCCTCTCCAAGAAGAGCCTTTAGGAGTGATTACCAATAAAAGAGTGAGAAAACTCACTCTACATTGTATCTAGCCCTCCAGCAAGCCAGCGAAAAAGTGGCTTAAGAGTAAACAGATCAGGTTTTAGCTCCTCTGAACTGCCAGCTGGCTTCACCCGCTGGAGTATTGTGAGCTTTGCACTGGATCTGTACATTGGGTTAGCACTGAAGTGTGAGTGAATCACAGGGAAATCATAGGCTGCAACTTAAAAACAGAAGGAAGGAGTCCTGCCAAACAGGAATAATTGGCTGCAGGCATGAGCTTTCCCCGGTCTCCAGCTCATTCATTTCTGCAGAATGGCTCTACGAAAGCGTCAACATAAATTTGACATTCTTATGGAAAACCACCTCTAGGTGGAAGTGTTGACCCTGCAGACAGAGATGAGATCATAAATATCTATGTGGCAGGAGTGATGGCAACTTTTTTTTTTTAAACTACTTCCTCTGATATTTTGCTTGAAACTGTAATTAGATCAGGTGCCTTGAGATTTATACACCTGTGAGCAGGTTGCAAAGCTCACTGGAGCCAGGAATTTGTTTCTCTCTGGGCCCAGATCCAGTGACTATGGTTCAAAGAAGCACTTCAAAGGACATTCGCCTCGGTGAATGCAGCAGCAAAGGTGCATTTTAGGTTTTAAACACATGCTTGTGTGCAGTTCCCAGACTCTGTGCTTGCCATCTTGACCATGTTTTTATTGACATTGCAGCCTAAACCTGTGATTCTCGGCTTATTCAGTGCCACAGAAAGTTTTGATTTTAACTGGACAAAACAAGAACATAGTTGCTACTTCCTTTTCCCTCTTTTGAGAACAAATTGCGAACTCCTGGCTCCATATTTAAGTCATTCAAAGGATGAGTCCTGTTCTTCAATTTTAAGTGATATGTAAGACTGTCTCTATTACAGACTGTGCTGGTTTAGGGCACCACTGTCCCGCTGCTGGAGTTGAAAATATGTAAACAAAAACAAAACCTGTGCCGGCTCTCTCTGACTGAATTAAAGGGACAAAAACTCATTTCTGAGCATAGCAGATGATATGGAATATATAGCATAAAATACATAATATAAAATCACTCTAGGACATTGCCTTATAGAGTGAATGTGTGATTCAGAAGGGATCAGAAACCATCCTTCTCAGACTGATTTCTGCACAGATCTGAGAGTAAGATGGACTGTTTAGTTCGCTTTTCCAGGTGATTGTGACAGTTTCTTTTCAAATGCTCCACCTGCCCCTTGCCCTCTTAATGCTTTAATAACGGTAAATCATTTCAGAAAGGTTTCATTTTCTTTATTTATCTTTCTGTTTCTGTTTTATGCTGAAACCTGATAAGGGCTTCTTTTGGGTTGGGCCAATATTTTCATAACAGCTAAATGACACTGGGATACAGCTGAGCACTATTTTTCCACAGGTATGTTTTATTTACTGTCAAACCCATTGCTTATATTGACTGAAGATGTCTCACTGACCATTTGTCATGCAGCAGAGAGTCTGGAAGGGAGGTGAGACCATTGCTGGTACATCTTAGAGCTCTGTGGTCACAACTTGTCCCTACCTACAGGGACAGTGGTTCAACTCTGCTTTCTACCTGAGTGAGTTTGCTTGTGTCTCTCACCCACCTGATGAGTGCCATAAATGCTGTCCTACCAGGTACCCTAAGTGCAGCCTTAATGATCACTGCTGATAGCTCTGTTCCTCACTGTCTGAAAAAATCCTTCAAATTAGAGAGCAAGGTTAAGCAGAGAGCAAGGTTAAGCTGAAAGCAAGATACTGATAGAATAACTTTGGATCTGAATTCATGGCCAGGTAGTAAAGCTTGTGCCAAGTGCTTTGAGCATTACCTGAGCCTATAGGAAGGGCTGTGCCATTAGTCCAGCACCTAGGCAGTGCTTCCACCAGCATATTTACTTCTCACTAGCTTCCAGTGAAGGACTGTTTACTTTTCTCATCATCACCATCAGGTCATGCCTAAAAACAAGTTTCCCAGATGCCACTGAATTGTGTCCTGTAAAGGTGTTTGTGTGTGTAAACAACTAAGTCAATGAGAGAACTGACTTCCATCCACACTGGAATGAGACATTAATTAATCCAGGCATAAACCTGTATCAGTAATTTGTTCTTTGGAGGGAGGTGGCTGAAAGAGAAAGAGAAAGAACTAACCTAGAAAGCCGATGTTGTCAGGGACTGAAAAGCTCTTCAAAGGGAGTTGGGAGTTGCTGGACACAAAATAAATATTTTGTAGCCCACCAGTAAGGAAGGATATACCATGTTTATGTATTTTATATCTTCATATCTGTCCTTATGTGTAGATAGGTAAGTGTGTAAGTGTATTCACTATGTATCTCTCTCTCTAGATTTGCACAAACATAAAGCTTATTTCCTTAGTCAGTATAAGCTCAGATCTATTACAAAGCCTCAGCCCTTTCAGGAACACCTTTACACTTCCCCTGATGATGTACCCAGCTATGATGGTTTGTGGGGCAGGGAGATTGTGTTACTTGGCTGAGCTCAGCTCTCTCTGCCAGACGAAACAAGGAAGATTCACTGTTGGTGAACTCCACATGCCAGATTGTCCTAGTGCACTTCTCACTGAGATTGACCACTGGTCCTGCTAGAGCCAAGTGTGGATGCCTTATGCAAGAATGGAGCTGGGAAAGAATTTTTATCACCTCCACTAGACAGCAAACTAACAATGTTTAATAGATGCTTTTATTTTGAAGTTAAGAACTAGATGACCAGCAGAAAAATAAGGTTCTTCTTAATAATGGGTTGTGCATGTAACCTTTCCTTCCAGGCACAAGCCTTTGCACTCTGTTTTATTCAAAACATATCATTTTCTCATAATCTCTTCAAGTATCAAGTGCAAGGAAATGGCTTTTTGTTCACAGGGTAGCTCACTGATTGATTATGTGTTCATACAGGGTCAAAGTCTCATCTTCTTTATATACTGTAAACTGCATGAATTGCCACAATCTTTATAGAGGAATATCACTTTACTATTAATCATTGTTATCATTAAAATATTTGGACTAGTCACCATAGATTTCTTGTAGTTAGTCTGGAAATTTCAATCTTTTTATTATCTGGTTAGCTAAATGATCAAGAAAGAAGCTCAAAGATGCAGTTGCACACTTGGGTTTGTGCTTTGGATTCCGGCGCCTTTTTGCACCCTCTCTTTATTAGGGAAAAAAAAATCTAAATGGCAGAGCACTGTATCCTGCAAGCATTTCATTCCACCCACGCAGTTCTTTTTCTTTAAAACAGTGGCTTATTCCCAACTGGAAAGGCAGCAGTCTAGCTAGAAGACAGGTTATGTTCAAGAGAGAAAGGAAGGAGGTAGCTGAATCATAGCAATTTAACTCTGGCTGGGTAGATGTAAATCCAGCCACTGGTTGCTGCTCTCACAAGCATAGTATGATTTCAGATACAGGGAATGGCATATTGTTCTGGGTAATGAAGGCTAGAGGTCAGAGCAGGCTATGCATTTGCCTTTATTGCTAGCACTCCAGCAGGTGCAATATTCATTGCCTCTGTTCTGTGCACAGCCATCTCTAGCATTACTAATGAAATGTCAAATCATATTTTTATTTACTTCCTTTCTTCATCACCTGCAAACAGCCACATTGACAACCCCCAAACCAATCATTTGTGGGTTTCTAAGGATGCCATCAGTAAAAGTCAGTCATCAGTAAAGAGCAACGCTTTCTGGAAATAAAATAAACAGGTTCATTTAAGGCTTTTCATAAAACAAATGTTGCAACAAAATTAATTTGTCCAGCATTAGTCATCCCCCTTTCAGCATGTTAATACTGTTTCTTCTGGAAGAAACTGGATTTTTGAGGGGTTGAAAATATCCTCTGTTACACTCAGCACTCACAAAGGGCAGAAAAGGCACACGTCTGAGTGTGTCATATTAACATGCTTCACTGTCCTGCATGTCCAAGTCATGCAGGCTGGTTTTGGTCATGGATCAGTTGTTATTATTTTCCCATGACTAGCTACTTATACCTTCTGTTTTGTCAAAATCTTTGCCACAACAGGCAGGAGGATGGCTCTTTTTTGTGTTGATTTACCTCAGAATCAGGTGGCTTCTAAGGAACATAAACATCTGAGAATGGTCTCTTCAAGAATGTGGTAGAGCCCAGTTTTCCAAGATGTGATAGCTCAGGGTGCTAGATAATCCTATTTATGCTCTCTTTCCCTCAAAAGTTTGGACCAGATGATCTTTCAAGGTCCCTTCCAAACTGGGCTGTCCTGTAATTCTGTGATTCTGTGATTTGGTCCAAGTGTAAGGCTGCACCAGAAACCTTCCAAGAGAAGCAGTATTTGATTGTTTCATACCCAGACTAAGTTTCCGCTGTGAGGCAGGCTGTGCTACCATAGGTGTGGAAATGGATAGATGGAGGAGTGTCTCTAGGCTCATCCCCTCAACCTCCTTCCTTTTGTTCCTTTGCTCTGGAGTTTGGCTTTTACTTTTCACGTTGAGAGGTTTTTAGGGAACAGAGTGTTTTGATTGCAGAGGGTTGCTTGGGAGGCAGAAATTGCTGTTGTAGGGCTCTTGGTTACTCTGTGGGAGCATTGGTTTGTGCTGTCCGTGGGCAGCAGTGAACTCACCAGGAGTTTCCTCCAGTAACTGAGACATGGATGTCTTCTCGACATTGAATGGCCTCATGTGTATTCACAGGGATGGAAGTTTACTTGGAGCTCTTGGGTAGGACGTATTGCTGTTCCCATCATTTACTCACTGAATGCAAATTTTCCAACAGACTGATGACAATGGGTGGTGTTTGGGGCTCTTGTTTCCTTTGCAGATATAGGACATGAGAAAGGCAATGTTTTCTCTGAGGACGAAAGCAATCTGTCTGTGCCTACAGGTCTCTTTTTGATTGCAATTAATTAATCACAAGTACATGTTAGAACTGTGCCAAGTATGCTCTGATCAGAGAAGCACCCAGTCAAAGGACAAACACATAGAGAGAATTTAGAGGAAAGCCAGGCATTATGTTACACTTTGTGGAAGAGCAAATTTGCAAGAACAAATAATATTTTGATCTTTTCAGGGGGGATATTTTTGGGAGCCTACAGAGAATGTCCACCAGGATTAGAAAAGCACTTCATAGTTTCTGCTGAAGAAGATGTTCATCTTCCCAGCTTTTTCTTCAACACCTGTTGTTTTTCCAACCTATGCCAATCCAGCTCCTGCTCAGAATTAATGTGGTAGGTAGGAGAGAAGGAACAACTTTCTGTCAAGGTGATGAGGAAGTTCACCTCAGTTATATTTCAAAGCATCTCAAACTTTTAAAGGAAGTATTGGTTTCTTAAAGGCATTTAGACACATCTCTGTTTTTTTTTATTCTGTATAAGAATATGTAGAACATGGGTGATGTTGGATGCTTGTATTCTTCTGGTCTTTCAGCTTCTCTGTCCTGGAAATAGAGCTTTGTTACGTGGACACTTGAGGAAAGGGAACCAAAACTTTGATTAATGACCTGCTTCGTTGCGACTGGTTGGTAAAAGATGATTTGAGGCTTGCTGGCAGCTCCTGCTCAGAAGCAGTGTGTTTTCTTCTTTGAGAGCAAAGAATTAGCCTCATAATTGTTTACATTTAACCCTGTGAGGGCTTTAAAGATTTATGTAGATTATCTGTATGTCCTTTTGGGTGCAGAATTTCATGATCATTGACCTAAATTGCCTTCACAATCACTGTGCTGTTCCTCAGCATTGCAGAGACATTTCATGAGCTCTGACTCGTCCTCTGAACAGCACATCACAGGTTTGCTTAGGAAGACACTTAACTACAGTAGAGACTTAAGCATTTATGCAGACCCATAACTGCCTGCCACTGCTCTGAGCACCTGTCCTGGGAAAGTTATCAGCAATAGCAAACTTTCTCACAAACTCCCTGAGATTCTGGCTTCTGAACATGAAAACTCTTCTTCTAAGAAGGACTGAAAAAGGTCATGGTGTGCTTTTCAGAGAGAAAGAAGTGTCAGTAATCTGATATTCGGCAAGCTGAAATTTCTGTGGAAACGTGACACCTAAAGCACGTTCCATGGTGCTTTAAGACATTTTTCTTCCAATTATTTTACTCTTCATTAGACAGCTAAATAAATTTTAGGCTCTGAATCCTAGGACATTAAGTAGTGTTACTAAGGAGAAACACAATATGAAACATTAATATACCTGTCAAACTCTTATTTACTGTGGAAGTTCCTGTATCTGTGTGCTCAGATTCATCCAAAATCTGGATCCTCTTTGTACAGACCTCAAGGCTTTATTGATGGACTACAGTTGACCTGTTAGCTCACAGAGACAATCAGCATCAATATCTACAATGCACTTGCTCCCCTTTGAGAGGTCTCTTGCCTAAAGCTTAAAAAACTGAACAAGTGACCTCAACTGACCCTACTTTTTCCAAGTCAGAAGTTTCATGTCCTACGTGTCCCATGGATGGAAAATGACATAGAGTGATAAAACATTAGAGGGATGACCTTTTCGTGACAGAAATACTAAAGTTTGAAGTTAGTCTTTTTCCATAATCAGAAGACCAGAATGAATTTCAAAATCTCAGCTTAAAGGGAGTATCAGTGTTTGAGACCAGATTTAAATCTTCTGGTTATCCCAGAAAGAAAAATCAAAAATGAAATTTGTTTCTCCTCAAAGTGCTTATCTGCACCTCTATTCCTAATGCATGACTCTATCAAATTTCAAAAACCTAGCATGATGGGAAATTGGAAATCAATTGTGTCAGTCATGCACCCTGATGAATACATCTGTATTATCTTACACTGGACTTCTTCAGTGACCAAGCTCTGATAGCTCTAAGATTGCTTGCTGTGTGGAGACAGCAAAAAATTCAACATTGCAGTTCTAGTTCAATGAGTTGTTTGATACTAAGGACTCTGTTGCAGAGGGTCTCTCTCTCTTGGAAGGGTGGGGAGGGAAGCTTCTCTTTTGTGCTTTCCCTCAGGAGAGTCAGTTTGGTGGGAACAGCTGCTAAAATTGTTAATCCACCAACTGGTCATATGATTTCACAGAGACCAGCTATTATTCATGTGCAATGTGCTCTTGCTTTCTTTCTCCATGCTCTGGGTTATGCACATCTGACATCAGTACCGCAGCGGTATTACACTGAATGCTTTTTATTTTAAGGCCTCAGTTCTAATTACCAAAAAAAAAAAAAAAAAAAGAGAGATGTCTCTCGCATATGTTGGAAAGAGAGAAAGGCTGCAGCCCTACATCAGCTCTGATGAGGTTTTACCTGTTGTTCAGGCTCCCTGTGCTCTGGTCAGCAGCAGACTGCTTACATGTTATACACTGTATTTGTGTTGTCTATCAGATTAGTGCAATGTTTTATTCCTAAGACCCAAGGATTTCAAGGTGTTTCACGGACCAGCTGTGGTTGGACACATCCACTGCCTGTCTTGAATGGACCTGAGATATTCACATCCTCATTCTCTTGAGATACGGAGTTTCCATAACAATGGTCAGGGTAAAATGCTCTGGACATGTGATGTCTGGAGATGGCTGTACTTCTTCCTTGGGGGTCATGAGTACAGTGGTGCTGGGTCTGACAGGATGGTTGAGGGAGGCAAGGCAGTGGCATATTAACCACCCCAATGACAGGGGCAAACAGCTTTCCAGAGCACCAAGGGGAGATAGGAGCACATTACATTGATAGTGCAACTTTCGCATGAGGATTTTGGTACTTTTGGTTGGGACTTCTGAGAAGTTTCAGAAACAGGTTTGTTCTCTGCTAATGTACAAATCTTGATAGTACAGAAAGGAGAGAGATTGATATTTGCTAGTACCATTTATATTCTGGTCCTTACAGGGCTCACTAATCCTCTTCCTCAGCATGAGTGACAGAGGCAGTCAGGAATGCAGAGCTTGTTCTGTAGCATAATATTGACCACCTGACAGGTCAAATTGTGGGGGAATGTCTACTGTTTCCTCCAGAGCACTTGGAAGGGGCCACTATGGGAGATATGTGCTGGGCTGGATGCATCACTGGGCTGTTCCACATGGGCAGCTGTGGTGTCCCTCTGAAAGGCAGCATGCCGTGCACTCCGCCATTCAGTGTCCCTTCCTCCTCTCCTCCGGGAACATCTTCACAGCCTGTCACAAGGGTGATCAAGGGAAAACCAGATGAATCACTAGAGAGACCTCTGAGTTGTTGAAAAAGAAGTGAGTTTTAAAAATACTGAGCTATTAAGTAGCAGTATCTTATGCATTTAAAGCAGAGTTCAACTTTTAACAATTCCAAGATAGCCCTGCAAGGCAAACACAACACTATTTCCTCCATACTTCACAAGGAAGGAAATTGCAGCACCAGTGACATAGCTGAAGTTTCAAGCTAGGTGAATATCAGAGAAGGGATTAGTATTTATGCTCCTAACTACCAAAACTGGTGTTTTGCTCTTCAAGCCAACAATGCCTCCAAGGCCTTGTGTTGCAGAATGAACAAAGCTAATGCAACTTTAATAATGTGTATGTATATTTTATGCCTTCACCATAAGGACATGGGTTCCTTAGGCTATATGATTTTGACATATAGTTAAAAGTGGTGCAGATGTAATACAATGAGAGGGTCATGTCATAAAATCTGTAACAGAAGAGTTTTTCCCTCACTGTGCATCTGATTCCTTTCTTACTTATCAATTATTTGATTACTTTCTTAGCATGAAGTATCTGGATTTGGGATGGGAATGTTCTTATTTACCTGGGTCCGAATTCCTTTAGCTTAAACAAATGTTGATTTTGCTGCCATGCTAGTTTGTTCCCATTTTTTATATCAAAGGTCCTCAATGCTGAACAGATTATACATACTGAAATATGCCAGTCCTTCCTGCTCTGTAAGTAAATATGTTTACAGTGGGCTGGCTTTTTTCCCTGGCCTGACTAGGGCACAAAGAGGAACTTACATATATTATTTTTATCTTCAGAGAAAAATGTAGGTGGAGATTTTTTGGGAGGAGGTAGTTTTTTCCTCTTGAATGCACGGAGGGAGTTAGGTATCGAAGAGTGTGTGTACACAGATATGAAAGGGGATGTACCCTACTTTCTGTTGCCAGTGTCAGACCTGCTTAACACTGGGTAAATGTCTCTGTGTAATGACTAGAGAAATACCAATGTGTGGGTGAAATATCTGTGTGCAATAAAAACAGGGGAGTCTCCTTTAAATTCAGGATCCGAGTTTCCAAATAGAGTTTGCTGGAAAAACCCCATCAGATTTGGCACTGGTTCTCCAGTGGAGAGTTGTATGTGAAATGGAATGTAGAGCAGGGCTCGGGAGCCATTCGTCTCTGCCTAGATACAGAGAATGGGATTTCCAAAACGGAGTCCTCAGCGATGCCAGGGTAGGGCAGAAGGTTTGTCAGCCTGCAGAGCCCGTCTGCCGGCGGCGTGGGATCGCTCTGTAGCTAGCATTACATGCAGGGGAGAAATCTTCCTTTCCCTGGCTCATGGATAGGGATATGGGCCATCTAGTGGGGAGAGAAATTCACAGCTCTGAACGAGAGTATCTCCCATTTCAGTTCTCGGGCTCGCTGCCTCCCTGGTACAACCTCTGCATGCCAGCACAAGAGTTACAGGTAAATAATTCTCTATTTCAGGACGGAACAGTAAAAGTCAAGTTGGTGCAAAATAACCAGCGATACTTACACTGACATTCAGATTGCACTAGTATCAGGAGACCTTTGCAGAAATCATGAACTGGTTTTATTCCTTTGCTTCAGATGAAGTGCCCTGCTGATGTGAAAATGAAGCCAGACTGTTACGTATGCCCCCTCAATATTTCTGTGCCACATAATTTCAGTAAACTACTTGCATTTAGTCCAGGACCTAAAGTGTCAGCTTAGTTTATAAAAGCTGTTTCATAAGTTCATGTGGTGGGTTTATGCTAAGTTGTCTTTAAGAGGCACAGGGAACTGACATACATCACGTAAAGGTATGCATTTGTTTTTTATCAAAGCCTGGGTCTTTACTTTTATTTCTTTTTGTTTTTAAGTCTGAAGGTGCCTATAAGGCTGCTCTATGCTAAATATCAGTTCATTTTGAATTTCTAAATAGCTTGTCCCCACCCAGCATCCTCTACCCCTCCATTTGATGAGTGCTCCTATAATAAACTCATTGAAACTTGTTCCAAAAGCCAGTGCTTTCATAGGAACAGTACTCAGTCTCATGTAACAAAGATCTATATTAAGATCCATAGATTGAATCTAGATAAAATGCAGTCACTGTGACTGCTGACAGCAAGAAGTTCTAGCCTGCCTTGCTGTGCTGAGACACCCATTGCAGGTGAATCCATGTCCCAGCTGCTTTGCCTTGAATACAGCTGTATGGAAGAAATTACGCTTCTGGGAGGGAGCGAGGGAAGGCACTTCTGTTTCAGGTGCCATATAGAAAAAATATATACCAAAATTTATTTGTGTGAATAGTTAATGTCTCCCCTCCAGTTGCTATGATCATTAAGCTGCACCATCAGCCTTCATGACTGGGTCCTGCTGCAGGAGTACAGGGCTGACATTGGCCACAGTCTGAGGCTGTTGCCTTAGAAGGGGGCAACTGTAGTTTTGCTGCCATTGTAAAGCTAGTCCCACAATGTGCATTCCTCCACCTCCATCACCCTTCTTCCTCCCTGCTCCTAGGTGAGGAGTTTTCCTAGGAGGGAAACACCTCTGGAGCAGCTCCTTCAAGTACAGGAGCCAGAGGACAAAAGATCCTGTTGCCTGGAGCTGGAGAGGACTCATCACCCAGAGCAGGCAAAGCCTGGGCAGTCTGGATCTTGGGCCTGCTTGGGTCATGGAGAAACTTTCCTTGGACTACTAGGAGAATAAAACTACTTACACAGGGTGTGATACCAGAGCTAGTGTTATCCCTGGAAGGATAAAATAATTTTTGGTGGTATTGCTGAGACTCTGGTAGAGTGTATGGGCTTCCCACACAATGGGGCAGCCTCCTGTGAGTAGGTCTGACACTCCAGCCTGCAATGGATGCAAGCTGTAGCAAGACAGGTCACCTTGGAGAAAATAATAGAGCTGGGCAGATGAGGATGTTTACCAACAACGTGAATGTATTGAGTGGCGATCCCATTTCTAAGAAAGTCTTCCCCAGCTCTTGCTTTCAACTGAACACTGAAGTCATACAGGATTTGAATAAGGCCCTTGAGCATTTCCCCACTGGCATTGTCCCAGCAGTGCTCTGAAGTAGGAGCAAAATCTAACATGACCCATCAGGTGGGCAGTTATGATAAGACTTGATTAAGCCCAGCAAATCCCCCCAAAAGGAATTATTGATAGCAAAGTTTTTCTCCCACAGTGCTTTATTCTTATGGCAATTAATGCTGGTGATTATATGGCAATTGTATGATGTAAATATATGCTTCAAAGTACCACCCTCTAAGGTAATATTTTCTTATTCGTTTCACTGTTCATGAGGGGGGATGGAATGTAGTGAGAACCAGGGAAGCTGGCATTTGATGCTCTGCTGTTATCACAGTCTTTCACAGTTTTGGAGACGGTGTCAGACCATTTAGATCAGTGAGCTCTGCTGCATGGGAATTCCCCTGTGAACTGGTTCCCTCACGGCCTCTCTCACATTCGTGGCTCTCTGTGATCCGAGCGAACATAAGCCCTGTCTAACAGGGTCATATATTCAGAAACTTTCCAAGTGGATTCCTGGAAAGTATCTAGCAGATGTGTTATACTTGTATGTATATTAGCTTGACCTTATTGCTTTTTTCTGACTTCACAATATATCTGGAAATCAAAGAGAGCAAACTACAGTCCCTTTTTGCATAAATTAATAAATTCCTTAAGAACTTGTGTAATACAAAATATGTGTGTGTCATCCCACAGGCTACGGTACATTTGCCTAGACTTTGGTGCATTTGTGTTTCTGGAAGCATCCCACCAAGTATCTGACGCAGTGATTTTCTGCTGTAGAACTGACCGCACAGCCTTTAAATGCATCACTTGCATCTCTGCTGCCACCACAAGACTCACACTCTGATGGACTAACATCTCTTTTAGAAGCCAAACTGCATTTCTGAGTTACTCATGCTGGAGTTGCAGCTTCTGTGAGAAACTGAGACCTTTTCCCTCCTGACTGCATCGGCATCAATGTCCTGGCCCTCAGGAGGCTTCGACGAAGTGTCCTCTGGAAGAGCAGAGAGGAGGCAGGAGGTGCTCTTTCACCTTCAGCTGTTCCCAAAGCTGTGTGGTACAGCTGCAGCCAGTGCAGCATGATTTCCCAGGATGGAGGCAGAGGGAGTTGTGGCCCCAGAGATGGTGACAGCGGCAGACGAGGCCTGTCCTGTCGGCAGCTGCAGGAGTGCGGGCAGAGGCTCGGAGCCTTGCTGTGCTTCCTCGGATGTCCTGCCTCAGGTGAAAACCCTGAGGCCCTCTGGCCATGGCAGGGACCAGAGCTGGCCAAGGGCACCAGCCTGGCCTACTGCTGCATTCATCTTTCTGCCTCGCTTCCCAAAAGGCCACACCACCCGCTGCCCACCAGCCACCTCAGCTGCCCTGGCTCGGGGTGCCGATGGAGTCTGGACAGCCCGTGCCCCCCGACACGCACCCGCGGCCCAGCCCCAGAACTCCATTACCTCACTGTGCTGCAGGGCCTGAATGCTGCAATTGTTCCCATCACGCAATGGCAGGGTGGAAAACAAGGAATTTAACAGGGAAGGTCCAGCCTAAGTTTAGTTTTTATAACTCCAGTTCCTTTTTTTTTTTTAATGAGTTTTTACTGAAATGCTCAGAGGGGCAGGAAAGCTATCTCTGGGCTTTGCATAAAACCCCAACCACCTCCGTTGTCAGGGTTTGATTAAGATACCTCATTGCTTTTGTCAGTCTCTCTGCATGCATGCTTTAGTTGGTGCAAAAGTGAAATTGTCATTGTTTTTACTATGTCATTGTTTTTACCGTGCCACGTTAAAAACCAGCCCAATAAACTGATGGGGGGAATCCTAATTATGCTGGCACGAGCATAATTTAATTCAGATTGCTATAACAACAACCAGTGTCCATGCTCTCTGTAATCATGTTAAGGCCTATACACAAAATAATTAGCATCTTTATGTTTGGTAAATAGAGGTCTGCTCCAGGTCAGCCTCAATGAGGACATGGCATTGTTAGAAGGCTAGGCCTTTTACAGCTTGTGCAGAATGGGCATTTGCAAATAAAATGCGGCTGGAAAGGACAAAAGGAAGGCTTGATTATCCAGGAAGCACCTCCACTTGCCTCTTATCCGGTTTTTGTTCCTCCTTCGGAAGAAAAATAATAATTCCTTTATTTAAGCACAAGGAATCAAAGGAAACTGCATATAATAGACACACTCTTTGCTCAGTTTCCTTTTCACAGCCAAGCATGATCCAACAGGCTTCTAGAAAGCCAGGGCTATATTCCTGCAGCCCTGAATCTGACAAAATGCAGGGGTGTTTGTTTATTTATTAAAAGTTTTAATGGTCATTTGGCCTGGAACAGACCTGCCGGAATTTCAAGCGATTCAGAAGAGTCAGAGGACAATTCCACAAGTAAGCAAGAGTTTTGGTCCAAAGCACCCCAGTCATTTCTGCATTTATGTTCGTATTGGTTTGCATGGCCAGGTTTTGGTAGCAGGGGGGCTACAGGGATGGCTTCTGTGAGAAATTGCCAGAAAATTCCTCTGTGTCCAGCAGAGCCAATCCCTGGTGGCTCCAAAGACAGACATGCCACTGGCCAAGGCTGGGCCAATTAGAAATGGTGGTAACACCTCTGTGGTAACAGATTGAAGAGGAAGGAAAAAAAAAAAGTTATTGCACAGAAGTAACTGTGACCAGGGAAGAGCAGAGTGAGAATATGTGAGAGGAACAACTCTGCAAGGTCAGTGCAGAAGGAGGGGCGGGAGGTGCTCCAGGCCCCAGAGCTGGGATTCCCCTGCAGCCCGTGGTGCAGCCCATGGTGAGGCAGCTGTGCCCCTGCAGCCCCTGGAGATCCAGGGGGATGCAGAGATCCACCTGCAGCCTGAGGAGGAAACCCAGGCCAGAGCAGGAGAGGAGCCTGAGAGGAGGCTGTGACCCCATGGGAGTCCCAGGCTGGAACAGGGTCCTGTCAGGGACTGCAGACCCATGCAGAGAGGAGTCCATGCTGTTTCAGGTTTCCTGGTAGGATTCGTGACCCTGTGGGGGACCCAAGCTGGAGCAGGCTGTGCCTGAAGAATTGCACCCCATTGAAGAGTGACCCACTTTGCAGCAGTTCACGGAGAACTGTTGCCTGTGAGAGGGACCTCCTGGAGCAGAGGAAGGACTCCTCTCCCTGAGCAGCAGCAGGAATATGTGATGAACTGACCATTCAGTCATTCATTCCTGTGTCTCCCTGTGCCGCTGGTGGGGAGGAGCTACAGCTGGGAAGGAGGGAGGGGTAGGAGGAAAGTGTTTTTAGGATTTATTTCACTTCTCATTATACTGCTCTGATTTTGTTAGTAATAAATGCAATTAATATCCCCAAGCTGAGTTTGTTTTGCCCAGATTGATTTGGTGAGTGATCTTTCTCTGTCCTTATCTCAACCCATGAACCCTTTGTTATATTTTCTCTCCCCTGTCCAGTTGCAGAGGGAGTAACAGAGAGACTTTGGTGTCTGGTGTCCATTGTTGTTACTATCTCTTTGTTTAGAAGCAATTGATTCTTTCCAGTGAAAAATGATCCTACTTTATATCTGTAGAAAAAGAAGCTACTGCATTTCACTTTTGCAGTATGTTGTAGCAGTGCTACAAAAATCCTTATCTTTCTAGCTTGATTACAAATTGAGATAGCATCTCAAACATTTTACCTTGCAGTTTGTATAAGCAGAAAATGTTAGCTAATAACATTAAGAAAGTGTCACCAATTAAATTGCTTGAAGTTTTCTGGAAACTCTTGCAGAAACCTACACGGAGGTCCATTAAACACATTATTGAAATTTCAGCTGTATCTAATCAGTCTGCTATGCATGTCTGTTTCAGTGCAACAAAGTTGGTCTGCTCCATCAAACTGAGAGACAACTCATTCAGTCAGATGGAATCATATGTGTTAACGTCAACAACCTGTAGACCAGCCTGACGTGTGGATATTGTTGAGTGCAGAGCTCAGGATATTTTAGCAGCATTTGCTATGTGTTTCTCTGGATAATGGAAAAAAAGCTCTTTTCCTTTAGGAGGGACAAGTGCACTTTGCCCCACAAAGGTTCTCTCTCTTTCCTGTTCCATGTTCCTGAAGCAGCGAAGTTTCTTGGGAAATGTGAAGCATAGTCCCCTTATCCTTAAGTATTATACCTCTCTTTTTTCCTTTTTAAAATATTTTAATTTTTTTTCCTAGTTAATCTCTAATCTCCTATGCTTGTTAATTTCACCCCAAATATAATACTGAGTGCAATCAAAGAGGCACTATGATGGCCAGGCAGAGCTTACTTCCTCTAGGTACACTTTTTCTCTAGAACAACCTTAAGAAACCTCCCTGTGCAACTCTGCCTGCCCAACCAACACTTTGTTTCTTTGCTGCATTCTGAAAGTTGGTGAAGGCCAGAAGTTTAAGGGAGGTGATCCTGCCCCTCTACTCAGCCCTAGTGAGGCTGCAGCTGGAGTGCTGTGCACAGTTCTGAGCTCCTCAGTACAAGCGAAACATGGAGCTCCTGGAGCGAGAGCAGCAGAGGCCACAAAGATTATTTGGGGTCTGGAGCATCTCTTATGAGGAGAGACTGCAAGAGCTGGGCCTGTTTAGTCCAGAGAAGAGAAGGCTGAGAGGGGATCTCAATATAAATATCTCAAAGGTGGTTGCCAAGAGGTTGATGCCAGACTCTTTTCAGTGGTGCCCAGTGACAGGACGAGGAGCAATAGCCATTAACTAAAACACAAGAAGTTTCACCTCAACATGAGGAAGCACTTCTCTATGTTGCAAGTGGCAGGAACAGGCTGCCCAGGGAGGTCATTGAATCTCCCTCTCTGGAGACATTAAAAACTCACCTCAACAAATTCCTGTGTAACCTACTCTAAGGGGGAGTGGACCGGATGATTTCCAGAGGTCCCTTCCAACACTGCAAATTCTGTGATTCTGTTAAAGTTTTTGGGCAAATGTGAATTTTTGTAAGTGTATGTAACAGAATCATTTGGGGCATTTCCAGGTGAGATGGAACAATACTTCCTCAACCAAAGTAGAAAAAGCTCAAATTACACTTTCAGGTTATTCCACATTGAAAAAAAAATCAAAAAAACCCACAAAAAACCCCAACCAAACAAAAACTAAAAAGACTTTTAAAAAGTGAAATTGTGTTTTGTTTTAGTTCAGTTTTTTTTTTTTTTTTAACAAATAAATACTGAAATAAATTTGTGTTATGTTATCTGTGCCGCCAGAGGGCAGAGCGGGCGCGGCGCTGGCCCTTCCCGCACTCCCGGCCGGAGAATTCTCGCTGCGGGAACGAGAAACGGGATCCAGCTCCGAGGTACAAACCGAGCCGCAAACCTCACCGGCACTGCCTCACATCCCGCTCGGGAGCGGACATCCTTAGGCGACAGCCCGTGGCTGGCGGAATTTCGGTAAAACCCTCAGAGGAAAAGCGCGGGTGGGACCGAGGGGGTTGCGTGTCGGGCACTGCCGCACCTGCAGAAGTCAGGGTTTGGAATCTGGATGTGCGAATGGATCTCCACAATTGCCGTCTCTCTGAAGGAGTAGGGTTGCAAATGGTGGAATACACTTACCAGTAGCAAATCTGACGTGATTGGTGCTATTTCCCTTTTGTGGCTGGAGTGATTCTGTACCATTTAAACTGCCAAACTAAAGAGGAGAAAGATTTTTACCCTTCTTTGATTCTTTCTTTTAGTTATGTGTAATTTCAGAGTCCACATCTCTTCTCGACCTCCCAGCCTGCAGAGATGTCCATGAATCCTTCGGGCTGCTGACAACGTGGCAAAAGCATTGTGCCAAGACCTGAGGGTTTTCCCAGACCTGCTTTCATACCTCTAGGGTTTTGCAGATCAAATCAACTCAGAAGAGTTAAGTTAGAACGAAATTCATCCCTACACAAACCCGTTGCTTATTGCTGGCTTCAAAAATCCCATTCTGCATATTTGGTGGTTTGCACGCATCATCCAGAGGCTGGGAATGAGCCAGATCTGAAAAGCAGATATTGTGGAAGAGATGCTATCCTAGGGGAATAAAGCTTCCTATAGGCATTGCTTTGCAATTTTTTAGGAATGCAGTCAAGTCTCCTTGTTCAGCACTCTGTGGTGTGGTCAGGACTCACTAATAACTATACTCTTGCTGACCTTTCCACTCTGCTATATAACAATCAGACATGCTGTTCTTATTGTTTGTACTGTACTGGGCCTGCAAGCCACACCTCTCTTTTGGGTTACAGCTAGCTAGGACTCTTGTTGAAATGCAAATGTGTCACAGTTTGCAGGTTTATTGAAGACAAAATTTTTTGTCAGTGCAGCATGCTGCAATGTCTTCCAGGTTTCAGCAGGAAGGGGTGTATCACATGCAGGGCTCCCTGGGCAGGACTGCCTGGGGCAGGAGGATGATGCATGAGAGATGGCATCCAGCACTTCAGCCGAAAAACAGAGATGCGCTGAAAACAACCTACTGAGAGATGTCCATTTCACAAAGGAATGCTTGGGATGGTTCAGTCACAAGTGAGAATGTGCACAAATCTGGAGCATTGTCATGTCCTTGCTCTGTCCCCATGGCTCTCTGGAGCCTGTGACACCAGGCACAGTGCAAAGAAAGGGCAAGCCTGCCTTCTCTGCCGTGCTGGGGACCCGAGGCAGCACGACAAAAGGGTGGGAGAGCAGCTCTGCTATTCCCACTGAGCACTGCACAGCTCCTCTCTACCTGGCAAAGTAACAGCATTTCTGCTGATGATTTTCTCTGTGTGTCACCATCAAAAACTATTTGCAGCTCTTCTTACGCTCCATTCATCTTCCCACAGAATGGACATTCTTCTGCCTTCCTGTAATGCTCAAAACTGCAGGCAGCAGTGGCTGAAATAGTTCACCACTATCCTCCTGCAAAAGGCAGGAATGCAAATTACATGCACACGTCCGGTCAGAAAACTGCCCTTCAGCCCGGCTTAGACCTCAGTGACCATTTTTGTACCATTTACTGGTGATCTGCTTTCAGAAATATCTGGAACAGTGCTATTATCATACTGACTCTTACTGCTCCTCTATTTGTATATTTTCCCCTGAATGACTACAATAAACATTTCAGAAAAAGGTGTAAAAAATCTATTGTGGAGAATTATTCCTTTTGCTTAAGTTGGCGTTTGAAGAAATTTCTTTACAATGACTGAAAGTTACAGGAATGTATATGACTTCAGAAGGGATTTGCCTCTTTTTATGTATATTTTTTCTTTTCTTATGTAGCAAAAGTTTCCTGAAGCGCTACTGAAATACTTTATTTCATCCTATCTCCAGCTCTCACAGTGTCCTATAGGCAAATCAAGAAAAAAACAGGAAAGAAAGTTTTGTCAGGCTCATTTCACAGATGCTCTCTCATTTTTCTGTTGCAAGAACTAAAGACAAAACTGCTCACTCTCCTCTTAATCATTTACTGTTTTCCACAGCTGCCACGCTGCCTCCAGCTCAGCGGTCCTACCGCCAAGATCTCCACGCAGGAAATTCACAGCGATCCTCTCTACTCATCCTCACGGTTCGCCTTCAGACTTCCCCCGTAGGAAGAGCAGGGGCCGGTGCGGCACTTGCAGAGAGAGAGCTACGTGTGGCACAGAATTTGTCCCCGGTGTAGGACACGGCAGCGCCGGAGCCCCGGGCGATGCGGGAGCGCATCCTGCCGGGAAGCGCAGCCCAGCTGCTCGGCGGGACGCGGCTTTCCCGGCTTGGCTCTCCCCTGTTCGCATAGGTGGAGCTTATCCTTTTTATAAAGCAAGAGAGAGAATGGTTTTCGTCCTGTACAAATCATGCCCGAGGACACATGACAAAAGCATACGCTGTCCACCCTCCCCCACTTCCTTGCACGGCAGTCTTGAGGTGTCTTCTCCTCTGTAATTAGGTTAAGTAGCTCTTGCAGAATGAGCTAAGAGCAGATACAGAGCTGGAGCATGGAGGCACCTAAGGTCGGTTAAGGTTATTAGGCTCCAGCAGGGTTGCTGCTGGAGGAATGCTTCCCTCACATTTTTTCCTTTCAGCAAATCCTTGTGGATTGCCTTTAAAGACAGAAAATTTTGTGTTAGAGGAGCGAGAAAGCTGCTTTCAGGGATCAGCAGACTCTGTTACTTAAATGAGAGAGTGATGTTTCCCTGCAGGTCTCTGTTCTGGCTCTCCTGCCTAATACAGCTCCTTGCCTTTAATTTATGTGCTGGCAAATGTGCCTTACTGCAGTTTGAAAACAAAAATCTCTTTACAATGCATACGTGTATGTGCACAAACACACTTGCACTTCAGTAAGTCATTGCTTGTTTCTAGTGTGTATATATGGAATAATTCCAAAAGAGAGGCATTCCTCTCTTCAGAAAAGACCTTCTGAAAAGCTTATTTTAAATAGTACTGATTTCTATTTTTTAATTGTGAAGGTGATGGGAAGCTCTGAGTGGAAAGTGCTGCTAATGTGGCACTCACTGAGTTACCAGGATGTAGATTCTTCACCACTGTGGTGGTTGTTCACAGCTGAACAGGGCAGCTCTAAAATACAGCAGTGGGCAGATCAGGCTCCAGAAGCAAAGTCCCTGGTGATTTCTTCCACTTGTAGTAGAATGAGTGCTTTACCTTTCTGCTGCAACCCCCTTGAGGCTCTGTCTCACATGTCTGAGTGAGAAGGAGGTTTGCAGCAGCAGCCAGCACTGTGTGAGAGAAAGCACTACAGAACTGCACACCCAGAATAAACCTGCATCCAATGATTTCAATCCCTTCTTCATCCCACTGGGCATTGAAACAGAGTCTTGGCACTGTCTGAAGGGTTCACTGCCCGAACATGTTTGCTTTGGGTTGAAATGTATTCCCAAGAAATCATGTGGCTAAAGATGTTCCTGCCAGATGTTCATCTGAGATGTCACTCAGGTATTAGTGACTATAACCAATAGGGGGTCCAATAAAGCCCATGAAAAGACCCGATCTGTACTGGGAGCACAGTCTCCCTGCTTAGTGAGGGAACAGTCCTGGGGCAGAAAAGGTTGGAATACCTTAGGGGCACCTCATAAAATACCCTGCTGCTCTCTACAACTGAGCAATGAGCTGCAACAACATTTTACCAGGACCTGAGAATTTCCGTGCTGGCACCTCTGCCCTCCTATTTTGACAACCAAATGAGATTAAAAGTTCACTCACGAATTTCAATGATGAAGCCAACCACCTCATTTCAAAGAAGCTGCAGTGAATTAGATTAGTAGAGGACAAGGTAAAGAGACACTTACAACTGTAATTAAGTGAACAAGGAACTTAAAAAAGAAAGGTTATGGGAGGTTTGTGTTTCACTTGAAATAGGCCATGACTGCCATGACTGCTGCTGCAGCACCACATTCAGGAGTGTCAACCTCAGCTGGCACCTTTTGTGCCACCACACTGAGCCTATTCATTTGTCCAAAACTTAAAACTGGCCAGCCAATGGTGCTTTATAGTGGACATGTAATGGAGTTGGCAAGGGAAATATTGAGCTGTGTGAAAGGGGAGGCTTGGGTGGAAGTGGTGGCTTAGAAAGTCTAACAGTGTTCAAGAAGAAGTGGCAGTGGGAAGGTATTTTCTGGAGTGTGGATACTGAGCAATACTTTATGCTGGTTGCAGCTCAGTGTCTGAGTAAATAGATTAATTTCAATTTTTTCCTGTGTGAGCACACAGTTATCAGTAAAGCACAGGGAGGAGGGAATGCAAACTCTCCTATAGAAAGTGAAATACTTGCATTTCATTGCAAGTCACAGCCTCTAAATGCATTGGTTGCTTTCATATTCAAAGTGTTTAAAAAGCAGTATCCTTAAGCTTTCTGAATATCTGAGAAATCAACATAATATGAAAAATCTGCCTACTTTGATTAAAAATCATAAAGGTGAAAGCACATGGGCAAGGAAGAAGATAAACAATGAGAAGTGGGCAATGAAAGCAAAAGAGTGACAGGATGGAGCAAAGGGTAAAAGGTCAAGTGTTGGAGCTGGTTCTGTAGCAAAATCCCAATTTCTGGAATAATGAACTAATACTTAGGTCTTTTCTGCTCGGAAGCTTCTGTTTCTGTTTGTTTGAAAACATTTAAATAGCTGTAGTATGGCAATGAAAATGTTTATAAATGCAAAGCTTCATAAATCTACAGGAGATGTAAGTCATTTGTCATCTGCTATTTGCTAGTCTCTTATAAAATGTCAGTCATCCAAGCAGGGTTTGGCTGGGATAGCCAAATTCAGATAGGGAATTCTTAATAGGGACTAATTCAGGAACTGACAGCCAAGACAATCTGCTTTCTTTGAACACATGCTTTTTCTTAAGAGAGGCCAGGGTGACCTAATGTCTGGGCATTATAGATTTCAGTGACATGGCAAGAGGCCTCCCTTTGCTTAAACAGAGTTTGCCATACCTTGCAGTGTGTCTGGAGCTTCTACCTTGTCTTGCTGCTGCTTTGGCCCTTTCCTTCAAAGTGCACCTGGACAATAGCAAAATGTTCCTCAGGGAGGAAAAGGCAAAACAGCAATTCCCTGATCTCATGAGTGAAAATAGTGATACAACACTCTCCCCTCTCCCTGCTACCTTCTTCTCTCATGTGATGCTTTTTGCAGCAAATCTCCTTTGAAAATAACAAATATAAAGGGCATTTTCCTCTTTGACGGTGTGTTTGAAGCCAAAGGCAAAGCCAGGGCACTGCTCTGCTTGGAGCACACGGAGCTTGGCCGGCCCCATCCCATCCCAGGACAGGGGCACATGGTGCCAGGCTGATACCTCTGCTGGGCCATGGAGCTTGGAAATGCCTTGTGCTTGTACTTGTCACCTGCCTACATCCGCAGCAGTCACACAGGCACTGCAGTGTCACAGAGCTGGCCAGAGTGCACTTGTTCACATCCCATACCACCCAGACAGGACACAGGGAATCAATCCATCAGGATGGGAAAAAGAAAGTGTTGAGTTGTGAGCTGTAATAGCACCAAAGATATATTTTTGTTCAGAGCTGTGCTGGGCTTTGTTAGTCTGCAAATAATTTAAAGCAACAGGAGCTCAGCATGGCACTTACTGGACTCTAGTACTTCCTCTCTGCTTTACACATGGGATCTTTTTGACACAAATGAAAGTGCTACCTCCAGTGGTCTTGCCACTGCTTTCCAGCCCAAGTACCATTTTTGACTTGATTCAGTTACATGCTGTGGTTTACCCAGGTTTTGCAAGGCTGGGCATGGATGGAGGATAAGGTGGAAGGTCTCAGGAGCCCTTTTGCTTTACTATAGACAAAGTGTAGGATCTTACTTTCACAGCTCAATGTGGATTCCCACAGCAGCACTTTCAATAACACTTGCAAACTCCGGAGTCCTCATGTAGTCAAGCAAAATTTACATGACAATATCTTGCCATGGAAGTATATTAGCAGTAATCACTGTTAAATGAGGTGGGAACATTTTAAGATAATGATTTCTGTGGGATGAAAAACCCAAGCAAAAAGATCTTTTTGTGGCCTAAGACCTTGCACAATATGGAGAAATGCTCTAAATAATAAGTGGAGAGGTTCATCTGTGACAGAGCTATTCTGCTTTCCCCAGCAGGAAACCCATGTGTGTAGGACTCTGAGGAGCAGCATGGGTTACCAATGGCTGGCTGATACTCTCTGTGCAAGGATGAGAGTGAAGTATTGTGATAAAAAACACTGTAGCCCAAATATATTACTGAATCTTCCTACCTCCTCCAGTGAATATTTTTGAGAATTTCTTGCTGACTGTAGGAAAAATACAAAGAAAGTAATTTTCATTTTGTACTTATCTTCTTATATTGCTTATTTGGAAAAAGACAACCATTTCTTTTTCTTTAAAGATCATTATTAGTGGTTTTTAGCACCACACAGTTACATTTGTACATGAGGACCACAGCACATTAGGTCTGGGGTGACCTCATTCCAGTGGTGTGGTCCAGGTTGTAAGAAGCAACAGACTTTGCTGGGAGGTCACATATGGTATGAGTTTTTTAGAAACTGAATTTCCTCATCCACACTAACTTGAAGTAAAAGTACGTAATATTCTGGCTGGACAACATGGGATGAAAAATAACTAACCATCTTCTTCTCTTGAATGAAGAGAATTTGCTACCTTCAGGAATGACAAACAAACAAACAAACAAACAAACAAAGTTGTAGTTCCCTTTTCTCAGTACCATCCTTGGACTTCTGCCTGAATCCTCCTAGTCTGGATAACTTCTGCTGGCACTCCAGGAAGCACTTGCCCATGTGGTGTGTCTGAATTGCTGCTGATGGGGTGGTAAGGTAAGATATGCACCAATATTCCCAAGAGATTAGAAATAACTTTGCTCAGCTGCGACTTAATCACCCTTGAATTCTTCTTATATGAAGCATAATGAAATAAACTAATTTTTGAAGGAGATTACTCACAATAAAAGCAAAATCATCCATTTGTGTGTGTTTGTAAACATGAAGGTAGATCACTTTCATTTGCCATTTTTCCGTGATCAGATCTGTGGTAGCCAGAGCATTAAAGCACCACAGGTCATATGATCATAGGAAATAGGATCACCTCATCTATTCCCCTACTCACCCAGGTTAGAATGTCATTCCTAGCAGATAGTTCCCTTACAGATCTGTAAAAACTTGATTTTGAGACTTCAAATCTGTTTCAGGCAGCCTCTTCACATCTTTCATAATCCCCACCAGTTATTCTACCAGTCAAAGAGGACAGGAAATATTTTCGTCATGCCACAAATATTTGGGAGATGTGGTGGGTTGACTTCAGCCAAACAAATCAGCAGCACTTGCTCACCCTCCCCAGTGGGAACGGGAGAGAACAGGAAGAACGAGAGTGATAAAATGTGTGGGTTGAGGTAAAGACAGGTAGATCACTCATTGTTGCCTGCAATTACTGTTACAGGCAAAAGAGGCAGGGCTTGTAAAATTAATTTATTGCCAATTAACACAAACATTTAATTGCTTATCCAGGTACTATGAAACAAAGCAGACAAATATTTCAATGCTTAGGGGAAAGGCTTTTCCTTTGCTTTCCCAGTCTCACCTTCACTCCAGACACCTCTTTTCTTTCTTCTCTACACTCCCCTTGTTATTGCTGCAGGATGCACTAACTCCCTTTCATGAGGCAATACAGAAACTTGAGATCTGGACACAATGGTTTCTTTCTGCCATTCATTGTTTCTCACTCTTTTCTTCTACTGCTCCTTCCTTCTTGTGCTCTTTTTATCCTCCAACAGGGTCCTTCATGGGCTGCAGTACCTGCTCTGGCATGGATTATGCACGGGCCACAGTCACTTCTGGGGGGTGTTACCAGCTCTGTCATGCAGTGCCTGATACTCCTCTGGCCATGTTCATCTCTTTTTTCTCAGCTTTTATCACCCCTCATTAAGTATGTTTTCACAGAAGTGCCCTTGGTCAGTTTAGAGGAGTCACCATTGGGGCCCCGTGGTGGAACCGCAGTCAGACCTTGCTGCTCCTCACAGGGGCTGCCCCTCAAGCTGCCAACGGCTTGCAAAGCACACCCAGGAGAGAAGAGATCAACCATTTTCCATCCCATGACTGAATGAAGTACACTTTAATGTTTTAGTGCACAGGACAGCAGGAAGTGAGACTCACTCATGCTCAAACAGGCAAGAACAGGTTGGCTGCTGTCACAGAGCAGAGATGCTCACTTGGGTATCTCAATTCTCAAATGCCTTAACCTGCAAGCTACCTGAGTTTGGGCTGTTGCAGGGGAAAAAGGTGGTAGACACACGGGTGGTTTTCATACCTTGATCACAGGTCACCGTTGCTAATACATCAACATTTTCCAAAGGAAAGCATCTTTTTTGAAAAATCCTGATCCATTTTCCAACCAAGCACGTTTTTGGAGGAATCACCATAGCAATTTCCATAGAAGAAGGTTGCGATCTATCTCCAATGCTGAAGGATAGGGCAAGTGAATACCATCTTGAAACAAGAGTGCCTCTTCAATCTCAAGGTCTGCCTAGAAGTAGTAGGGAGGATGGCAGTAATTTTGTTAAGGCTTTTCAAGGTGATTGAAGGATTTTGATTTGCATTCCTTCATTGGAATGGTGAAGAACAGTCCTTACCCCATGAAAGCATATTCCTGATGACATACTCCTCTCAAGGGCGTTCTGACAGTTTTGAGCACACATATTCTGGCCCTTAGCTAGTGCACATTGGTGTACGCCCACTGCAGCCAACACATCTCTATGAAAAGATGAAGCGTATGTAAAGTAGAGAGTGGAAATAATACTAAAATAAAATTGTTTTAATGGTTCTGATACTCATCTAAAGCCATGCAGATTTTTTTTGACATAAGTACTCTAATTTCACTGGAGTTGTTACAGTTAGAAGACCTCAGAGTCTCACATCTTGTACTTGTAGGTAGAAGTGGCAGCAGATTACATGTATTGTAACGATGGATGTAGCAAATACACGCCCATTTCAATCCCCAGGGTAATAGATTTCTCTTGGGAAAGCAATGCAATATTAGAAAAGTATGATTTTTATAAGCCTATAATTACATTTTTGCACAGCTCTATTTCCCCAGGGTTGATTCACATTTATTGGATTACCAGAGTAATTCAGAGCAATGGCACACTGTTACAGGATAAATTCCAGGTGGCCAAGGCTACTTCAGCAGAGGGAACTACTTGATTGTCCGATTTGAACCCCCAGAAACTTTAGAAAGACTCCAAAGTTGAAGTTCCAACTTTTCTATTTCCCTTTACTTGAATGTGTCCTCACTGTGACACTGCAAGCAGACTGTCAAAAAGTTTGCCATTTCATGAAAAGAAATCTTCAAAGTGTCAGAAGTTTGACAGTGTGTTCTTTATGGCTTAAAAATCTTTACAGATTCATCACAAAATTCTAGGAAATATGGGATTGATATTTTTGCTTTCTCCCTCTAAGTCTTATATGGCTTGTGTGAATTGGCCTCAACTTCTGATATGCTCTACCTTATTTTTCTTACTTCAAATCTCTTTCTTATCTAGGTCTGTGGTTTGATATCAATACAGAATTAAATCCAAGGGACACATTTTCCAAACTCCCAAAATGTTAAATCACCGCAATATTCAACGTCATGTCTGTGAAAGAGCATCTTTATCTTAGGAGCCAGAAAGCTGCATCACTCAGCAGCACATCCTGAGATACTCAGGATGCTGTAAAGAAATAAATCTGCATCTCTAGAGTGTGTAAAACACAACTCTATCCTTACTGCCATACATGTCTTTGAAATGTAAGTTGTAGTCATCCACAGAATACCACACTGATCCATATTAATTTCTCTATAGATCATTGGGAAAGAGTCACCAGTGCTTGATGCAGTTAAGCACACCAAATGAGATGCCTCAGAGAGCCTGCAGTTTGAAATACAAAGGATATAGCTGAGAAGCAGGAAGGACCAAGAGTTTTGCTTTCTTTTTTAATTTCGTTTTTTTTTTTTTCTTTTTAATTGATGGTATTAGCTTGCTTCTCAAAGGAATCACAGCAAGGATGAGTCATTGGCAAAAGGAGGGAACGGCACAGTGGAGAAATGGATCTGCATTTCCAGCAGAGTATTGCAGGCTAGACTAAATGATGGGGAAGATGATTCACTGGTTAAGGGGCTTTCCACAGAAAGTACATGCAACAGGGTACTGTCACTGGGAAGAACACAGGCTGTGCTACAGTTCTCAGGAGGTTTTCCTGCTGCCCCCTACAAGCTGAGCATTCCTGCAGGCACAGGCAGAGAGCCGGGATGCAGTCTGCAGCCAGGATGGTGGCAGGTGCTGGGAGGGACACACTGCACTGGGACCACTAGAGAGTGTGTCCCCTGTACCCAGCAACCCAGGGGTGAAGCAGGGGATGTCTGGAGGGGCAGCAGCTTGTGGGAGTTTAAAGCAGCCATCAGGCCACAGTGGAAGGCAGGGAGTGTGAGTGTAGTGAGGGTAGAGGAGAAGAAAGCACGGGTGGGTACCAGCCTGTGCTAAATATGTATGGGTGCCAGCAGTGCTGCAATGCTCACATTGCTGAGCACATTCATGAGAAGTAACATCTTATAAGGTTCTGCGAGTTTCTGCTCCATAAGGAGGAGAACAAAGCCCAGCCTATTATATAAATCTCTTCAGAATATATCAGGCACAGAAATTGTGAGCAGTATGCACAATTTGACCTTGAAACTGCTACCACATCCTCCAAATAAAGCATACTCTTGGCAGTTAGCTGCAGTGGGACCTGGAGTTAGATGAAGTGGGATCAACATCTGAAGGATGATGCAGATGCTCACACAACACACTGACAAGGTGCATCTCATTATCATTGAAGTGCCAACAGTAAATGCCTATATTTCTGGTGCTAGAAGGATGTTCTCCTGCATTTCTTATCACTTATTTGAATGACTGCAGTTATATTCTAAGATGCCATCCCAGTGTCAGGTTGTAAAAAGTCAGCTGCCTTTGGAATAAAAGGAGAGTGACAGTTTGCATTACTGTCATTCTTAAAGCAGGGATACAAGCAGGACAGCAGACAGAGTTAAGGCCTCTCCCACTGCAGCAGTAAATGGCTTTGGAGACAGACAAAAAAACTTGAAAAGAGGTCCCTGGGAGACTGTGCTTGCACACAACAGAAGAGGAAAACTGCACAGATCCAGCCTCATGATGTAATACCACAACCTTGCCATGAAAGAATCATCTCAAAATCTCCAGTTCAGTTAATGCAAAGCTGTGTGTGAAAAGCTCTGTAATGCAAACTAGTACTGTGTTTTGTGAGATCTTCCCTTTTCAGCCAGGGAAGTCAAAGCTGAATGAATCATGAACAAAACCTGGAAATTCCCCAAGTATATGCATCATCACCAGGCCCAGTCACAAACCATCTGGATACTGTTGATGATTAACCCTCTGTGGCCAGGAAGCATTGTCCTCAAGTCAGCTGCCAGTGTACCTTTTGTAAGACCTTATGGATCTGAAACCCTGAATTTTAGGAAAGATGGATCCAAAATATCATTTGCAGCCACTGTCTCAGAGATGAGCCATGGTATTTGTCCTGCAGGTATGAAGAGGGATGGAAGGATTTGACAAATTAACAAAGTGAAGGAGAAGAGCTTGATTGTTGTAGAGAAAGGAAAAAGGGGAAGAGTGGTTTAGGCTGAAGAGCAGCGCTGGGATGAGGACAAATAGATACCTGGGGTCCACAGCTATGCCTAGACTGGAAGATACCTAACTTTCTTTGCTCTCTGCTGCTAGTTACTGTGAAGATATAATCTGATACTCTGGGAAGGGCACTAGAGGATTTTTTGCCCATAACTGCAAGGGACTACTTCTGCCCTTTGGTACTAATCCTATCTGGTGTGTCAAAATACTACAGCATCTACATTTGAAAAAACTGGTGATTGAAAAAATGATGCAGACTTCTGAGTTGCCACAAGAAACCTGTGACTTTCTGGGATATGCCTGGGTCTTGTAACACAGAGAAACAACTTGGTAAGCAATGGAGAGAAGTGCTAGTTTGAAGCACTGCACTGCATGTGTTTGACTTATGGAATCATTCTTATTTTGACCATGTGCTGCTGAGGTCTTACCTTACCTTAGTGCCAGGACAGAAGCAAAAATATTATCTGCTGTTCCTGGGAATCTACACTTAGAAGAGCAGGACAGTGATTAAAGAAAGTGAAATAAGATATTTAGCAATGACACCCGTAAAGCATGGTCAGCATATTTGTTTCCATAACCTCTAGGATAGTTGGACAAATGTCTCTGTCTGACTGCAGTTGCTGGGGCTTGCTCCAATGTGTGTTTTGAGCAAGGACAAGCAGTAGCTCAAAATCTCACTTTGACAGGTAAAGGGCAGCCCATGAATTTAAGCCTTGGAAATGTGAATAAAATTGCTTCTGGTCTACAACTTTGACTGAAAATGAGCTGTTGTTTCAGCTGTTGTTTCTTGGTCTGAAAGTGTCTGCAGTCTATGGGGGATTCCAGGGTAATAATGAGGCTACAAAAACAACCTGGCAACAATCCCTGTCCTTTTTAATGAAACAGGTCTGAACAATTTTGTTCAGAGAACACTTGCTGACTGGCCAGCAGAAAGCATGCAACAATACGCATCGGCATCATGGCCACAACCTTCTCCCCCACTGCTGCAACACAGAGCTACAAATGTCATCCCTGTGGAGTTTTCCTTACCAGTCTGCTCTCTAAGGAGCAGCATTGCTGTTCACCTATGTAAATTCTCACAGGCAGAAGCGAGGGAGGCTGGCTGTGTGACACTGCACCGTAGTCACTGGCAGGCTCAGGAGGCTTTGGAAGCATTGTGTTTTCACAGGAAACTCTAGTTTGCTTTCCACAGGCTGTTTGAACAAAAATAGAATCAACTTACGGCCTCCAATTTTTTCCCACAGCTAGGAAGAGCAGAGGCAGGCTTCCTAGAGGAGCTAGCTCTTTGCATGTGCAGCCTGCAAATATCACAACTCCTAGCACGGAAAAGTTGCTTTTCTGTCTTCCCATATGTCTTTATTAATGCAAAAAGGAGAAGCATTCAGCAAGTTAGCCTGGAAAACAGGAGTCACCATCCCAGACTACAGTAATGTGTGGAGTTGCTTTTTAAAACTCTATGCAGTCATAGAGTTTGATTCGAAGAACACTGCCAACTTCAAAGACCATTAAGCAGGCACCACAAAGGTAGAACTATACCAGTTCTTCAAACAAAAATATCCACTTGTCCTCTTTGAGTATTGCATGGTATCTAAGTGTTTCTCCTACTTTTTCTCTTCTCAGTCATTTTAATGATTCTGCCAAAAATAGGCTTGTGCATTGAGTGTGCAAAAGCCTTTCCCAACTTCCAAATCCAAATCCAAATGGATGACAAAGTTGTGGCTGTAACAATTTAACAGATAATATTTATAAAAGCACCATAACAAGAAGACATATTTTCTGCTCTCAGTCTTCTGTTGGGGAAGCCAAGCTGGATGCAGGCGTTGGATTGTGAATTGCCTTCAGGCCTTGCTAAGAGCAATACTGTCTGAAGGGGAAGAGCCTGACTGTCAGGATTAGGAGATGTGTGTGTCCAGGCCAAGGTGGGCAAAGCATGCAGCTGGCTAAACCCAGTTGCAGAAACACCTCCAGTAAGATGCAGCAACCAGGGAGCTCCCACTTTCCACTACAGTGGGACTCCACACAAGTTACACCACCAGCAGCTGTGATGTTGCAGCATTAATGGCATGGAAAGCAAACTCCTTTAAAAAATATGTGGTTCGTATGGGACTGCTCCCACCGTAAAAGCAAAGATCTGCTTAAAAAGTCTCTGTGTGGGGTCAAAGTACCTGTGAGCTCCCAAAGCCATCCTGTTTTATGAGTTAATCTTATACAGCATATTTCCTCTACTTACCAACTTTGCCTTTTTTGTATCCTCAGACTTTCATCACTGCTAACACAACATGTCTACTAGCAAAAACTGGTTACCTTTAAGCAACGTAGGCATATAATGGTTTAGGGTCTTTCTGTGAAGTTTGTTCTTTTCCTATGTTATCAGTAACACATGCCGTTCAACATAGCTGAATTTCCTTTTTCAGTTATCCAGTCAGGAAGTAAGTACAGTAACAAGAGATGTATATGATAATTTCCATGTCCTTGAACTAAACAACTGATTGATGGGGAATTATTCTCTCCATCAATACTGAAGCCTGGAAAGGGCCAGGATAGTGTCCTCCATCTTGCTCCTATTTCCCTAAACTTTTCCTAAAATTCTCTGCATATTAATTTCCTAAAGGAAGATGTATGAAAAAAATGGGACATGTCTGTGAAAATTCTAGCTTACAAACCCCCCAAAAGAGCAAGATTCTGCCTTACCTCAGGCAAACCAAAATTTTTTGTTCTGTTTCCCTTCCCAGATTTCCTCCACTTAAGAGGTGTGTTAATGATTAAAAAAAAAAAAAAAAAAAGGGTCTTAGAGGCATTTCAAACTGAACCACAAACAGGTAGCTAGGAAAAAGCAAAGGCAACATTCCAGCAATTTACAGAATGGGAATAAAAGTCTCACTAATAGAGAAATGGACGATACTCTTTCAGAAGATGTATTACAGTAATTTAATTGAAAAATATGCTCTATAATGAACACGGGAAGACTTATTAATATGATCTCTACTGCCCAGCTGATTCTACCAGCAAACAACCTGAGGATGGATACTTCACTTAAGGGCTGATTTTTCTGCTTTCGCAAGGGAATGGGATTATCTACAATCTTGAAATCACGCACGTGCAGAAGGGCTTTCCAGTACGTGATGGGGACGCAACAGCTCAAGACTCCCGGAATTATAAACACTTCCAACAGCGCCTTCCTTTGTCAAGTACAGCTCCAGAAAGCCTGAATGACAGCACAGTAACAGAGAGAGCAAGGAGGCTGAGAGGCGAGTCGCACGCCGAGAAGCAGGTACAAAATAAGAAGGGGGACGGACATCCGCATCCTCCGTGCCGCTGTTCCACCAGCCCTGCGGCTCCCGTCCCCGGCAGGGTCGGGCTGCCCTCGCCTCACTGCGGGGCCAGGGCTCGGCAGCGGCGGGGGAG
>VZTJ01001566.1:813793-861052 GCA_013397795.1 Orthonyx spaldingii | reverse complement strand
GGGGGAGGCTCCGCTGGCCCCGCCGATCCCTCCCCAGCCGCCAGCGAGCATCCCTGGAGCATCTCTGGAGCGCTGCCGGCCCTGCTGTCCGGCCGCCAGCCCCGAGTCCTGCGCCGAGGGAAAACTCCCCAGCGCCAGCAGCAGCGACAGAGCCGGGGCTGGGTGTCCCCAGCCAGGGCAGCCGGGATCAGACCTCTGAGAATGGGATTAGCCGACAACGAGCGCTGGGTACGGGATGCTGCTTCCCTCTAGGGGTGATGCATCCAGCCCGCTACAAAGCATAATGTGACGTCCTCAGCCAGCTGATGTTTCTATAGCAGAAATCTACCACATTTAAAAGAAAAGAAAAATTTTCCAGGTGCAATGGTTTGTTGAGAATAGGTGGCATCGGTATTATGACTTACTGTTAGGATGAAGTTGTGTAACTTCGCAATCACCTTGTAATGGGGATAGTTATTGCTCTTCTCATGTGTCAAAAAAAAAAAAAAAATCAAAGGAAAATAAACTAAAAATCTGCTGACATCTTAATTTCATTCTTATTATACACGGAAACATATTTATACACTGGATAACTGATGTCCAGAACTTAATTCACTGCTTCATTCACCTTTGCCTTTGCTAATATGACTGGCTTTGACTGTGTTTGCCCACATCCTGCCAGCCCCCTCAGGTGGCACAGCAAGCTCAGACTGTGAGCATTGTTGCATTGTTGCTGTTGCAAGACAAAACATCAAGCCCCAATTGTGCCAGGGATTTTATTGGAATCTAGCAGAGGACAAACTGTGAGACAGCTCTGTTTTCTAGCTGAATTTGATTTTTTTAAAAAATGATGTGCCTAGTGGGCATGTTTTTCCTTATGAAGTTCTCCAGAAGCAAAACTTTAGTTTTTCCAGATTGCTCACCAGATTGCTCACCACTCTTTAAAGCCTTGTATTTCTGCATGACCTTGACAGGAAAAGTTTTACACCACACTTCTAGAAAAAATCATTTGATCTTCAACAGATTTAAGCTCCTTGTCTCTTTTCTACTCATCTTTCTAGCCATCATCAAGTTGTTAACTAATTACTCACCCTGAATTTTAAAGGTGTTTCATCCTACTTCTCAGATGGTTTGGGCTGCTCTCTTAAATCAGTCTTTCCTTGCAGACTTTGCCTCTTTTGCATAAAACCTTAGTGCTTTGTACAGCCTCGCCTTGCTAAAGAGGGATCCCTCGGTGTTTGCCCCTTGCTACAAACATCCCCTCAGTGGCCTGGGCAGGGACATGTGCCATTAATTGACAGGGAATTCATCACTTCCCTCCCAAAAAACCCCAGAATTTACCCACTGCTCACCTGACATCAAACTGGCGCTTTCCAGACAAGGGGCTTCCTGAGACCCTCCCACCCAGAGAATGAGGAGGAGGAATGGCCATGGGGTGCAGCATTCCAGGCCAGAGGCTGAACCTGACACCCCTTCTGCCTTCTGGTACCCTTGACCCAAAATGAACTAAACCCACAACTCCCCCCAGCATGCAGAAAGAGGTTTGGCTGGTCAGGGTCACAGTGGGTGCCTGGAATGATTTGGGGGCGTGGGGGGTTGGGGAATTGGAGCTGTTGAAAAATAAATAAATATCAAAGCCAGGAAGAATGGAGTGATCCAGAAAGGAAATGGGAAGCTGTTACCTGATGGGCTTAAGGTGTTGAACAGCAATGAGATGATTCATCCACGATCAGGATGGTATGTAGGGTATGTGAGATGCTGCTCTGGCAACATTCTCAAGTTTGGGGTGACAGTGCTTTGCCAGCTAAACCACAAGTCCCTGTGCAACTCATCTAATTACCCTGTGTTAATTTTCCCCTGTCTATAAAATAAGGGTGATTTTGTATAGAATGACTACATTGAAAATAAAATGAAAGAGAAGATATGCAGACATCTGTTGTCTGGAATAGAGCAAATGTGGGAGAAAATAACCTCAAAGAAATATGAGGGAGGACTACCTGCCTCAGTGGCAGCTGAAAGGGGGCAGCAGCAAGTGCTCTCCCTGGTGTCCCTGCATTTGCCATCTGATTTTTAAAAGTGTAGGTATTTTTTAATGTCAAAAGGGAGAAGAGGAGAGGAGAGAGCTTTAGATGCCAGTGAAACACTGTTAAGAACTTTAGTTTACAAAGAATGAATTTAGTGTAAAAACAAATAAAATGAAAATTTTTTTTTGTTGACAGACTTTACTGCAGCTTTACTGTAAGGCTGAAGAAAAATTGTTATGAAGCACCCTGGCTTTATGCTTATTTTCTAAAACTGCAGATGTTTTACAGACTCTTTGGCCATTTTACTGTTGATCTGTATGGACACTGAAAGATGAATTAGTTAAGCATTAAAAAGAGTTTGGAGTTCAAATGTGGTTTAGAGTCCATGGTCTGAGCTTTCAGAAAATGAGTGCACAAGCACGAAGAGGGTGAGCACAAAACTGTGCTGAATTGCCTCTGAGCAAGCTGATCTTGTTTCCCCCTGAAGCTGAGTCCCTAATGGTGGATGCATTGCATACCATGTGGCCTGAATATGCACCATATCACTGTTGGGATCTTCATGATCTATGGATAATTTTGGGTGTCTGATAGCTTTGACTTTAGCGCAAAATGCACAAAAAAACTAGTGCAGAGACGATCAAAGGAAGGAAGGGACAAGTGTGTACATGGAGCAGTGGAGCACTTACCTATCCAGTGCAATTGCCTTCACAGAGAGATGCATGGGAGGACTGGAGAGCCATAAAATTAACATTTGAAAAAAGTCCTATGAGGTTTTTACATGCACAAGGAAGGAAAATGGCAGCAACAGAAATGCAGGTGTCAGGAAATGAAAAGATGTGTACAATGCCACATCTGATAATGGTATCTTTTTATCAATATGATCCCCAAATAACAGTAAAGAGGTCATTCCACTGGAGAGTGCAATAAGATCTGAGGGACCCAATCAAAAGGGAGATCTAATGGGAAAAATGAGGCTCTAGCCACTGAACACACCATTAACTGTGGCAGACACAGAATGAAGATAAGCCAAAAGGTAATATCTATTAAAAAAAAAAAGAAAAGGAATAAATAAAAAGAACTCAGGCATGGAATAAGCAGAGAGCAGAGGCATTACCAAATCATCTGACAGGAAGCACTAAGAATGACACTTGTTTGCTCTGGAAAGTTAGATAAATTGGAAACATGGACCCAAGAACCGAAATGATGCTGCAGCTGCCAAAGGCGAATGCATGAGCAAAGGCTGTATCTCAAATGCATCAGATGCTTTCATCTCAAAAACATGATCACAAAACCTGGAAAGAAAGCAGAGAGCAGGACACACCAGCTCAGCCTCCTCACAGGCTCAGCAGTCAGCGTGCGTTGGAAACCAGGGGTGTGGAGAGTAATGGCTGCATAGGACCAGGAGCTAATGGGGGTTATAAAGTGAATTGCAAATCTCTTTGGTAATTGCAAGCACTGCTGAATAAATAAAAACTCTACATGGAAAACAATGCTGTTGAGGCATAGGCATTAGTTGTTCTTGATTTGTTTTTTCTGCTTCATTGTAACAAAAGAGTCTTTTGATTTAAATGACAATCCTTTTCATCTTGCATCCTGTTTTTGATGGTGGTCAAAAACTAAAAGTGAGAGTAAAGCCTGAGAGTTAAATCCTCTTCTGGTGAGAGGAAATGACTTCTAGTTCTGAGAAATGGGATGACTTCTAGTTTTAAGAAAGGGAACCTTGCTACAGAGTTTATAATCAGCCCATTGGAAAAATGTACTGCAGCACCAGAAACTGACATCAGCAGGTAATGGCAGAATCTGTTCTGGATCTTCAGATGCATGATGGAGACAGAGAGGATGGTCTTCCTTCCCTCCTTCTTTAAATTTGGTTATTTCCTCTGAGGAAGCTGAGTCAGCCTGTCCAGAAACATGACAGAGACTGATCACATCAAACTACTGTTAGCAAAGACAGACTGAAATAAGTGACAAGAAAAACCTCAGTCCAAAATGGAAAAGCTTTTTTAGAAGATTGATGGGCTGCATGTAAAATTTGTCGTATGAAAAAACAGTTTATCTTCCAACTTCCCTATCCCCTAAATAGGTGGTGTTCTGCTCACTTCCTTCAGTACCAGGGATGAATGATGACAGAAACAGGAAAACCAATGTAATCAATAAATTGCTTAAGGATTGGTGCCATCAGCATAATTTTAGTTTTTTTGAACATGGGGCAATTTTTACATCACCAGACCTGCTAGAGCCTGGACTTCATCTCTCTAGTAAGGGCAAAAGGATCCTGGCCCCTGAGTTGGCAGGGCTGGTTCAGAGGACTTTAAACTGGGTTTGAAGGGGGAAAGGGGTGAAACCAGGCCCTCCAGAGATGAGCCCAAGGGTGGTAAGTCAGGGGTGAAATCAGCAGCCCAGCTGGAGTGCATGTACACTGATGCACACAGCATGGGTAACAAACAGCAGGAGCTGGAAGGCGTTGTACAGGAGGAAAGCCATGACACAGTCACCGTCACGGAAACGTGGTGGGATGTCTCGCATGACTGGAGCTCTGCAATGGATGGCTACAAGCTCTTCACAAGAGACAGGCAAGGGAGAAGGGGCGGAGGGGTGGCACTGTATATCAGGGAGGTGCTTAACACTACGGAACCTGAGGTCAGTGGCAATAAGGTCAAGTGCCTATGGGTAAGGACTGGGGGAAGGCCAACAAGGCTGACATTCTGGTGGGAGTCTATTATAGACCACCCAACCCGGAGGAAGAGGTGGGTGTATTTTTCTGTAAGAAGCTGGAGGATGTTTCAAGCTCACCAGCCCTTGTTCTTGCAGGTGACTTTGACCTGCCAGACATCTGCTGGGCACTCAGCACAGCAGAGAAGAGGCAGTCTAGAAGGTTCCTAGAGCGTATTTTGGGTCTGTTATCTTTTATGCTTGCTTTTCATTAAGCTGAACAATACTTTTCCTTCATTGGGATAGCTCATATGTGACATCTTCTTTCATGCAAATACTTACATTTCTAAGTGTAAAATGTCAAGTAAAAACTTTTGTGCTCTCATAATTTCTGGAAGAAATCCTTTTGTTAAAGAGGATATTTCTCCTACTGGAGATAGGACCAGTAAAGAGCAACCCCCTCTACTTTCCTCCTCTGCAATGCCTTCAAAGTCTTTTCTTCCCCCACATTTATTAGCTAAAAGCCTTCCTTTTCTGAGGGATCATTAAACCAGCTGAAGCCATTAAGTCAGTTCTGCACACATACGAGAGTTTTGTGATGGCATCAAGGTTTGCAGAGGCCCAGTGGGTTATCCTGATACAGCAAAAGCCATTGGTATAGGCAAGCAATTTTCTTTATATCCTGCCACAACCTTCCTGTAGTAGTGTGAGAAGTCAGTGTCAGGTGGCTGATATAATTACTGAAGGCTGCTAAGTCTCTCATGTTGTTAAATGACACTTCCCTCACCTTCCCTGTGAAAGGGAGAGCTCTCCTTCAGTAAAGGGGAGGCTGGATGTCTTGAAGGGAGATATATCTCCCATCTCTTGTGTAGCATTCGGCCTGGCAAGCAGATCTGGGTGCTGAAATAAGGAAAGCATGTGCTTTTCTTCTTCATTGCTGGATTTGAAGAGGAGCATGCAGGAATATAGAAGATAAACCTATGAACAGGACTTGACACCACAAGGGAATAAAATAATCAAGATCTTTCCTTCTTCTTTAAGATGCCATTGTGCACATTCAGAAAGGACTAAACATATATTTTTAATGATGCAGAAAATCATCAGGTGGCAACATTATTGTAGAATTAGGCTAGCTCAATAGTTAGCAATGTGTAAGGTGAAAATAGAGAGTCTTAATTGCTTTTCAAGTGAAAAGCACCATCTGTAAGCAGTCTTGTATTTCACAGAAAGAAGATGGAGGTGGTGTGCAATGAGTTGTCTGAGCTGGAGATTTAAGTTTGACTGGTAGAGTGCCTACTTAAATTAAAGGAAGAGAGAAAAATCTCTAGACTTGGGAACCCAGTGGCAGTGCTCCTGTGTAGGCCATTTTTGAAGAAACAAATATGACCTCAAGTGCAGAAGAGTGACTGCAATCAGGTAGCTCCTTCCCACCCCTAGTCCTATGTGTCATTATGCTGTTTGCTAATAACCTCAAACCTCTTTTCTGTTGAAGGATCCCTTTCCCCACTTCGTTACTTCTGTTCTCAAGTTACATTCCCTAAACAATAACCTACTACACAATCTCTAGTTCCCTCAAACACATTACTTTAACTACCTGAAAGCATTCAAGGAGAAGAGAGAGGAGAAACCTATATTCTTTTTGGCTATATTTTAATGTATTTGGTAGATTTTATCCCATCCTAGGTAGCACTCCTGACCATCAATCACTCCTTTTATACTAAATTCCCTTTTATCGCTGTTGCCTGGGGCTACCCAGTTTGGTTTCTGCCTTGATTGGGTGGTGTAACTGCAGAGTTAGCCAGGCTTGTTAGACCAGATCCTCGCCCTGAGCCTCATCCTTGAAGGACCAGACTGTTAAAGCAAAATAAAAGGTCAATGTATGAGTCTGGGGACATCAAGTCAAAGGCAGCTGGAGTGATGTAGGATTTACTCACTCCCTTTCAAGTGGTAGATGTGAAGACAATGGTGGAAGAACATGTGTGGGTCCAACCCTCTTGACAAATTGTGTGATCCAGGCTCCAGAAGCAGCTTTTCCATTTATTCAATACTTGCATAAACTACAGACACAGTGTTGGGAGCAAACCCAAGCAGCAGTCCTTTCCCTTCTCATCTGAACATCCTAACTGCTAGTTTGGAAAGCCACATTTCCCTTTGTGCTGCTTTTTTTCTGTCTCCACTCAGGATTCTCTGGGGTATAGACAGGATCTTATTTAACATCACTGTGAAACAACAGCCTCTTTCACATCATTTTTGCATCAGCATAATAACCAGAAAAAGACTACTGTGAGTTCTGAAGAACCTTAAAAGCATGATTTTTTAAAAAACGGTATTTCAGCATCTGATGACGGAGACCATCAGATCTACACTCCACTTAGCTACATTTTCATACCTTGATTGCTCCTCCTGCAGTATGTACCATGAAATATGGGAAAAAAATGGTGCAGTGGACAAGCTGGGGACTAGGTTCAGGCTGCATTTGAGAGGCCTTACAACTTTCTGCCCCAGAATCAGATTGCCTGGATGTGCACAGTGGTGCCTTGCTCATAGGAACCAGTGGCATGGCTGTGTTTGTGGCTGTGCTTGCAGGCAGTGGGTCTGGCCTTGAAGACATATCCTTTGCGGCTCCATAGAGCTGTTGCACAGCTGGGTTGGATTTTCAGTGCCTCATGGGCTGGGTGAACAGCTCCTACAGATCTCTCTGGATCGATGTATGTGAATGACTTTGAATGCATGCAGCAGTGAGGGTGCACAGCAAGATTTGAGGTAAAACAGGAGAAAAGGAGACAGGGATGTCTGAGGTGGTGTCATGGAATTCATTAAAGCAGAACAGCTCAGGGGAAAAAATGTCCCCAAAAACCTAGCACTTGATGAGTTGGCCCCACTAGTGAGCCTAACTAGTGTGCTGTTTTGCTCCAGAGAGATTTGCTGTCATTTGTACCAGTAGGAAGCAGCTGATTTCATAAATTTCTCATCCTCAAACACTGCCAAATACATAGAAAATAAAATGTCCTGGCAGCTGGAAAAAGGTTTCCAAAAAGAAACAGAATGTTTTCTTCTAAATAGCCTCATTTTAGAGGGATCTGTCACAGCGACCAACTTCTATCACCCTCCAGTGCTATTTTGTAGCTGCTAAGTGCCATCGAGGCCACCAAGGCATGGGCCAGGAGGGGAGAGACAACAAGGTGAGGACCAAAGGCAAGGGCAGCCATGTGTCCCCAAGGCCCCTCAGAACACAGGGACAATCGCAGCTGCTTCCTCACAGACACTGCTGAAACTGCTCTGGGGTCTTCATGTCCTGTTTCATGCTGCTGTGTGGTAGAATGGGTGGCAATGAGTCTCAGATGGGTTTACACTGTGATGGTAGATTTGGACAGAGGGGAAGAATTCAGCTCCCCACACAGGAAAATTGTTTTATTTTTCCCTTTCGCATCCCGGTTTTCTCTTTCTCCCCCTGTCCTGACACAAGCCTGCAGTGCTGAACTGGCAACATCTCCTGCCTTCCCCCTGCAGTGAATCACCATCTCTCAAACACAACGGATGCTGACTCCTCTGCCCGATTGTTTAGGGAAGATGCTGTACTTGGAGACAGAAAGCTCATCTCCACCTGGAGAAGAGCAAAAACCCTTCTGAAGGGATGATGAAAAGAGTGCCTGGGATCTATGGCTCAGTGCCACAGGGCTCTGTCACAAACAAGTCAGTTACCTTCAAAAGCATGTTGTGAAAAATAACCCCAAATTGAGCATCTGTTTGAGGTGATGAATCAGCTTGGCACTTGGATCACAGATGTGGTTATTTCCATGGGGCTCTAGTCCTTTTTTCTTTCTGTCCTGAATTTGCAAGCAGTCCCACTGATGTGGTAGAGTGGTGAGTGATAGAGATAAAACTGTTCCTTCAAGTGTCTTGTGCCAGCTTGAGATGTGGATTTGGGGCCGTGCTGGTTACAGGGAGTCAGAGCCTCACAATTTTAACATCCTTTGCAGATGCCTGTGTTTGCGTGTACTGATGCAGCATATCAGAAGCTTAGGCAAAAAGCTGAACAGTGTGGCCATGACTCACATCTGAGGTAAATAAAGGATAGGCATGTAAAATATCTGCATAAATTTACCTTTGAAAAATCACGCAACTGTCTTTTGAAGCATTTACAGCAGTTGACTGTCTCAAAGCGTGTTTGTAATTGGTTTTTTTTTGGAACACAGATACTTCTTAACCTCAACGCCCTGGAAATACAGCAGCACAAGTGATTTCTGGGACTGTTGTTTTTCCTTGATGGTCCCCAGGGTGCATGAAAGAACCTGTGTGTTATTTTCCCCCAAGCTAGTGGCAGACATTAGAAAATTGAATTTAACATTCCAATATGCCAGTCATAAATATGCTTTGCATATCTCACACCAAACCTAAACGAAAGGAAGTTCTGAGAAGGCAGATAGCTATTTTTCAATTATATGGGACAAATGTGCCATTTCTGATAGCCTTGCCAGTGAAAAGCAAGAGCTGGAAATGCCAATCTGTTTAGCGAAGCAGGATCAACATTCCTAATACTTCATGGGATCACTAATAGCTTTTGCATCTTTCAAGACAATCAGCCTTGATTGTTCCTCTGGATGCATTCCTCCAAAATTCATCCTACTAATTGCAGTATTTCAGAGCTGATATGTGTAAATAATAGCAAAGACTGTAAGCCTAGGGACTTTGAAAAGAACCGTCCTGTTACCTTAGTGTTGTCTGGTTTTTTGTGGCAAAGCTGTTTACAAAATACACAAGCTACAAATCAAAGGAATGTGATCTACTCTTATTTTATTCAGGAAACTTAGCATGAAAAAGATGAAAATATGTTAAGTTTATTATCCAAGGTGACGAGTTAATGTGGAAGTGATGGTGAATCTTCCAGAGTCAATCTTTTACATCTGTGAAACAGAGTTTTCCAGAGGCCCAAGAGTAATATTCCACCTTCAAAAATTTACAGGCAGGTGAAAAAAAAGCAGAGGTTGTCTGTTGCAGACCTGCCTTAGAATGCTGCACACAGTAATTTTTCTTTCTGTGTTTAACTTTCCCTTCAGTGATTTAACATTGCAAATAAAACCTGTTAAAGATCTTCTGCAAGCACAGACAGTGTTCTCATGGAAAAAGACCAGCACAATAATGAAGTGATCTCTCCAAGGAGTTAAACAGCAAGAATACTAAGCTAAATTTTCAAGGAATTCTCCTGTTTGCAAGTGCTTAATTTAAGACAGCTGGAAAGTGTGTCAAATTCAGTACCTGGGACTTGGGACATAAAAAGAGATTGGCACATTTTAAACTTGTTTTCAAATTATGCTAGATAACTTTTGGTTTATTCTTATTTGGAAGGGATGGAGTTTTTAAAATCACAGTAATTCTTTATTTAGCAGCACAATTAATAAAATATAGAAATAAGAACAATAAAGCACAAAGTTGTATTTCTGCCTCAGTTTTCCCAGCACCTTGAAGCAGTCTTCATGCTGGAGTTTAGTTATTTTGGGAGAGTCCAGGATCCTTCTGGGAGATCCAGGGTCTGTTCCTGAACTGTGGAGGCCTTCCAGCCCAGCTATGGCTCAGTTGAGGCTGGCCAGTAGCATCTCTGCTGCTCCAGCATGGAAAAGTCTGGAGGTATCCTTGATGATGCCTTCTTCCTCTCTCCTGACGTGTTCCCTAGCTCTTTGTGTGAAGCTGCATATCACCACCTGAACACCTTTGTTTGTTGTCAGCTCTCTAATCTGTAGACAGAAAAGAAAAAACGATTTCTGCCACAATTCTGTTGTTGGAATCCAGTTGCAAAGACAAATGTTGTTGCATCTGGGACAGACCAGACATACCTTTGTTAGCAACTACATGAAAATATAGCTACTTCCTAATTTACCAGCCTAATTTACCAGCCACTATCTGTGCATTGTCCTTGCACAGATTTGCAAAGACTCCCAGAACACTCCTTCTGCTGAAAGCTCCTACTCCAAACAAGTTAAACATGGACCCAGTTTTACACTATGTGACTAAGGTATTACAAGGAATAGTGTAGTGTTTACTGTATATGTTTGATGGCTTCACAAAAAAAAAAAAAAAAAAAAAAAGGAAAAAAAAAAAAAAAAAAAAAAAAAAAAAAAAAAAAAAAAAAAAAAAAAAAAAAAAAAAAAAAAAAAAAAAAAAAAAAAAAAAAAAAAAAAAAAAAAAAAAAAAAAAAAAAAAAAAAAAAAAAAAAAAAAAAAAAAAAAAAAAAAAAAAAAAAAAAAAAAAAAAAAAAAAAAAAAAAAAAAAAAAAAAAAAAAAAAAAAAAAAAAAAAAAAAAAAAAAAAAAAAAAAAAAAAAAAAAAAAAAAAAAAAAAAAAAAAAAAAAAAAAAAAAAAAAAAAAAAAAAAAAAAAAAAAAAAAAAAAAAAAAAAAAAAAAAAAAAAAAAAAAAAAAAAAAAAAAAAAAAAAAAAAAAAAAAAAAAAAAAAAAAAAAAAAAAAAAAAAAAAAAAAAAAAAAAAAAAAAAAAAAAAAAAAAAAAAAAAAAAAAAAAAAAAAAAAAAAAAAAAAAAAAAAAAAAAAAAAAAAAAAAAAAAAAAAAAAAAAAAAAAAAAAAAAAAAAAAAAAAAAAAAAAAAAAAAAAAAAAAAAAAAAAAAAAAAAAAAAAAAAAAAAAAAAAAAAGAAAAAAAAAAGAAAAAAAAAAAGAAAAAAAAAAGCAACCTGCACAATATCTTTAAGGTTTTGAACAACAAAAACCTTCCCCCTGGGAAGGGTCTTTGCATATGGATCCTAAGTATCTTACAAATAACAAGCTTCACAACTTTTTGTAGAACTTCTCCTTGTAGAAAGAAAGCAGAGAGGTAAGAAAGTGGTGTGCCGAGCTAGTGAGTGAAGGACAGGCCTGGGGGCCAGGAGTCCTGGCAATCAGTTGTATGCAGCAACCACCAGACAATATCCTGATCACAGAAAACTAATACTGTGAGAGTGATTGTCCTAGTGTCATTCTGTCCCTGGAGATACATCACTGTAGGCTGCACTCATTGAAAACTGCAGCAATGCTCCTGTTGCAGACAGGTCTTTGTAAAATTTGCAGGGGAAATCTGTGTCTTAGGATGACATGGCCCCCTGGCAAACATACCCAGCATTACCCACCACTCTTTCAGCCTCCCTAACCTGCCACTTAAAACCACTAAATCGGCCCACCAGAGCTCCCTGTTCCCCCTCTGGCTTACTGAAATTTGTTAGGACCTGGTCTTGGTGTACCATGCAGCTTGATTAGGTAGTGTAACAACATGGCCCCCCAAAAGCCATTAGGTTAACCTAAAAAAGAGTGGTTTTTCCCACTGATAAAATTAATCTTCACAGTCTTTTGGAAAATAAGGTCATGACTAAAATAGGCATTGCTCCATGCCAGCTTTCTTTATGGCAAGCTGCAATTACTTCATATTCCTCCTTGGTATCTGAACAACAGCTAGAATCACTGGCTCTGCTCAACTTACTCCCACAGAAAATGTCAGCAGGATCTAATTATCAGAATGAAATGGATTTTCACTGATGCCTGCTTTCTTATCTGCATAATAGTTGAGCTAGGCATTCTTATTATCTCAGTTATGAGTCTGCACATTTTGTTATCTTCCTGGAAAAGGTGTTCAGATGTATGTACCCCATGTTTGACTAAGCTGAAAAAAATCAAGCCTTAGGTGAAAACGCTGAGAAACCTGGTGGTACTGAGTGAAGGATTTCTTGCAATTCCTCAGTTTGTTCTAAGGATCACTCCTTCATCTGAAACATGATGGGTTCTGGTTCTGCAATGTGGCAGTCACCCAGCTGGTGGCGGAGCCACCGGCTGGGTCACCCATGGCGTTCGAGGCTGCGGCTCAACCTGCCTTTTCAGTGGGGATTGACGATCAAGCGGATTGGGTAGATGACACCTCTTGGGACAGTGAGCCCTGAGAGGTAGGCAGGTTGAGGCAGTCTCCCGCCATGGGCTGCTGTCCATCTAGGTACCGTCCCCTCCCCTCTCTCCTCATAGATGATTTAGATATTCATATAGTGGGTTTAATGTTCATGCATAGCTGGAATGTTCTAAAGTTCTGTTCTCCCCATTGGTTTATGTAAATATGTCCCTCCTATGTGTGCTGTTTATTGGTTACTGTCACCTCCTTTCATGTACCCCATTTGTCCTGTCCCTTGTTCCTCCCCTTTTCCCCCCCCTTTAAAACCTGGTGCAATGGTCATTTCGGGGCTCGTTTTGTGGCTCCCGTCCTTGCAGTGAGTTCTCCTGTCCCCTCCAGGGCAGGGAATAAACGCTTGGATTTACACCACAAGCGAGTCCTCCTTGATTCCTTTGCTGCTTCTGCGTCGCATTTTCATCACCAGCTGCTGCTACCCCCAGCCTGGGCTTTGGAAATATCAGCCAGCCTCGGAGCTGTTCCCGCGAAGGCTAAAGGCATTGCCTTGCCGCTGCACGCGCTTGTGCCACGCGAGAACCGTTGTCCGGGCACACGAGGACACTGTCGCCCATTGACCAGCCGGGCGGTCAAGCGGCTAGCGACACTGCAACTCTTTGAGCAGGCACCCAGCATCCCTATGAACTGCAGTTTTGTCTTACATGTTTCTGTGGGAATGGTTTCATGTTCTCCATCTGAAAGAAATGTGGTTGTCTGACTGTGCTTCAAAGGCACGTGGGACACAGAGTACTACCAACCCAAGGTGCGCACAGTTCAGTGTCCTACCCTTGGGCAGGGTCAGCTCTCTGTTGGGAAGGTCCAGAAGATATGCAACAACTTTTATACATCCTCTGATAATACCAGTGCTGGGCAAGGAGTCTGAACAAGTGAGTTTGGCAAAGCTATCTACAAAGAGCTTAAAGCAGCTGCTGAGTCAAAGACCACCAGAGAACCAAAAAATGCACAGGAAAGAAAGTGTCAGAATAGTGTGAAGGGGATGGAGGGTTCCTTCAGGTAAAACAATTACAACAGGATTAATCAGGCACTTATTTCAAGGTAGCAAGACGGCCTGAGCTGAGCTCTGCTTGTTCTGCCTGTCCTGCTGATAATGATGGTATTTTTAACCCTCTGGCCTGTACTCTGATCAGAGATTTTAAACTGGGGACAGATGGACACTGTGACCATTTATTCTTTACAACTCCAACCAGAAAGCCTCTCTCCTCCCAAACCACTGCTGCCAGCCTCCAGGAGCAGCAATATTAATGAACTTGGACAGAACTCTGTCAATTCAGACTAAGAATTGGGATGTGAAAGGCTCCTTTCCACCATTTATCTGATCCTCTTAGACTTCAGGCTGAATAAGAAGTAGCTCTCCTTTTCCAGTGCTTAGGTTACAGAATATCCATAACCTCCTCCTTGTCAGGGTCAGACAGCTCCGTGTCTCAGGACAGACAGAAACAGCAGCCTCACATTCCTGGCATCGACTGGGTTATATCGCAGAGCGAGGACTGGCTTCATATCACCTACTCCAGTTTTTCACTGGTGTCACACATTCCTGTTTCCACCTATGTCCTGGCACAGCCTGGAGAACAGGACTTGAGTCTTCCAAATACCCTTGTGTGTCGCTGTTGAACCAATAGCAGAGTGAAGGGACTCACGAATGCTGAGAGAATGCTGAATGCATTTATTTAATTAATAACAGATTTTATATACACGCGAGAGGGCTCTTCGGATCCTCTAACAATCATCCACCCCCCGGGACTGATTGGCCCAGGCGTCTGACTGCCTGTTTCCAAAGCTACTCTCAATAACATGGAACTTATCTTATATTTAGTAAACTTTAGTAGAAGAAGAGAAGAATTCCCGTGGGAAAGAATCTGTGCTGTCACACTCGTGTGTTTTCAACTCCCTTTGGTTAACAGATGTGTGTAACTGCTGAGGATGAGGTTTTGTGATCTATCTGTATCTCAGGCCTAGGCAGAAGTGAGGGACAAAAAGGTTTGTTTAGTGTAAAAAATGCTCTGGGGAAAAAATGCCAGCTCAATAGCACTGGGACAACAGCAAAGTATATAAATAACTTGACAATTCAGGTGTCCGTTTCCTCTAAATACATCTGTATCTGCCATGAAAACACACCTCATGCTAAGGCAACAAATTGATGAAAACACAAATCTTGCAAAGCTTAAGTTAGATAGCAGCACTGAAGATCACTATCAATTTTAACATTCATAGCAAATGCACAGAAGATGCTGATTTTGAATATCATGACCTCATTCTGCAGATTCACTTTGAATGGTTTATCAGTAGTTGTATAAGCACATGTAAGTGCCTGGAGTTCAAAGGTTAGAAAATAGGTGTATTGTTTCGTGTAGTACATTATTTTATTGGAGTTTTCCTCTAGCACTTCATTTAGCCAGAGAATTACTAACTTTCTGACTGATCCTTTCTACCTAACATTCCTTTGGATGCAAAAGGATGCTTCAGAAAATCTGACAATTTATGTGGTACTCCAAATATCAAAGATCAAGGGCTTATGTTTTATATCAAGTGATTAAATACTGCAGAGGAGAAAGTTAAATATTAAATTCTCCCCCACTCGATTACCCATGACTTCCCTCAGCCAGTATAACTCTTCAAATAAGCTGCATTTTTTTCCCCAGCACCAGCGCTACTGTTTTATATCCAATATTGAACTACTTAACATAATATACAGTCCTTGAGCTTTGATACTTGTTCTGAGAAGTACCAATAGAAGTGCTAGTGACTTTGATGAGGTGAGATGTGTTGCAGTCAGTTCCTATGAAGCATTGTTTGTCAAAGCAATTTTGGTGTAAGGGGGTGTAAGCCAGACAACTGAAATGTAACAACGTGCCGTGCACAGTGCTCTACCTATCAGATTAAAGTACCTTTTTAATTTTTCTTCCAGCTGTAAAAATGTTGAGTGGTGTGGTATTACTTTCCCTCCTCCAACAACTTGGATAGATTACAAAGTTGTTATTTGTTCTAGCTAGCAATTACTCTCTGTCACTGTTTAATTCCGAATGGAAACAGAAAATAAGTTAAATGTTTATCTCAATTTTCACTAAGTGTAGAAGATCCCAAGTCAAAACCCAGCTCCTGCTGTGGACACTAGACATTATAGGGAGCAGCATAACATTTTTAGGCATTAGGAATGTGCTGGGAATTCCAAGTGGCTGAGGTGGGTGGGTTGTGGGCACTCACTGACCTCAGCCGTTCATGATCTTGTCCGTGTGTACAGGTGGCTGGAGATGGAGCCAAGGGCTTAGGGATGGATAAGGAGGTGAACAGCTTGGTTTTTCTGTTTGATTTTTATTAAAGTGGTGCTACAGCATTTCCTTTGCACATAGAGAAAGGGTGTAGCTGGGCAGCTTTCTAGGACCTGAACGGAGGTTACAAGGCAGCTGGAGAAGGGTTAGAGAAGGGTATGCAGTGATAGAACAAGTGGTAATGGCTTCAAATGGAAAGAGAGTAGCTTTAGATTAGATATTAGGAAGAAATACTTTACTCTGGGGGTGGTGAGACACTGAAAAAGGTTGCCCAGAAAAGCTGTGTCTCTGCCATCCTTGGAAGTGTTCAAAGCCGAGCTGTAGGGGACTATAAACAACCTGGTCTAGTGGCAGGAGTCCCTGCCAATGGCAGGGGGTACGAAATAGATGATCTTTAATGTCCCTTTCAATCCAAACCATTCTGTGATTCTACAGTGACATCCCACTGTGTCAGATGCGGGCTTAGCCCTTTTCCCTCTCAGGAACGCCCCCAGAAGGGACTCCCACCTTCCTCCCTGAAATCTGTGCTGCCGAGTAACCCTCCAGCAAATGCCTGCCGGCGTTCGGGGCCAGCTCTGAGCCCCAGCACCCCAGAGAGCGCCGGACGCTGCTGCTGCGCCGGCCCCGGTGTGCCTGGGCGGGGGTCCCGGCGGTCCCGGCCGCGGCTCCCGGCGGTCCCGGCCGCGGCTCCCGGCGGTTCCAGCCGCGGCTCCCGGCGATCCCGGCCGTGCCCGGGAGGTGGCAGCGTCCGCCCGCGCATGGCCCAGCGGTGGCACCGCTCGGGTCCCCGCCTTGGGATGGATCGTGATGAGCGCAGCTGCCCCGCGCCCGGTCGGCATCGCCTGCGAGCTGCGGGGAGCAGCTTTCTTCTGAGTGTGCCATGCCTGAGTTCAGCACTTTTGGAGGTGTTAGCCTCCCAGAATATAGCTTTAGTCTTCAACCGAAACATCTGGCGCTATATCGGAATAGCGACCATTTAAAAACCATGCGATTCCCATCCCCACGAACAGCGACCAGAGGAGGAGGCAGGACAGGAAAGGGGGTTTGGGAGAAGTGCTTCCTTAGTCCCTTATCCCTTTACTCACCTTCATTTTCTCTATAAAATTTCTGAAACTGCATTCTCACCTGAACCATTTTTATATATTTATTTATTCATTATCATTTATAAATTCCAGGGTATTTTGAAAGATCCAGACTTTTCTGCTGAGAACTAGTCCTTAGTAGAATGAGCGATAGTGAATCAGGAAAATCATTACTAAACAGGGACACTTGATGCTTTTCTTTTCCTTACCCCCTTCTGCTGTCTCTCATTTCAGTGTGTTAGAGCAGAGCCGAGAGAGCCCCTTGGGTAGAGCATGCCAGCATGCTAAATGGGGGACACACAGCTCTGGGGAACAGACAAATTTTGTCTCAAAACTGTTTTCTAAATGAAAATTTGTAGCAACAAAACAGTGCTCCCACACGGAGTCTTTCATTTCAAAGAAAAACTCTGGGGTGAGTAAATGGGCTCAACAGAAGTGAGTGTGAAGCAGCCAGTGAAACAGCATTTAAGGCAGTGTAAGGCAAAGCATGAAAAAGTGGCCATGTCATGGTGGAAAATGCAAGAACAGCCTGAGACAGCAAGAGGACTCTCAGGGCAAGAGCTGGAGGCCAAGTGTTCCAGGAGACTCACAGGAGAGGGTTGAGGCTCATGGAATGACCACATGGTGCCAAAAGGTGAGAGGCCACTTTAGGTGTGGCCCAGCTTGACTAGAAGGCTCTTGAGGGCCTGCCTGGATTTGCCTGAAGGAGGTAACCGCTGGGTATGTGACTTGAAAGCATTAGTAGCAGAACTGTAGCATGTGTACGTGCTTTTAACATAAGGTTTATTTACTAGGTATTGAACAGTGTCTCAGTCAAAGCTGTTTTCTGGGTAGTGCAAACCTATGACTGCTTCATATGCAAAAATGGTGCAAAGTGATCCACCATTTTAGTTCTGGTAGTGCATCCTCTGTGTACCAAGGAGATAATTCTGGTTTAATTGCAATTATGTGCCTAGAAGAAATGAATTAACAAGTATGATTATTTGTACTTGATAAAATTTTAAACTGTGCATGTTAATTCCCAGGATTTAATTCTATTAGTATAATGTAACCCTCTTTTTTTTTTTTTTTTTAATTTTACTTTCCATAGCTTCTTATCTTTCAATGTAATTTACTTAATAAAGCTTATAAGTTCAGCAGTAATATCAACTTTGTCTTCAGCTAAATAAGAAGGAATCCAGTAGAACTGTCGTAAATTTGATATGATTCATTTTTAGCCTGCTTTTGCTGTTTCTTTTTGTCTTTTGAAAATACAGGCCCTGTAGTAGGGTAAGTTTAATTTTGTTTTCCAGCACCACACATACTACAGCTTCCTGCAACTTTTAAGGGATGGACAAGGCCACTTTGAACAGAAGTAGATGGTTTTTAATCTCTTGGGGTTTCCTAGCCTACCACAAACCAGTCTGCAGTTGGCTGTGGATGGTGTTGTGGACGTGAGTTCCCGTCTGAGTTCCTCAGGGTGCATTGGCTGAGGTTCTCAGTGGGTACACACTGCCAAGTCTACTGTTTTTTCATAACTTTGCCACTCAGGAAAATTCAAAAAAGGTAAAGTAAATACCAGTGAAAGCAAAAGTCTTATATCTTGATAACAATAATTTGAAGCATATTCCAAGTGCTGGCAGGAAAGATGAAAGCAAACTTCATTTAGGTGTGTGAAAGAGCTGCAAGTGTTGATTGCTGGCACGAATAATGCAGTCCTATATAAACGTTTGATCTTGCAAGCTTTTATAATGCTGTGAACAAATCTTTCCTGATGAATGATGACTCAGAACAAAGCTTTTCACTTGGCATTTGATAATTCATTTCAATTGCAGCAGAAAATAATTGTTCTATTCAGGCATACCAGGATATACTTACTCTGTCCCTAATGAGCACATTAGAGCAAGCAACTCATCCCTGTCTGATTTTAGCACAGGCCACAAATTTTATGACCGACTCATTATTCAGTCAACTCTCAGTCCTAAAGAATATAACTACAAGGAGTTGCAATGATCTTATAACCGTATTTTCCCTTTTCATAAGTCACTCAGATATTCACCAATTTGTTGGAAGGATCTGTGAATCTTTGGGAGTACTACTGGTGAACTTCATGTACTCTCTGTATTTTGTTTGAAAGACTTAAAAATGGAGCAATATGATTGTGATTATGGAACAGGTTGACTAAAGAAAAATAAATCGGTTTACCTTTTGTATACAGTCGGGATGTGTCTTAAGGAAATAGTTGAAATGTAGGCAGAGTTCTCAAAAAAGAAGTGGATGACTCTGAAAAACATGTCAAACCAGCACTTGGTATGCTGGTATTGCCTATGAGACTGCAGAGACCATTTAGCATTGCTTTTAGGGAGGCCTGAGTCATCAACAATGTCAAAAGACATGTATCACTTGGGTAAGAAACTGCTCTGCTGCATTGGTGACCCTTATCTCGCTCAGGGAATGTAAGAGATGTTTGCTTTCCAGAGTATCCTTCTTGGGTTTGCTTCCACCGGGAAAGACAGAACTGGACCTTTGGGTTACCCAGCTTGTTGGGGCAGGAAGTTGTAGTGAATGAGCAGCTCAGCCTGCCAAAACTGTCAGGTTTCAGAAAATTATTTTTTTCAGAAAATGGTGTCTAAATCCTATGAAATAGCTGTGGAAAAATTGGTAGGTGTATCATACAGTGTGGAAAATTTGTGTACTTAATTCTCACTGGGGCAGTCTGGCTGTCTTCAGGGAAGGTGAATGAATGCACCGAAATGTCTCTGTAGTAATGAAAGAAAACTCATTGTGCCACTGGAGATTGAAGCTGCATGGCCCTGTGGGGAATAAATTGCTGCTATTCAGGCTCATGAGCGCATCAAGCTGATGCAGAGCACTCTAATGACCATTATAACTGACTGCAGTGAAAAAGACTGTTATTTAAGAACATTTCAGAGTGTACTGTAAATTGGGCAAAGGTACAGCTACACTTACACACTGAGACAGCCTCTGGTTTTATTCGGTCTGACAGACTGTGCACTTTGAATTTAGGCTTTATCTATGTGAGATGAATGCTCTTAGTATTTTCAGCCTCTGTTAGTAAGGGAAGCAACAAAGCCAGGGAGAAGGGGTCCTGTTCACAGAGGCTCCAGCTGGAGAATGCAGGTTTGGGTGAAGGCAGGGGAGGGGAGGGTACAGCCACCATTCACATCACACTGCTGCCATTCCCTAAAAACACCTACTTGTACCTCGCACCAAACGTGACCCCTCTGAGGAGAGCGTTTCTGAGTGAACCTAAGAAAGAGCTTTGAGCCCACGAGACAGTATTTCACAGACCTTTATACAGGCACAGGGAACCAGTTTTCCTGCTTTATATGACCTTCCTGGACCACACAGTCCAGACTCCCCTCCACTCTGCCTGTGTCAGGTTTGTTTGATTGGTGTCTACTTCTACCCCACGTCATAAGTTGCTTGGTTTGCAGAATATGAAGTTTCCTTGCTGTCCCATGTGGACAGTGGAATTTATGGCATACTGGCAGTCAGTGTGATACAGCCTTTAATTGGGATTTCCAGCTTGAGGTACATCAATAGCTCTCATCTTATGCTTTTTATGGCTGGGTCCTTCATAGTCAACTTTGCCTTTTGTCTGTTTGGCTCTTTTGGGTCTAGTTGGGTCTTTTTTGGAGGGTAAGAGCTGGTGTGTGAAGGAGTTTTTTTTTAATCTGAAGAGATCTTGTGGTTACTGTGGAGTCATGCAATATGGCCCTTTAAATCAGTTTATCACCTGGCAGGTACATTGTGATCAAGGAAATGAGACAAGCAACTTGCAGTAAGCAAGCTGCCAGCAACATTTGGCCAGCCAACACTGCAACAAATCATCTGTGTGAGCTTCATGTTCAGCACATGGGGTCAGACCTGCACTTCCCAGGAACCAACCAATCCCTAGTTTGTTTGAAGTATAGTAAATAAAAGTGGACATCTTAGCTAATGAATTAGCCATAGAGAAAATAAAGCACACAAATTACAGTCAACTGCTTATAATTGTGACCTTCCTAGAGAATGACTGAGTCAGGATTAAAGAATTATTGTGTGGATGTTTGCTGACACAATTTGGTGGCTGAATAAATTTCCAGTAATTGGTGGCAATCATTCCAGTCTTTGTCAGGCAAAATGACAGGAGACTTTTCTTTGAGTGAAGCCCATGAAAGCCAGCAGAAGGACAAGGGTCCAAAAGACAGAGCAGTTTTTAAAGGAGGAGCTCAATTGCCTGCATGAAGCTTGAGGTGAGGACATCGTCCACACCCTGAGCATGTCCAGAACATCACTGAGTAACTCTAAGGAGAAAGGAATGACCTAAGAGGTTTTTCTCCCAATTGCTTCTGAGTTTCCAAAGATTATCGAGAAGTTGCACAGAAATAGCTCATTAATTCTCAACCTCTTGTTTTTTGTTTTTCATATCTGTAAATAACAAGGTTATTTAAGTCAGCAGTCAGATGATTAAAGTTAATTGGCATTTATTAATGAGTCAATGCCTTTATTAATGTTGAAGCTGGTATAAACAATTCTAAATAGTTGGGGTTTTTTTTAAATTCCACAAATCTTTCTTAGCTATTTACTTCTCTCTTAGCGATTTACTTACTTAATCTCTGCACCATTCCTGATTCTCGTTGAAATTCAAGGAAGCAGCTGACATTATTCTGGACATGTAGTGTGAAAAAAAGGGATCTGACCAGGCATTTTTCTTCCTAAGTTAACATTCTGCTGCATTTCTTTGACTCTTTGTCTATTAATGACCATTTTTGAAACTACTCCGAAGCATGACAGCAGAATGCCTTGAACCAGCTGAGAGCATTTGTGGTTAGACATGAAGTTAAAGATCAGAAGTTTTGATGTGTAACAGCTGTAGAGGAAATAGGTGCTAAATGCTGTCAGCCTGCCCAGATTAGTCTCCTTCAGGTAGACAGCGAGCTGGAAATAGTAACATATCTGTATGAGACAGTTGTTCAGTGTTTGCATTGAACAAAAAATGTCTTTTGTCTTTACTTATTTCCAGCTTACAAAAGCAAAAAGACCCCTCCCAAAACCCCATATAAGCCAAAACAACAACAACAACAATAGAGATGCCTCCATTATCATGCAATAAAATCTCGGTCAGCTGAAGACTTTTCCTTTATGTATTTGCAATGTTTGGTACATGTGTTTCCCACCTTGCCCAATAGTCACTGATTCTTCTCGAGACATTTTATTGCTTCATTGCCTCAAAATGCGTAAAGTTCCTATACCCTCCATTTTAGCTGGGCTAAAGTAAATTTGTACCATTTTTTGACTCTTCTTTTGAACACCTGCCATCTAGTTACCATGCTGATGGGGTAGGAACATGATTAGGCAAAAAGAAAGTCACAAGAGAAAGGTTAAATATAGTTAAAATTATTGTCAGTATTCTGTGGCATTAAGATTTCAGAGCTGTGAGGGTTCTATGTCGATGGATATTGTTTTATAAGTTGTATTGTTTTAACTCACTTTGTGACCTGATTCTGAAGGAATTTTCTTAATTAACGTTCTATATATTTGACAATAAAGTTCAAAGGAACCAAGAAGTACTTAAAGTGTAGAATTAAAAATAACTCAATTTCTGAAATATCTGATACTGGTTAAATATACATCTTCTATCTACATTTAATTAAATTTCTTTTTAAAAATATCCTGTGGTTTCAAGAATTAGGTCAGTTACTACAAATACCTTGGCTCATTTAAACAGTTCTGAATATTACCATTATGAAAACTGACTTATACAATATTTATAATTTCACCTATTCTTAGATTTCAGTTAAATAAAAAGTTCCTTATGCTTCTAAAATGGTGATAATAAAACAAACCACCTTATTTGTGGTTTAAAGTGAGCTAGAAACTTGCAGTTGCCTGTAACAGTAAGGCAGACAGGTGGTCATTGACTTCAGTGTGATCTCCATCAGGCTGTTGTGCATCCCTTTCTGTAAAAACAGTTTCCTATTACTCTCAGGCGGTTGAAGGACTCCGAATTTAAATAGACCAAAATTATTATGCTTTTTTCATAAGAAAGGACTCGGCCTTTGCCTACACAGTCAAATAATTCTGCGGAAACCAATGTGACTCTCTGAGGGTTTTAGCTTGCTGCAGCTGAAAATTGGATCTGAGTCTGCAGGATTAGAGACTCAGGTGTCATGAGCATTGAGTGAAAACTAGAGCTGTAAGTGTGGAAATCATATACCAAAGAGCATTTTGGGCATTTCCCCTTGATGCTCCACGTTGGAAGTGCACACCTCCCTCCTGCAATTATGGAGAGAACTGGACCAGCAGCACTTGGGTTAAATATCTAAACACACTTAATGTCAACAGTGTTAATAAGCTTCCACTTCTTGTGCAGCCCTCTAGCCTTTTCCATGTTTGGCCTAGGAGAAGGAAGGCATGCAGCTGGGAGGATGACACCTTTCTGAAAAGGCACATAAACTGAGTGGGTTCCCAGTTAGGAGAAGTGACACAGTGATGCTCCCATGCACAGCTGCAGCATCTGGACTGCTGTGATACCGAGTGGTCTCCCCAGACATGCAGAAGCAGTTGGCACAAGACTGAATTCCAGGTCAGGATTCTGAGTGTAGGATATAAATACAGCTGCCACTGACTTCAAATGCTGATGGATTGAAAGGTACAGAAGGTTATGGCAACAGTCAGGCAGGGGTCATTCAGTCCAGGCAGGGTCACATGCTGTTGGATCAAAACAAGTAAGTTACACATTGAAACCACTCATGTAATTTTTCCAAGCATGGATGGCAGGCATCAGTGAAGACCACAAAAACCTGAAAAATAAAATATTGGTTGGCAGCTACTAGACATGAAAGTGAGACACAATTTGGGATGAGGTAGCATATTCCTGAAATTGTCACTGCTCATGATTTGACAGCATTACAAAGGAAATAGTTTTCTCAGTTTTGAAATATGCATTTGAACGTCTGTTCCATTAAACACACATCAGTATGTTACCACCTGTTCCAGTCATGCTTGATAATGAATGGTATGCAGAGATAATACACCTGCCTGGCCTTGTAAATGTTCTGCAGGGAAAAATCAAAATTAGGTAATGTAAGTCAAATTTGGATGGATAGTCCTGCTACAGTCAATGTTAAATCCAGTGCCCTTAATTACTTTGTTGCCTGAATTGGAAACCCTTCAAATAATGAGGGGGGAAAATAAAGCTTCTTGACAGCTAAGAGCCAAGGAATATAATTTTGTTCCAAGGTCTATCACTTACCCACAGATGACAGCAAATCCCCATGCAGATCAATCAGAGAGGAAGTAGAAAATGGAAGCAAGTGTAGGCACACACACTATTCAAAGTTATTAAAGGTAATGTTTTAAAGATAAAAGTAAGCAGAGCTGCCATCGAGATCCCACTGAAATCAGTACAAATCTTCCGTTTACACTGCAGGACTGTGACGTAGCTATTAAAAAAATAGGAAGGAAAATACACCAATTAAGGACAAGAAAAGGGTTAACTTTAAGCCTTTGATGTATCTGCTAAAGTACATTAAACACCAGCTTATTTTCTGTCTGAGAACTGGGACTCTTATAATAGCTTCCAAAAACCTTTGTCTGAGGGAACCTCACTCTTGCATCCACGCAGAGCAGATGCAGGCTTATGCTGTGCTTTAAACCTCAGGGTAGAAATTTCTTCCTAGGAAGTTTTCCTGCATAAATATATAAGACATTGAAGCTGTGGGTGTCACTGCTAGAATGACTGTGAAGTGCTGTAAATCAGCAAGAGATGAGAGGATAATATGCACATCTCATGCACTCATTTCTGCCTGTTGGGCTCTTACATGGTGTTGACTTGCAAAGAATCACTGCCAAATGAGTCTGCTCCAAACAGGCTCTTGGACTGTGGTCGCACCATGGCATTTCATTACCCATCACGTTTAAGGAGGGATGAGTGACTGCAAGGACTCACTGTGCAGTTTATCAAGCTTGCATGTGGCTTTTCTAGGTAGGAGCTGTGTGAAACTCAGAATCACTTCTTCCCTCTCCAATTTTTTTCTTTTGAGAAACAAAGGTTTACAGCCCTGCAACCAGGAAGTCCGTGGCCTGTTTGTAAACTTCTAATGAACTTGCAGTTGCAAAGACTACCTGTCTGTCACAAACCAGGGACATACTACATGGCAGGTAGCTTGAATACTTTATATGTCACATTTTTATACATATATGTGTATATATATATACACATACACACACACACATATGTATGTATATATATCTCCCATGGAAGTGAATCAAGACTGGGCAGAAAGTCAGGTTTTATAACTGGTTAATATTTCTTTTGCAAGCTTCTCCCCTGAGCAAGCTGTCACTGGACTGCAAGAGGCTAAGCTCACTCTCCAGATATTTCAGCTAGGAGCCTCACCGATCTGATCAGAAGCTGGCTATGAGCCATGTCACTGAAATCCAGCTACTGATGCAACTTTGAATTCAAGGATCACCAGTTCTGGATTCAGTAAATTATTGCTCACCAGTTAGGATGTTAAATATAGTGTTGCAGAAAAATACCAGGATAATTACACAGGGAGGTTCTCATACTATATAACTTAGGAGCTAATTTAGGCACCCAAGTCACTCAGAGAGTCTGCAAAGAAACACTGATTCCCTCAAAGGAGCTTTTAGGCTTCAAAATTAAATATCTAGGAGAGTTTAAAATAACTGATGTGAACATAGCATTGTCCTCCATGGTTTGTAATTCCCCTTGTACATTAACTGGTCATGAAATTTCTCACAGCCTCCTTGTATAAAGCTGTTGTGTGATCTTGCAGAAGGCTGACAGACCTCTTTTGATCCCCACAGTACAAGAGGCTGCTACATGTGCCCCAGTGGTCATCCTTTCGTAGCAGGGGAACTCCGCTATTAAATATGATTGCACATTGATTCCTGATGTTCCCAATTGAAAATATGGTACTGGGTTTATATAAAATGCCTCTGACAACAAGTTCTTGAATTGTCCCATAATCCTGAGATGCCCAACACATTATTAATATGCTTTCTTATTCCAGCCTCTGGTTTGTGAGGCTCCTATACATGTGTGTATCACACATCACTCACTCGCAGCATTATCCTATGAGTTTACTCGGAAGCAAGGCCTGACACATATGAGGAATTAAAAAACATTCAGCAATGTTAATCCCTGCATTGTGCTCCATTCTTGAAAGGCCTGATCAGCTTGATGATTTTCTGACAGATGCCAATGACAGAACTTTCAGTTAAGTGCAATGTGGTGAGACAGGAGGGTTTCTGTCATATAAACAGTCTTCATAAATATGTGTAAGGCGTAGAATCATAGAAAAGGGAGCTGAAAAGGACCTTAAAATGTCTCCCAGAGCAGGCCAGACAGCCTGATGGATTTTTCTCTAACCTCCTCTTTAAGAACCCCACAGATGGACCTTCCCCAAGTGGGCTATTTGCTGTCTTTTACTGCCCTTAACTGAGTCAATGTGCTACCTAACATGTTGCGAAAATCCTTTTTTATGTGCAGATAAAGCCTGCTGGTTTCTGTCTTATCATGGATGCAGAAAACGTAAGGGTCCCTTCTTTGCAGCAGCCTTTTCTGTATTTGAAAACCGTTATCATGTCTCTGCTTCATTTTCTCTTCCATAGATTGCACAGTACCAATTAGTTCAATCTTTCGTTGTAGGTCGTGTTTTCTAGTTCTCTGATCATTCTCACACTGCATAATAAGAGCTTTGTGAAAGAAGAAAAGGAACCAGAATTATTTTACTTATTATTACTTCAATTAGTTATTCAATCACAATGCACTTTATTTGGGTTATTGCTAGTCTAACTTTACCTTTGATGCTTAATAACGTTTACACAGATAAATCCCTATGGGTTGTGCTTCTGTGTTATGTTGGCTCACAGTCTTTGTGAGTTGGATTTCAGGAAATAAAAGAAGCCTACAAGCCAAACAGACATGCTCTCAGGGCTAAAAAGTATAACCCTTTCTTGCTATGTGGTAGCTAATGCTCCCCCGATAAGACCAGATACTTGTCCGAAATTGTGTATCTGCTACCAATATATAAGTCCACAGCAGAAGTGTAAACAGCATCAGTCTGGCTGTCCTTCCTCATCCTGTTGGGTACAGCCCCAGTCTCTGAGGCTTCTGCAGCTTCTGCTGCACGTACCTGACACCCTGGTTACCCCTCTGGTCCCTGCTTGTTCCCACAGACCTGTGGCTGACCATGGAGTCGGTGACTGCAGCATAATGTGGGAGGGCTGAATTCAGATTACACAGCTGTCCTTAGTGCCAGCCTTCCTTGCCTGACAAAGCTGCCATCCAAATAGGCTTCCTCTGGACAAGGGTTGAGGGAGGGAGTTTCCATGTACTGCCAATGATATGAAGCTCCATGTTGAACAGCACTTCTGAAGTGTTTCTGGCCTAGCAGAAGTTTGCTTTCAATGGAGGCTTAAGTGATAGTCTTAACACAGTTTGCCAAATCAAAATGCAAGGGTGGTCCCAAGGAGCTGTTGCCAGAAAGAATCTTCAGTTCTTGACTCTCCTAGCTGAGCAGCATCTAAAAATAAAGCTACTGAAGTCCCATATAATACTGGAATAACGTTATTATATATGATCCATATATAAAAACTTAGTGCAATACTTCCATAGATGCATCTTTGGGAAAATACTCTGTCTACAATGAAGCCAAGAAGAAACTTTGAATTATGTCTACCAAAGCCAATAGACCTCAGTAAAGGAAATCATGGTTCTTATTACCCCAAGTGCTATATAGAGCGATATCTGACAATCAAAGAGTTAATCCAATTGCAAAATAAAAAACTTTTCATGCAACCTGTTCCCTTAAGAGGTGCTTTCTTCATTTTCACATAAATTCTGTAAGAAAGAAAGAAACAGAAGATAAAAGCTGCTAGAAAGCTGTGCAATTTAGGGGAGAAAGGAGAGGAACAAAACCAGAGGGGAAGAGGGGTGGAACACAAGAAACTCACTCAGAGAAAAGACAGCAAAGAATAGCCACTAAAAAGGAGAGAAAGGCTGGCATCAAAACGGGTCTTCAGCCTCAGAAAGCAGCCAGCAGCCAGGCACTGCAGGTGATATCACCAACAAATCCAGTCTGCAGAGAGAGATACTCTTGCAGGACATGCTACTGGTGTAAGGGTTAGGAGAGAAAGTGTGATTTTTACAGGACTGAACTTCAGAGGCATTCTTTGAGCACCAAAATTCAAGCTGTTTTCCAGTTACTGAATGAAGCTCAGCAGTCTGTTTCCCCTTTTGTGTTTCTCTTTTTTGATTGACCTGTTATTTGTGGACTCCTGCTTCAGTGAGCTGTAATAATTAAAAAAAGATTGACCTTTTAATTAAAGGTGTAATGAATTTGGATTTTGCTCACAGAGAAAAATGTTCCCTGTGGAAACTTGATATTTCTATATAAGAATATAATGCCTCTGCTGGAACAGCCTTTTGAGGGAGTCACAGCTAAAATGGGATACGATCAGAATTTTGTGGACTGCTCTAGACTCCTTTTTCCCCCATAAAATACATTATGTATTAACATCTTTGAGTTCCCTGGGTCTTCTAACTTCTAATCTCCCCCAAAAGATGCTCAGCATCCTAATGCACGCAAACGTGATGTCACATCTGTGAATCATTGTCACCAGAATCAATTATTCATAATCTGTCACAAACGTGCTTTCTTTTGTTGATGTTGGCCTTGCCCCTGCACAGGCACTGCTCTGAGGCCTGACCATTTCCCTTTTGGAAGGAGTGAGCCTTTGGCATGCACTTGCTCCCGGTGTGGCCAGGAGGGGAGCAGGGCAGCAGGGGCGGCATGCAGCAAGCCCAGGGCCTCCCTCCAGCCCTCACCAAATTCCACCCCAGCATATCTGCTCTCCAGTGCAGATCTGTCTGCAGCAAAAACACAGAGCAAACATGTGGAGGAGGAGATTTCATTTTCCCAGAGCCATTCATCCCTGTGAATGTTCCCCTTTTCCAAGCTCAGTTCTTCGGAGCTGTTCACAGTCACTCTATGAGCTCCAGAAGGAATAAAACCAACTGACAAGGCCAGGTTGAATGGGGGTCTGAGCAACCTAGCCTAGTGGAAGTGTTTCTGCCCATTGCAGGGGGGTTGGAACAGGATGATCTTTAAGGTCCCTTCCAACCCAAACCATTCTATGACTGTATGACTTTCCAGTGGATGTGTTTCTGTTGCTTGAGTCATTTTTTCAAACAAGACAGTTGTTCCCCTTCAGCACTTAGTGGCTCCTTTAGTTAGAACTAATCCCAGTTGTTATAAAATGAGCCCTGTTCTCCCTCACAGCCCTCCTTCCACAGTGGAGTTGGTGGTAAAACATGGGGTGGTGCTGTGCACGATTTCACAGTTAGATCTGTGAGTGTTGAAAGTGGGTAGAGAAACAATGCAATTGCTTGAGCCTGGTCCCATATCTCTGCCAGTGGCTATTTTATGAAAAGAGAAGAAATGAATTAACTTGGGAAGCCACTGCTCCTCTCTCAGATTTGACTGTTTGAAAGTCATGGAGAGTGGAACGGCAAAGCAAACAGACATGCACAAATTGGCTAGTTTTTGTAAGGAACCAAGATAGAAAATGTGCTTAAAGTATCTTTGGGTACTGCACTGACCTTGAGCTCTTTCGCTTCATTAATTCTATGATATTATCACCACATTTTCCAATTAAAAAAAATTCTCTTCCCTCTTCCTGTGAAAAAAATTCCTGTCCCTCCCTCTCCCACCCCTCACCAACCTCCCCCTTTCTTTCCACTCTCATAATCCTTGGCTTGATAATGGGTAAGGAAATGTTTTCAGACAGAAGTCTGGTATTTTAATTTTGATAACCTTCCTGAGCAGCGAGGTTTGTGTGGGATGGAGATTAATGAAAGCCAGGCGCAGTGCGCCCTTGTCACCAGGTAGAGCAAGAAGCAGATAACCCTCAGGGAAGCAAGTGGTTGAGAAGGGGAGTAAGTAATAACACATTTTAATTTTTCACGCATCCCTACCCACTCTTTAATGGAAGGAGAACCCAAACTGCAAGTAAAGAGAATATGGAAAAGAAACAGCAGCCTTACCTTTGGATGGGCTGAGAGGAGAAGGGGCTGGGGGGGGCCCTGCCAGCAGCAATAGTTGGGTCCAACCCAGGGTCTGCTGTAGTAAGTGGATGGTTTCTCCTGCACATTTTTACCACCTCTCCTAAGGAGCCAAGTAAGCTCCACAGTCCCATAATCCCTAAATCCATGTGGTGCCCACTGTTGTGGGTAGCAGAGGCAGAGAGGGGAGGAGAGACGACAGCAGCCCTCGCAGGGTTGGCAGGGCCCTGTGAGGCACCGTGCTTGATGAACCGGGGCCCAAAAGCTGCCCAGCCAGGGCTGCCCGGGCTTGGCCAAGATGGGCAGCTCACCTGCCTGGCAGAAGGAGATTCCCTGCTCTCTAGGGACGCCTTTGCTTGCCATGTGCCTTTCAGCTGGCAGGGATCACCTCAAGCCCCCAAAGTTGCTGAGGAACCTACTCTATTTCCTCTCAGCCTCAGGGCTCATCAGGAAGCACCAAACCCATGTCACAAGCAGATCCTTCAGCAGGAAGCCTTTCCTGAAGAATTGCACAGCCTTTCCTGGTTCATGGAGGTAGCTACCTGCTGCTATTTACCACTGCATTTCCCAGTAAGACATTTGCTAGGGAGTGCATCCCTGGCAAGGCACATCCCAGGTACGTTTCTACAAATAGGACAGGAAGGGCTACTCCTGCTTGATGAAGATGGAAGCTGAGCTATGTGTGTCTTCAAGACAGCTGCAAACACAACTGCCTGGCCCCCCATTTCCTCCCTCACAGATTTTCTGCATCTCACAGGTGGCCACTACCAAGAGATGGTGTAGACATGGCCAGAAAAATGAAGATTTAGCTACTTGTTGGTGTTTTAACTACAAAGTTAAACCTCTCTCTTAAAAGTTGCCCTTGATCCTATATTGTGACGAGACTTGGATAAAGCTACATTTTATACTTGGATTATTTTTAACTCGTTGAGTATAGTTGTTGGCCTTTGCTAATTTCCCATCACCTCACTCAAATTGTATTAGAATGAGAAATTACTGAAGTAGTCATGGATAAGTAGCTCACTTCTTGACTTTTTGTCTCATGAAATAAACTTCTAAAAATAATTTCTGAAGTGTTTCTTGAGTGACGACAATGCTCTGTCAGATGGCGTGAGAACCAACACTTTCTGAATGAGTACGTAGCTCAAGAGAGTTGCTAGAATGAGAAGGGCAGGGGAAAGGCTGCCTGGAAGCACGGAGGAGACAGGGGCAATGTTTGAAAACATGCAACTGCAGTACATGTACATAACAAAAATGATAAACTGAAATAAAAAAGAAAATTATGAATTCACATGGGACACCTTGAAGCAGTTACCCATCATGATGACTTCCTGTCTCTGTTTGAATTAGGAAGCTACAAGAAGTGAAAGCAGAAATGAAAACGGCATGGCCAGACTGCAATTCTCCATTCACGCCAGTGCAGCTGGTGGATCTGGTCTTCTGAGAAAAAGGACAGCATTTAGATGGTGACATAGACCACCCTGACATACAGCACTGAATATGAATAAGAATTATTGAGTAGGTCAAACAATTTGGGGATCAGTGTTTTCCTTAACTATGAGTTCCAGTATGAGTTTTTCAGTTTCCACAAGACTGGGAGAGCAGCTCACTTGTTGGCCCTGTCACTTTTATGTTTGTTGTCGTTTTCCTACAGCCCAGACCTGTGCAACCAGATCCATGTGCATTTGGTGGCAGTGACCTCAGGACTCTCCCCTTCCCAGCTGCGTGGCAGGTCTGTCCTTGAGTCCCAGCTCCTTGCCTGCAGTCTCACTCTGGCTGCAGCTCAGACAAGGTTTGACATCTCACGTTGTGCTTTTTCACTTTTAACTGTAGACATGCATTGAACCCTGTTTTACCTGTCTGTTTGCTGCTTTGTCGACCTTGTGTGTTCAGTTTGCTAAAACTGTGGCTGGGTTTGAGCAGTAACAGTCTAACCAGAAAGCTCAAGAAACTGCTTATTTCTACCCATGCACATAAATACTCACAACAGACTAAAAATTATTCAACTCATTTCACATTCTAATAAACAAAAGCAACACCTATGCCACTGACCCATATTACATTTATCCTGTTTTCCACAAGCTTTTTTCAGCATCAAAGTTTCAGGGGCAGAGCAGACACTTGCTGGTAAGATTGCATCTCATTTTGGAAATTTTGCCATGTTCTGGATTCCCCTCAGACACCTTGAAACTCTCCCTTATATCCAAAATATGACACACCATCAAAGAATTTTTCTCGCAGCGGCAGATATTTTCCTGACAACGGCAGATATTTTCCTGACAATGTGTTTTTGATGAAAGCTTCTGCTCTGTTCATTTGTAACCCTTTGGTTGTACTCAGGCTAGTGGATTCATCTGTTTTGTAACAACACAGGGGTTTGTAAAACATCTTGTGCATAGGTATCAAAATTGTCTGCTGTGACTACTGGCTACCACGACAAGCACTGCAGAAAGCAATAAATCTCACCCTAACTGCAGTAAATGTTGTGCCTGCTCTTCCTTTTAAGGACTGTTTCCCAGCTTCACTTTTTTCAGGAATCTTTTTCTGATTTGCAGCTTTTCTCATAAGGCAGGGTGTTCCTGTTGGCTTTTACCAGCTTCATCCATTCCTTTTCACAGTTTTTCTGCCTCTCTCATGCTCAAGTTACAGGATGTACCGACAGAGGGCAATAGTGTCTCACTCCAGCTTCCAGTCCTCTTTCCACTCCCCGTTGAGTGTCTTCATCCAACATCTGCTTCTTCTACTTCTAAACTTCCACCTTTGACCAGTGAAGAAGAGTGTCTCCAGCAGTTATAGTGGGCACAAGAATATGTATTTCTGCAGACCCTGGCACAGTGCTCAGCCAAAGGGCTTCTCTGTGCCCAGGGCTGAATGTTGACATAGACTCCAAAAGCAATTCCACAAATCACAGCTTGAGCATTGTTAAAAACCAATGCCCCAATTTTTTCTACAGAAGTCCTCAACCTAAAACTTGTGGGAGGGGCAGACAGCAACCTCCTGGACCAGCCCTGGCACTTGGCTTTCCTGCTGCCAGGGCTTGCATCTGCCTGGACACCAGGCAGATGCTGAGGATGCTGCTGGTAGTGATTCCAAAACCTGTGAGCATGGATCTGTTGTTCGAGGACTGCAGTAAGCTGATGGCCAGCAGACTTAGATTTAATCCATCCACTGGAAAATACACAGAGCTCCCCAAACAGGATAGGATTGAAAGGAACTCTCTCTCTACATTTAACTTGTAATGGAGGCTGCTGCTTCTATTTAATTTTCAGTCAAATACCTGCACTTGTCTGGAAACAGTTTGTCATATGAATATACTTCTCTTCCTTCTGGGTGGAATTCAGGGACTATTTGCTTGTATGTCGAACTGTCTCCCTGGAATGGGAAATATCAATGGTGAGTATAACTATCATTGTATGTTCTAGCCAAAAGTCCTACTCCTATAGGAAAATATGTTAGGGATTGTGCAGTGCAAGTAAGTACTTTTTTGAGCTAGACTGCAGCTTTAGGCCCTGGACTTAGAAAATTTTGCTCTGTTCATGTTATGCACTGTAAGTTGCTTGATTGCAGTTGCTCAGGGCTGTTCTTGCATCAGGACACTGAGCAGGCAGGGAAGGCTTTGAGGAGCTGGGCGCTCACACAGCCAGCAGCGGGCTCTATCTGTGATACCTCAAGGGCAGACAAGGGAACAACTAATGACTCTGCCTCTGTAATAAGGATGTGTTTGTCTAAGGATGCACCTCTGTGGTCTTCTGGCTGACAGATTTTCTCTGCTCGGACTCCAGGAGAACTGAAGTGCAGCTATCCAGGTACATGCTTAGCATGGTATTTACTGCAGTGAATATAGGCTGCCATGCAGCCATTTTATACCTTTAGTCTGGACTTGTCCTCCTAAGAACAGGAGAAGCCATAGGAGGTCAGACTAGAGCTTCATCTAGCCCAGCATCCTGGCTCTGCTCTCGCCAATTGGACAATTCACAGGGAATGTGTGTGAGGGAAAGGGCCAGTATGAAATGACTCACATGTGACAATGAACATCAGACAATGTTCAGGCACCTTCTGGCAAGGCAGTTATGTCCAAACTGTCATATTTAAAAATAACTGAATGTGAATGAACAAGTCTAAATATTTTTGAACAAATATATACCATTGTGTTCAACATCCTGTGACAGTAAGTCGTACAGTTTTCCTTAGAGTCACAAATCATCCTTTCACTGCTATTCTCTTACTACAGAAAGCTAATAATACCTTACTGTATCTTCCCTGAAGCCCACTGTGCTAGATTGCAGGAGACTAGAGGTAAGATTTTGCCTGCTTTCCATTTTACAAACCAATTGCCTCTGTGTCTGCTACCTGTCTTGCCTTGCATCTGCCCTTCACTGCATTATTGCCAGATTTTATGCACGTGGTTGGATATTCCCATATTCTTTCTTACTTTTCTGAGGTGACAATGTCTGCCAGCCCTTGGGAGGAACCCACACACCACATATATGCAGGCATCCGTGGAAACTCCCCAGAAAGAAATGGCTTGCAGTTTTCTTTTATGGCTATCACTCTTCAGATGGAGTTTTCCTTCAAGTCTTGTTGAGCTTGATTACACTGGAGTAGAAGAAATCAACTTCCCCAGCAATCTGAAAACAGCAAGGCACAGAAAAGAACCCTCAGCTCTGCCCAACTATTTAAGGAGCATTGAAAGACCAATCGATTGGCAGCCTAACATTTCTGAGGCTTTTTCTTGCACTTTTTCGAGACTTCACAGTTCCTCACCTTGATGCAGGTGAACTCTGAAGATGTTAAGTGATTAAGGCTGCCATTTTTGGTCAATAAAAAGGGTGTTTATTTATCTTCTTGACAAATGCACATCAGCAGCCTCATTATTAGAAAATAAAAAAGGTGGACCTGATAGTCATGGGGTACTCAGGTTATATATAATTCTCTTATTACTGTTGACCTTAAAATACTTCAGTATGACAAGATTAGAGCCAGTGTCATCCTTTTTTATTTAAATTTAATTTACACAAAATAATGTTCCGCTTGCTCCATTTCTTCCAATTCCCTCTCTTTCCCTCCCATTCATTTTTCTTTATAATTTCAAAGTTAGTCCGTTCACCAATGTCACCCCCTTCCACAGTCCCACATTTCACCTTTGCAAAACACAGCAAAGAGCCAGCCATTTATTCTGCTTGCCATTAGTAGCTCTTTGTTGCATTTGAAAATAGGACTTTAGAAATCGAGTTGCACTGTCGTTCAGCAGATGTCTTTCAAAGCTTTTGCAGAGACAAACAAAAGTTTGTTGATCTTCACTGTTTCATTTTTGTTTCCTGTAGCACCAGTGTTACCTACCCTGCTGGAACAAGTGTGTATCACTGCATGTTTTACTTTGTACCGTTTTTACCCTTCCTTGACCCCTCTGGCCTTTTTCAGCTGGCTCAGCCTGGCTTTGGAGGCGAGTCTGTAACTCTGATGGGTGGAACTCTGGCATGTGGTTTAGCTCCTGTAGGCCTGCTGTGGGTGGGGGACAGTAAATGGATGGTGGCATGTGGAACACTGCATTAAATCACACACACTTCAGTCAGTAGCTGGGACTGGCTGAAGCTGCCTGGCCCCAAGACCAGAAGAGAAGCTCACTTCTCAAGCTTCATTTGGCTTTTAATTGTTGCCTAGCCACTACTGCAGAAAAAAAGTTTTATCAAAACCCCACATTTTCTGACTCTTTGTGTCCTTCCTTCCCACTCGAAAGCTGCTCCTCTCTGCTTAGGGAGCAATGCCAGCTCCCACACATCCAAGTGTCCTCAGGAAAAGAAGTGACAGCAAAATCTTCAGCAGACACCGCACATGCAGCTAGAGACAGTGAGAGTGCTAGTTTTAAATGTCCCTAAACTCCTCTGTGTTGGTGAGCATCACGAGAACTCACTCTTTGCCAGCCCATTAAGGTCCTGCCTAGCAGGGCTCTTCAGCCCTCCAAAAATCTCATAAAAATTAGAGATTTCACAATAAAACTCCATGTTTCTGACAGGAATATCTTTGGCTCCTATTATAAAAATAGCATATACCTCAAGCATTTAACAGAAAGAAATTAATGTCTGGAAACTCAGGTAATGGGGCAGCCAAGCATGACTGGTGTTGGGTGTAACAGAAGTTAGTGCTGAAGCTGTATGGGTAATATATTAATTCATACATATATGGCTGATTATGTATTATTACTACAATTAAGGAATATTGCCAGTGGAATACAATGTTATGACAATGTAATGTTCTCTAAACTACCTTCTTGGCAGATATAAAAAAATAAATGAAAAATCTGGAGACAAAAAGGCTGTGAGTTGCAGAGTGGATAAATTTGGCCCACCTTCCTTGCTAACATAGAACAGTTGGCTCTGGAATGTGATGCTGGATCATTTACTTGCACAACAACATCACCTGTCTGTGGCAACCATTTAACACCCATACATAGTCCCAGTCACAGTAACTTGCACCATCAGTGCACAAAAGAGCTAAACCTGCTGCAATTAACAAGGGTGTTTCCTTTCTTAAATTAATTTTTTCATGTGAGATCTTTTGGTTCACTACAGCAGGAATTAAAAGCAAAAGAAACACCTTAATGTGGGTTTTGCTGTGACCATACTGAATAATCATGTCTAAAAATAAACTGTGTGCATTTGTCAAGTGTTATGTTTAAATAACTAGTGCTCCAAAAGACATTCATTTTCAGGGTTATGTGAAACCGTCATCATGGCCAAGCACAGACCCTCATGGGTCAAGGCTGCTTGGCAAGTGTGAGAAAAGCCACTGCTGTGAGCCAGAGATGAGCACTGAAGAAAACTAGGCAGAGCTGGACAGGTTTATCTTTTTTGTGGTAGGTCTGTGCCCAGATGTTTGAATGGATGACAGCTCTGGAGATGCTTCAAGGAAAGGGAAAAGGATATAAAGAATAATTGCCTTGAGGTTTTTCCAGTCACCTACCCAACACTTCCTCACCTGAGCTAAGCCAGTAACTTCTGGAGAAACTGCATAGCACAATGTGAGGCGGATTTACACCAGGCACAAAACTGGCTATTAAAATCTTGGTGTCCTAGAAAATGCCTTCTCTTAACTAGCTCAATTTACGCAGACAGGTGAGTGTATCAGGGTACAGAGTGGATGTAGCAAAGCAGCAATGAGCCCCTACTGGCTTCTAACAGCAGCATTATCTTAATAGTTATTAAATGAGGTGAGAATAAGCTTAGAGAAAGCATGAGAGGAAAATTCAGGGGCAAGTGGCAGAGCTCAGTGAGCTGCATCATTAAGATGCTGCAAGAGATAGAGGACAAACATCTGTAGATTACAAACACATTTGCCAGCTCAGAACTGCGGAGAAATTTGCCAGTCTCTCTCCTCTTCTGTTGTCAGACACAGTTCCTTTAAAATAAAATCATTATAAAACGTTCCAAGAAGCCCAGTGCAAAAGAAAATCTACCCCAAGGCCTTGCTTAGGTAGAGCTATACCTTTTAACAGCTTAACAATGATATAGTCTGGTGGACAATTACATTCTGTGCTTAAGGAAAACTCTTATGCTATAAAGGAGCCTCAGGAAAAAAAAAAAATAAAAGCAAGATCCAATTTTCAGGACCTCCAAGTGGCAAAAGAAATTGCATAGGTAATATACAGTTTTACAAATCCATTTCCCCTCTCTTATTTGTTTTATCCTTGGTGTGCAATTTAGATGTGTCTAATAGATAGCACGGCTGCATGAGAGCACTGCTACAGAAGGCTCCTGAGTGGGCTAAGCTAAGTGCTTAAGTCCTTAAGCACTAAGTGCTGCTGAGTTCTGCAATTGGGCTGACAAGGTTGTTACCACTAACTCAAATGATTTGTCCCATGGCATTTTAGGGAAAGTTCCCTTTGGAAGCTCTCTGGCTCTTTATTTTACGCCCAGACTCCAGTCTCAGAGAAAAGCCTGTGTTTCCTGGTGGGTTTTGCAGATGGTTCAGTCATTGCCTCACGAGTGTATGCTTACAGCAGGTCATCAGGATTTATGGTGTGATCCTTGTCCACCTTTCCCACGGCTCTCTCCTAAGTTAGATCTGTACATCATACAGGAGAGGCATAACCTACTCTTGTTGGATAGTAACTTCACCTCACTGCATAGTTCATTTGTAATACTCCTGTCACTGTTACACAGTAATATTTGCACATTAAATACACAGCAGCACCCCTTCTGTTTCAGCTCAGGAACCAGTTCCAGAAGATGTGGACATCTCTGAGCCCTGGGGAGTGGGAAGGGAGGCAAGTGCATGCTGTGCACAAAACACATGGCTCAAGGGGTTTTGCTGCCTGAAATTTCTTGTCTTTAGAATTAACTTCACCTGGTCAGAGAAGCTGCTTCAGCTGGTGGTGTGAAGGTGGGAGAAGAGAGCAGCTGCTTCATCTTAATCAGCCCTTTTCACCCTTCTGCTCTGAATGGCAGACCTGAATGTAAGGCAAAGAAACCCTTTGCTCTTAGACCATCCTATTGGCTTTCAGTAGAAAGTTGTGTCCATTCCTTCCCCGAAGGAATGTGGCAACCCCTCCCAGAGAGTTTCCGTTGTGCTAACACAACAAGTGGAGAAGGCACATAAGGCTGTATGCTGTGAGGGGAAAGCTGTGATCCAGGTACAACGAGTGGCCATTCTGCTGCTTCCAGCTGACCTATGGTCTGAACATCCTCACAGGATGGGCTGTGCTCTCAAAAGTCATCTTCAACAGAGGTGATTTGCACTCTGAGAAGAGTCTGAAGCATAATACCCAGAGAGCTGTGTTTTGAACTGTGTTTGAGAAGCCTGTGTTTTGAACAGCCTCTGAAAACACCACTGAAAACCAACACTTCGCCAATGTAGTCATGCCCAAGTTGAACTCATCTTGTACAGTCTCTTGGTACAGGATCAAATTTGCCAAATCAGACACCAAACTGCGTGAATTGTCGTGACTAAATTCCATCTACACAGAGGGGCATTTTTCTATTATGAACAGCCAGCTTCTCTTTCTCTCTCTGCAATTAGCTGGAAACAATCAGTCTTCCTGATGGCCCTCTAAAAACTGAAAAGATCAAATACATTCAAACTGTTTCAAAAATTGCATGTCCTTAGGAACAAAAATGAGAGGTTGTGACGCTGCTGTAGAGCTTGCAGTCAGTTGGTATGCAAGCAGGTTGTTTTAAAGGACTTGCAGCTGCCTATTAACAAAGAGTAAGAAGTCCTGGAGAGATGGGACTGGAGGTGGGCCAGAAAAAGAGGAGAAAGATGCTAAGCTAAAGCATTTTCACTCCCTCACTTGTGAGAAACAGGCTGACAGTAATGATTTAAAAATTTCTAACAAAGAGGTGGAGTGTTTTAAAAGTGCTTTCAGAATGTCTCTTAACAGTGACTCTTCCAATCTCTAGAATTGTTGTGGTCTGCTTTTAATGGGTGGGGTGCAATGAAAGTATTTTAAATACCCCAGGAAAGCATTTAAACACACACCAAATTTTAAACCAGGATGAGGCTATATTGAACTCCATGGAGCACATTTGTGCTATTCAGTGATGTGGAGACTCCAGGTTCCTGCAGAAAAGTTGTCAGTGTATTATGGAAAAGTGAATTCTGTTTTCTAAGCCAGGACTTATCACCTCTGCCTGGGATGTCTGAGTGCCCTGTAGACTTACATACACAGCATTTTTTTATGCAGACTTATTCTATTTTATATCTTGATACTTCATGAGAAGGGGCCTCATGCTTTTTTCTAGGGATCTGACTGATTGTAGAGGAGTTAAAAATTACATGTCACTTGTGAAGGATAAATTCCTGTGGCTGTATTTGAAAATCACTTTGCATGAACACTTCTGCTTCAGACTTGAAGAAGGCCTTGTTTGATTTTTCAAAGAAACTATATTGATTTCATAAAACCCATTACTTTTACCAACCAACCTTCTCACGCAGTGTAATATGGGAATAACCTGTACTGTAGAGGAAAGAAAATTAGCATAAATATCCATGTATTTTATATATTAGAAAGACATGGTATTTTCATGAATGGACAAATTTGCTACAGTTCCATTGATCAGGGTGGGTGGGCTTACAAGTGGAAGCTGAAAATGTCAAGGAGCTGCCTCAAGAAATGGTGGTAGACAATGAGGGGCATTACAGTAAATGACTACAAACAACCTGGCTAAGTGAAACCAGTTATTTCACAAAGCCAGGGCTGGGCAGAGAGCCACAGGAATCAGATATTTTCCTGCATCATCTTGTGTGTCAATGGCAACAACAACAAAATAAGGCCATCATTGGCAAGCACCTGACACAGATTAAAAATGTGCATTGGTTTTCAATTATTTTCAGAAAATTAATGTCCAAATTGAGCTAGTTTGACTATATGCCATGGAAAGCCCAAATACAATTCTAATCCAAATCAAAAAATCTGTGTCAATGAAAACAACATGGAGGGGAAAGAAATCTATCATGGTGACATCTGTCAGAACCTCATGGTGTTTTAATGACTGATCTAAATGGCTCTGGATAAAGGGATCGGTTGATTAATTTTGTTACTAGTTGATTACTTTTTATCAACTTTTTAATATTATGGGGCCTTTTTAATATTATATTCTAAAAACAAAGCATAATATAAACACATCATTTTGCATTATAAATATAAACTAAAGTCTGGTAAAGCCTGTGAGAGCATTTGCAGGGCTGTCAAACCATACGGATTAACTTTGGGATGGGGGGCAAAGAAAAAAGGAAGAGCTATTTCTAGATGACAAAGAAGATTATTCTTCCCATTGTGCTGGGGAGAAGAAAATAGTCAGGCCATGTTCTGCATCGAACTCTTCTTGTGAATTTCCATGCTCAGTTTAGTAATGAGACTTTCCACAAAAATCCTCACTAACATTCCCTTTTTGGGGCAGATGATAATAAGAAATCCAGAATTGGCTAGGGAAAATCACTGCATCGTGCAGCAGAGCTGAGATTGTTACCTAAGAAATACATTTGCTTTCTCCTTTTTGACCAAATTATTTACAGCTGAAAAGCTCATTTTCCGTGTATTTTTCTGTGAAGTAGATAATATTCAATCACCTGCTGAGTTATAGTCTAAAAACCAGTAGGTCTTCATTATCCAGGGTGGTGAACTCAATTGTCTCATGCAAAGGAGTTGAACACCCATTGACTACAGCAAGCTCAGTTCAGACAATGTTGGAAAATGATCTTTCTTTTACAAGAATTGAAAAGTGATTAAACACTTGACTATTATAATGCATTCACATGAGTTTCTGTCATGCTGCAGTCTCCCATTGCAAATACTTGTTTTGTCAATTATCTCAGCTGGAATAACACAGGAATGGCTCAGGTGTCGCATATGAGGTTAACTCCTCTCATTTATTTTCAAAATGCTTTAAACTAGCCTACTAATTTTTCTCTAGAAATTGCAGGTAGAACATGTTCTTTCTCAATAAATGTTTCAACCTTTACACTCAGGTTTTCAGTGAATATTATTTCAGTTGGGGTACAGCAAGATATGAATGCAGGTCACTGCTACAGAAAGAATATGACATTTTTCCTCCACGTCTCTTCCATCTCTTCCGATGAATCTTCATACTACCAGTATGAAGTTTAAGATATTAATTTAGGAAAAAATATTAATATATTAATTTAGGAAAAGAAATCTAAAATATTTAGATCCCTTATTATGCATTTAGATCCCAGTATTATGCAAGGGGATGAATTAAGTATTACATTTTGAGGTATTAGGCTGGCTCCTGGCAGGGTAGGATGTCTAAGTTAGGATTTTGCCCTATGCTATACTGGTCTAGCTGAGAAACTTTAGCTGCTTTGCTAAGCATCAATTTTTGTTCAGTGCTAGCAGCTTAGATATCAGTTCCAGGTTTTCCCACCAGTAGTTTGGATTATTTTTCAGAAGAACTATAGCATTAAGAACAAGAAGTTTCAGACATCAAAGTCCTCTGGAGTTGAAACGTATTTTGCTTGTATTCCCTGAACCCTGATGCTCAGGGTTCTTTCCTTTCCCATGGCAACAGAAGCACTTCCTCTGAGCTGCACCCATCTTACATCTGAGTTTGAGAGCTGAGAGAATCTCTGTAGCCACAGAGGTACTGCTTGAGCCTCTAACATGTTTTCACACATTTCTACATCATCTTCTATGGGTGGTGCCTGAAAAATGAAGCACAGTACACATTTGAGTACAACTGTAGTAGTGGTTGAGTAGCAAATAAGGAAGAAAAACCAAGTTACCCATATATGAATGACATACAGGTATATAATACATATACTATATGTATTATATATATGTGTATACAAAACAGGTACCTTTATATAATAATATAGATTTATTGTATATTAGATGGTGTATATAATATACTATATATTGCATATTACAATCATGGAATAAATTGTTGGTATTACTGTTTGGATAATTCTGTTCTACAGAGGTCCTGTCTGACCTGCAAAAACTTCAGAGTAAGGACACTATTAGCTGACTGATTTGAAGGGCACAGGTAAAATGAGCAGCTGGTCCTGGTGATTTTATTTGCAGTGTCATGGATAGCATTTGCCAGAAAATATCAGAAGAAGATGAACAGTATTTCTTCTGTGTGTTTTGCCTTAGGCCCCATCTATGGAAGTGATCACTAGTGTATATGCAATTAATTTTTTTAAGGTTTGACAATTTGTAGTACCAGGGAGAAAACTGTTAACACTGAGGTACTAGGATGGAAGAAAAATGACTGACAGAAAGACAGCTCTTTTCCTGGCAGTGCAGGGTCACAGTTAGTGGTTGCTAACAGTCTCCAAACTACATAGGGAAAATTTTGTCAACACAGTGTCAAAGCAGGGTCTTCTGGGACAAAAGTGCTTTATTTATCGGGACAAAAGAATCCCTTTTCTGTTAATATGGAAGAAGCAAGGGCAACTAAATCAGAGCTCTGTTCTGAAAAAGAAAATTTCAGTCTGGAACTACCCAATAATGCATGAAATCAGTAATTAAAAGAGGACAAAGTTATTTAAACCTTATGTTAACCTTGAACAGGCAGAACAAGTGGAGAGAGGGCACACATGTGCACACACTCTGTGCCTTTGTTAAAAGCAAAAATCATTAATCTTAATAATTAATCATTAGTTGTGTAGAATATTTCTTGGTGATTCAATTATGTCTGTCCTGTTTTCAAGAGCTACTTGGGTGCTTGGACACTTCCATCCTTCTGAACATCAGAGACAGAGTCAGAGGTACCCTGAGCTGTCTTGTTAAGATGGAATTTTCTCAGTGGTTGTCCCTGATGTCTTAGGGCTTAGGCTGAGTTAGACTTGTATGTAAACTGCTGGTACTTTGAACTATTTTTTTCTTTAACATTGTTTTCTTGCTGCTGTATGAACAATAAATACTGTTGTTACAATAATTTTGGCTGGCCACTACATCCTGCTGGCTGCTGATTCTCAAAGGGGAACCACCAAACTTGCCAAGGGGTAAGAGCAGTTGGCATATATGAAAAGTTTTAATTGAATTCTCATTTAAGAAAGGGGGAATTATGCAATTAGGCATGGAAAGCATAAATGTAAGGCTGTTCTGGGCAGTCTACATGCAGAAACCAAAAAAAAAGGTAATTAACCCTACAGCTGTTATATGGAAGGACATAAACTCCTGTAAGGGAGAAGACACACTTCTGATGACCAAATCATTCACCTGACCCTCTCCATGTCATCCCGGAACCTCTTCTTCTGAGAAGTTGTACGCAATCAGCTCCTTTAAAAGGAGAACATTTGATCCACGGCTGCACTGAGCTAACATTAACCTTCACCTCACTTGTGTTGCTGGAAAAGGTCATGGACTTGCTGTGAAATCAGTAGCCACAGGCACCTTCTCCTCACTGCTCCCCACAGAGAGCTCCAAAAGGAGTAGAAGGGATGCTGTGGTCCAGAGGCAGAGCCCACTGGCACAGCAGCTGTGGGATGGAGGCAATCAAGGGATCATAAACAAAGTCATTCTGCCAGCACTCAGGCTTTTAAAATGTCTTTCTTCTCCAAATAAATGATAAAACAGTTGGAAGGTTCTGCCTGAAAACTAGGAGTGAGGGAGTGTGATAGGACTTGAAAGATTTTTTTTTTTTTTTTAGTTAAGAAATAGTTTCCTTCTGGGACCCCAGAAGGTGCAGATACAAGAAAAGCAGAGATATTTTTCTGCAGATTATGCAGGTGCTGGGGATAATAGTAGTTAGTTCATCTACTGCAGAAATGTAAAGTCTCCTGGCTGGAACTCAGGCGCACTGACTCACACCTTGGAGGAGATTAAGCATTGTTTTAATTCAAATCCCTATAGGGAAGAGAGGTGGACAGAATGTAATTACTAGGACATCAAGGATAGCTGTCTACCTCTGGAAAAGTATGTTATGCTCTATAATATCTATGAGCAGACAGGATCTTGTTTTTTCATCTGCAAGTTGGATGTCAAATAAATTCATAACTTTCTCAAGTGTCCTGTATACACTTGAAAAGGGCAATTTTTGGAATGAAGATTGAAATTTCAGAGACAGCTCTTCCTGTCATGTAAAGAAGTAATTCCTAACCTGTGACAGGGATCATCCTTTAATATCTCAAGACAGCAGCCCTCAAAACTTGTTGTATAAATCTTTATCCCAGTTTGTTTGAAGGGATCTATACTGGATTGTCTTATTCATGCCTCCTGCATCAGTACAAGACTGAATTTTGTTATACCTAAATCATTCCTAGTAAATTTTAGCATGAGGGTCGAGCCTGGTTTTCACAGCTGAAGAACTTAATTTGTTCTGATTTATTATTGAAGCAGCTCTTCTCCTGAAACAGAGAGTTTGATAAAAGCAGAATAAAAAAAAAATGGGCAGGCAAGATCGACTTATCAGTCACAATTCTGGTTTGTCAGATCATACTGATATTTGCAATATGTGTGATGGCAGTTCTTCAGGATGCTGAGCATGAAGTGAAAGCGTGCATGGTGCCCACTTTGGTGTGGTACAATTGTAGGATGTGAGAAACAGCCTAAAAGCAAACATTTGTTCTAAACATCAAAACCTAACAAGGACATATCCTTAGCAGACTTTCCCCATTTCTCAAACTTCTGTTTTTGCATTACTGGGAATGGTGCACACCATTGAAAAGCATTGTCTAACCAAAAAAGTATAATTTAACTTAAAAATTACTAAGACAACCATGTACATAGAGGCACACATACACACGTCCTTTGGACAGTGAAAGAAGTGGTGACTCTGACATCCATGAAAGAAATAGACAAGTGGAGGTGGGTATGTATGGCCTGGCAAATCAAACTACTCCAAAGTTGCTGAAACAGGATCCCACAAATCTACAGATTGATCATTGATGAATACAGTTAACAAGGACTCAGTCACATCTGTGGATGAGAAGAACAGGGCTCTCTGAAATCCAGTGGAACTTTTATTATTGTGAGTTAAGCTTTAAAATTATTTATGAAAATAGGAAATGCTTAGGACTGACAGATGATTTATGTCGGAATAGATGGAAAATTGGACCTGGATTTGAAGGGCATCCTTTCATTGTTACTTTGCTTATATACACTTGCCTCTTTTAAGGAAGACAGTATATAATTTTTCAGTAGGTGGCAGTTCAAGGGTAAAGGTGCATATATGCAGAATAGCCGGAAGGACTCTGAGTGGGTGAAGAAACTCAGAAATTTGAGATCTTTTGGTGGAGAGGGGAAGCTATTAGTTCAGTATACTGTGAAACAGTATACTCCAATTTTCACCACCTTATTTTTTTAAGCAAAGGATTTATTTTCTATTTCAGTGATTAAAATTAAAAATAATAACAAATGGTCAAATGGTCTGGGGGAAAAATGTCCTGTTCTGCCATAAAAGTTACTGTAGTGAGACTGTCTCCCACAGGCTACACAGCAAACCTGCGCAGCATCTGCACCTGGTGCTGACTGACAAAAATGGGCTTAATTTAAAGTAAAAAATTTTCTCATGAGAAAGTTTTATCTAAAGTTTTAAAATTGGGCAAAAAAACTTTCATGTCTATGCTGATCCTTGCAGAGGTCCTCATTCCATGTGGCATTTAAGCTCATCTTTAACTGTTTAGCTAGATAAGGACTGCAGCTTTTGTGTTCTTTGTAAATATCATATTATATGCATGAGCTTACTTTTTGTGATTCATGTTCTCTGTAAAATAAATTACAGATCTTCAGATGAGACTTAGCGTGGATTTCAGAGATAAATGTGTATACACTTTTATAGACTTGGTTTGTATATGTCTCTGCATAAATATATTTATTTTATTATAAACCCTACTATTTGTAGTCCATAAAAAATTCTAGTCAAACTCAAGACTAGAATCAGTTTTGGCCAGAAATCTTTGATCACAATCTTTTTTTTCCAGAAATCTTTGATCACAAGGGATACTACATGTGCTCTGACTGATGAAATGCATGACAGAAGTAATCCTCTATAGCAAGAAAGGATTTAACTTTGTGGTCTCTCATTAAAGGACATGATGTGAAGTTATTTTCTTCCAAAACCTAAGAACTCTTTTTCATGAGTGATCTTTCTTTTTTTTAGGCAAGGCTTTTCTGTCTCTGACTGGAAATTATCCTTGGTTTGTAGAAAAAAAAGCAAGCATAATCTGTATAAAATATTGTAGTGGACTTAATGAAAAGCCCCTCTCAAGTTATTTTTATGCCTTCGTCTGGAACTACGGCGTGAACTAATTTTGCTTCCCTTCCTTGACCAAAGGTCATCACCTTTCAATCTCATGGGAAAAACAGTAAATTGCAATTAGTTTAAATTCACCATTGACAAAATGCAGTGATGTGGAGTCAAATGTATGTACCCTGTAGGTCACACTGCAGTTGTGCACTGTGCTCCATTTAACTATTCTGGGTCAGGTGGAATGACCCAGAGGAACAGCTGTATATCTGAGTCACAGTTCCTCCTTTGCTCCCTTTACTTCTGCAGTTCTACTTCTTCATCCTCGTGTCTGCGGGAGAGAGGAGCACTGCTTGCTCTGCTGTCTTACAGAACTCATTTCTTCTCACTGGTGTTGATGCCTTTTTTCCTGGTTTCAGGAATGAACACTATACACGGTTGGAGGTTAGAGGGTTGAGGGTCATTTACCTCAGTATTTTAATAGGATCTTGTTCTGATACATCACATCACGAAGCCCACCATGCATCTTCTCTTCTCTTCTCTTCTCTTCTCTTCTCTTCTCTTCTCTTCTCTTCTCTTCTCTTCTCTTCTCTTCT
>VZTJ01001566.1:741623-813074 GCA_013397795.1 Orthonyx spaldingii | reverse complement strand
TCCTCTCCTCTCCTCTCCTCTCCTCTCCTCTTCCTCTTTTCTCTTTCTCTTCTCTTCCTCTTTTCTCTTCCTCTTTTCTCTTCCTCTTTTCTCTTTCTCTTCTCTTCCTCTTCTTCTTCTGCCCCCACCCCACTCACACACACAACTTATAGACCTAATCTCCCTGGGGGGCTAATAAGTTTACAGAACATATTCTACTGAGGGAAGCCATGGCTCCTCAAGATAGTAGGATGTTTGATCTCTTAGCTCTACAGGACCTTGGAACTATGCTGAGTTATCAGACTTCGAGAAGTACAAGTATGCATGCTAATACTTGTGCATACACAGAACTGTGTAAAAGGTATAAAAAGAAATAGCAAAAAAATCCTTTTGGCAGGAGTGATTTAGGCAGGGGTTTTTGAGCAAAGGGTAACGTGACCCTGCTTGTTTATCCAGTGCTGGTTGCCAGATGCCAGGGGTTCTGCTCTCATTAAACTCACAGATGGGGACTGGTCCAGAACCTCACCCATCATTCACAGACATACAGACAGAGGGAAGCAGCCTGTTGCTCTCCTCCTGCTGACATCCCTGATCCCAGCAGGCAGGAAAACAAAGGTAAGTGGTGGTGCTTACTCCAGGGAGGGTCGCTAAACACATTATAGGTCTGTAGAGCACATCAGCAAGGCCACAGGTTGAAGATGAACCGTGCTTTCAAACCTCTATGTATTTAGCTTAAGCTTGTTGGAACCCTCACAATCAACAGCCAGTGCTGTTTGACTACGTTCAATCATTCATCCCACCATTCTTGGAAAGGTGCCTAAACCAGATTTTTCAACAAGCCATCAACTCACCTCCCTCCCAGCTGGCTGTAGCAGAATCCAGAGTATGACCAGGAGGTCAAAATGCTCTGTTTACAACTTGAGATCCCATCAAAGCACCTTCCTGGTAGGTAATAATATTTTTCACAGTGCATTAAGGTATGTATATGAGGGAGAGGTGGCAATGGTAGGTAGTGACTGAGAACAGTAGGGGAGGTAGGAAATAAAATGTTGAAATTCCAGTGCTGAATTGTAGACAGGGGAGACACTGAAGGTGTCAGAGAAATGTGGCTCAAGGTAATTGTGAACTGTCACAATCAAACATGGCAGAAAGCAGTTGGGCAGCCTGTAAAGGCTCCTTGTCAATGACTATGTTTGAAGAGTGGGAACTGAAACAGGGACAAAGGGACAACATCATCACAGGAGAAAGTCCTGCACGATCTTAACAGGATGTTAAGTGAACCTCAGAGAATCTGGGTTGCTGCAGTAGAAGTCAGGGGAGAAGCTGACTGTGATAAGGCTGAAGATGTGTCTTAGGTTATAATGTAAGATATATTCTATTAGCATCTCCACAAGCTGTTAAAGCAGGTGGGGTAGTGTTTGTTATCTCCTGCCATGACTCACCCCGATAACTTGCTCCAGGGGCTGTCTCTGTTAATGGGCCGCCAAGAACCCACCTCATTACTCATGGAATTACCTCATCCCATTGTGAGATGCTCCGCCCAGGGGGGAGGAACCAAGCATTCCCACCTGGATATAACCTGGGCTTTGGAACAGGTCAAGTAGCTCCTGTCTACTGGATTCCCAGAGGACAAGGGCTACCACTGGACTTTCAGGTGGAGACCAGACCCTTCTACAGGATCACCACTTCAACTGAACCACTTCACTTGGACTGCTACCACCACCCTGACTAACAGGATGTCAGGTTGTATCCTGACTCTGTCAGTGTTTTTTCTTGTATTATTGCATTTATTTTAATTTTCCTATTAAATTGATTCTGACTTGTGATTCCCACTGGTTTGTTTTCAAACTAGTACAAGATGTTTGAACAAAAGCAGTGTCAGAGAGAAAGGGGGACCGGTTAGGTACAAAAGCGAACAGATAGAATCAGAAAGATCCAGAATCCAGGTGGATATACAGACTAAAGGAGAGAGCTGGGTTAAAGGTGAAATAAAGAGCAAAAGCTTGAATCAATCTCAACATCTGCTAGTGCATGAAACCTAAGGTGTGACATAGAACGAAAGCTTTAATTGAGAGAGTGGGGAGAACTGGCAACAAAGAAGTGAAGGACTTGCCCAAATGTGGGAGGGGTATATTGCTGCAGCTGGATGGAGCTTTCACAAGCTAGAGGCCAGCCCTGCTGCTATTACTCTAAGCAAAGTCTTTTAATCCAGCAGAAGGTAAATCTTTCTCCAAGGTCAGTGGGAGCAGATTGAGGCCATGTGTTGATGGATAAAAACTTAATGTGTGACTCAACAGTCACAATCACCTGTGGTAAGAGGGAAATATAGGCCTGGTCTCATATGGTAGTGTTTCACAGCCAAGTGCTGCAAGTACAAATGCATGCATGAAATGCTGAGCTGGGGAGAGTCCAGCTGACAAATGAAGTAGCTTGTGTGCCGTATCAGTGCCATAGCAAAAATGGAACTAGAGAGATGTGTTTAAAATCAAAATCTAAATCATTAAGTCTCCACCTAAACACCACCTTCTGGGGATCAACCAGGCTTTCCCCCCTCATTAACAGCCAGGAGTTTTGTATGTCTGCCTCTGTTTTCTCAGTGCAATATGCTTACAGTCATCAATCTGCAGCAATGTGTACTTCCCCTGGAAAGATCAATCTTGCTTAGGAAGGAAACAGTGCTGCAAAGTCATAGGAGAAATTCTTATCTAAAAAAATGTCCTGTGCTCTGAATTTAGTCAGGACACCAGCAAAGAGGAATGAATCAAATATACAGTGTATGAAGCACCAGTTCAATTGCCAAGTGTAGAACCATGAGTAATGTCCTATCTGTTATCAGCTGACTCACTCAGGGAATTTTCAATGTGTTTTAAACCCAAGATGACTGTCCCAGCCAGTGTCAGAACAATGGCATTTTTCCTGATGACCTCAGATTTGGTTTGATAAGTTCTTTCATCACATAACGCAACTGCAGAAGGACAACCTGAGCTGAACACAGCTTTATGAAAAAGCAAAATTCAGCATCGATATTGCAATCTTGTTCCTTATGCTCACAGTAGAATCTAGAAATTGATAGCAATTTCTTTAACTATAAAATACACTTTAACAGCAGCTTGTGTCAGGCTTTGGAAGGTCAGATTTCAGGAGGTCAGAGTTCGACCATTTTGGAGTTTATCACTTAGAAATCTTATCCAGCATTTTGGTAAGCGAGAAAGGTCCTCTGCTAAAACAAAGAAAGACAACTGATCCAACAAGTCTTAGCAGCAGCAAAGATAGCTTCATGGTACATGATTTATGTGTCTGTGAGGCAGGAGTAGTGGGCTAGGCTGAGATGTTGGGTGGTTGTCTGGGTGCATTTTTCTCAACTAAGAAGAAAATTCCACCTCACTGAAAATGGCTCTGTGTGTGGTGGCTTAAATTTTTCAGTGCTTTAGCACACAGGGGACATCCAGGCTGCAGAGACTCAGCTCTCTTTCACTGGTGTGGCTGAGGGTTCTGTTTCAGGGGAGTGCCAGAGCACTCCTCAGACCTTTGGGGAGATGCTGCACAGCAAGGAAATGGGTAAATGCAGATGTACTGGAAAACATCACGTAGGCCTGGATGGAGTGGACTGGGTTTGGCAGGCAAGGGGCAGAGGAGGGAGAAATGCCCCACGGTTACAGGGCTGCATCAGCAGTCACAAACAGCCCCTGATTTCACCCATTGCCTCCCCAGCCCCCAGCTGCTACTGCACATTTTGCTTGGGCTGTGCACAGAGTCTGGAATTGGCATCAGACAGGATTTGCACATAGAGAAGAGGCACTGGGGCAATATATTATAAGTGAGAACACAGAGGAGAAGAGCAAGAGAATTTGATGTTTATGCCTCCAGGCAAGGGCAATAGATAATTTTGATGAGTAGTTGTTACCAGACAGCAAGACTAAGCTGTGATCAGTAATTTGATGGTATGGTAAAATGTTTTGGTGATAGAGGAGAGTTGGTGCCTGCAATCAGTCACTCCACAAACAGAGGCACGTCTGGAAACTGATCAGGACTTTTTGCAGATAGTCAGAGATTTAACCAAAGACAAGGAAGAATCCTTGACTCATTCAGAGTGATTAAATGCAGGTTCATGTATTATCTGCTGCAAAGAATATCTGTGACTGTGAAAGATCATTGCTGGTGAGGCATACAAAATGTCAGCTGCTGCTTTTAGGGAATTGAGCAAGATCTATTGCCTGGTGATAATTAACTATCCATCAATAAATGATAAGCGCTCCAGGAAATCAACACAAGGAAGAAGTTGTTCAAAGGAGAAAAGCAAGTCATTAGAAGAAGCAAACGCACTGGAACATGTACAGGAAATAGATAGCACATCAAAAAGCATAGATCTGATACACATGAAGGTGGTGGAGGGTTGGTAGAAAGACGTCAGAGTTGCAAGCATCTGGCTGGAGGCTGCAAAATGAAAAAGTGATGAAAAGAAAACTTTCAAAATAGGCCAGGCTCATTGCACCGCACTTATGGAACTTGACACAGAATCTGTCCCTGTTGCACCTGGCTGACTGTCAGCAGAAATTTAAAGATAACATCTGCCAGCAGAGCCCCCCAACATTTCAGTTTTCCATATAAGACCATCAGCTCCAGGAGTCGGAACCTCAAACCCTGCCAAACACTTGAGGGCCTTCTCCAGGTAGGCAGGAGCATTTACTAGAAGATGCACATCCCAGTCTTCCAAACCTCCACTAGTCATGGGAAAACTCAGTGTTTTAGTGGACTTTCCTCTGTCCTAATGCATCAGGCTTACTCCACAACTTTTTTTTCTCTTTGTGAGTGTACTTACACAAGTTTGAAATAGCCTTCAGAGTCTTCTTTTCTTCTACATTGTTCCTTCTGTGCCTTTGGACATCTTTCAGGACTAAACAATTATGGCAAATTACATTACCTGACAAGGCAGTGAGAAAGGTGAATGAACCCCCATGTTTAACCTAACACAAAGCTCTGGGGAGGACAGTGCCCACAGTGATTATTGTGTCTTGGTGCTGCTGAGTTTAGATTACAGGAGCTGAGTTTTAGGCCCTCGGTTCCACAGTGGCAAAGCTGTTTGCAGGTGGAGATGAATTTCTAAAATGTGACAGCAAAGACATAAGAGAAGGAGAGAGTGCCTAAAGTGTCATGTCTGACTAACCCTTCTTCTGCCAGAAAAAGGAGAGCTCAGGGGCAGGATTTCTAAGTTTTGCAGTTATTTCCAGACCTTTTTGATGCTGCAGTCATTAGAGGTAAGAGGAAGCCAGGAGGTAACACATGTCATGGTAACACATGGTCTTCTGAGGAATTTATTTGTTACCAGGTTTTAACCATGCTAGGTGAGGGCATTGTGCAGTTATTTTCTATTCTCTGTACAAAGTGGCAGCTTATTTCATCTTACACATGTCGAGGAGAGATCAGCCTGAATTAAGTTTGTTTTAGCTGTTAAATCACATTTTTCAATTGTTTAAATAGTTCAGACAGAATTTGCACAGTAACATTTTAGCTTTTTATAGCTGTCAAGAACTAATACAAATAATTACCACCTTCCCTGGCGGATTTTATCTGATTAAAGTGACGTCTGCTTATGCAAGATATTTGAATAGAGACATTCAATAAAGTCAGTAGTATTTAATTTTCCTCTCCTTTTTTTTTCTTTTTTAAGCTACCTTTCATATTTATATAAAAATCTTGTTTTAAGGTTTGGGATATTTTTCTTAAAAGACTTTACATAATGAAGTAATTTGGCAGTGCATTTTACATGCGTCTAAGGAAATATTTCCTCACAGTATAGCAAGGTGCTAATGTATCTTGTTCATGCTAAGGAGTACAACATCTGTCAGAACTAACTGCTGTGGAAATACCACTGGAGAAAGGAGTGAGCCAAGGTGGAAGCCAGAATTTTCCCCAGATTGCAACTGAGAATTGATTGAAGGAAGGAGGAATTAATTGGAAGCTGCCTGTGGTGTCAAGGGCTTGGTGAACTTGCATGGAAGAAGTCTTTTGTAGCATGTTTTGCTGGTACAAAATTCCCTAGTACTATATATCCTTGCATACAACTTTCCACTCTTTCATGAGTTACCTGGCTTCATATACAGAGACACTTCTTGCAAAAGGCTCAGTGCCTGGGTCAGCCTTCAGCATCGGATTCATTGGCACACAGGCGGTAAACCTGAGATGTTTAAACTGTGGTCACAGTTTTGAGTCTTTTAGGCAGCGAATTTTCAGGTCTTGTGGTGTACAATTTGCACCACACTCCTGCAAAAACCAGCAATTCAAACATCTCTCCTAATTAGTCTCTGGGGCTTGTGTTCTTTAGGTGGTCAGATCAGGTTGCCATGGTGGTATTTTTGACTACAAAATATCTCTCAGGTTATGAACACCAGGAAGCAAAAATGAGGTCTTTAGAGTTCCAAGCAATATACAATAGCTAGGAAACCCATCCTTTCTGTTAGTCCTAGCTAGTGTTTGTATGCATGCTTTAGCAAGCACTGGCTAATATATCTTGTCTTAGACAAAAAGGCAGATGGTACACTTGATGCTTACCCCAGGGAGCCTTGAGTCTCAAATTCCCTTACAGAAGGAAGCTTTGGCAAGACGAGACACACCAGAGGAAGCCTGTCTGCAGGAACCAGGGCCACCCCTCTATGTGCAATCAGGAGATGCCCACAGGGCTGGTGCTGCTGGTGCTGGGGGTCCCTGGAGCTCCCTCTCCCATGGCAGGGGCCTGGGGGCCACTGCCATTTCACATCCCTGCCTCTTTAAGATGATGTAAAATACTGCCTAGCTCTCATTTTTCTATCCTGCTGTTAAAAGGTCCCCAGATCCTTTTGTGTGTTAGTTCCTCTTTTTAATGGTTTAGGTTTAGATGTGACATTTCCCTTGGTTCTGTGAGACTGCTGAAGGTATTTTGCTCTATTTTAGAGCTGTCAGTGAGCTGCATTTAGATTTCTGTGTAGATTATATGAGACGAGTGAGGTTGAATGGTTTATAGTTCTTTTCCTCCCTGGTGCTGTCCTATGCTGTGAGTCCTATAAGCCAACACATTGATATTTTGCCCATAAACATGATGCCATGAAATGCAGCTTCTTATATTACTTATATTACTCTATCATTACTAATGTTCATTGATTTCTACTAAAAATCCTTCACAAGTACTAAAATACTATATGGAAAGACACAAACATCCACAGCAAAAATGAAAAATGGCATTTATTTTTATTAACACTGTATTTCCTTGAATCTGATCACTTAGGCCTGCTTAAGCTGTTCCAGAATATATATATAAAAAAAGCACCACTCAAAGGGAGTTTAGGTATAATTCAATCCTACTTTAAGAACACTTTTCTCTGTCAGCATATTATGGAGTGCTCTTGGCTTCAATGAGAACCTTCCCTTAGTCTTGCAGAGACTCAGGACACTGAGGACAGGGCAAACACAGATTTATTTACCATGGATTTTAACTCGCTACATCAAAATACTCCTCACTGGCCTACCCTAATAATTCTGCCCAGCTGAAGAGAGATTCCAAGGGGGCTTCAGTGCAGCACTATAATAAGCAACTGCAGAATCATTTCTCATTCCTGATGGCAAAGATTAAAAAACTCACCATTTATTTCAAATAGATAAGTATGACACCTTAACAATTCTGTCTTTTCCTTACTGCAGACATTTCCATTTCAAGCCCTGACAATATTAAAGAAGAGATTTATTGGAGTTCATCACACAGCCTGAATCCTTTGGAGTCAAGGTATTTATAACGACGTAAAAGTGACAGTGTCAACAGTGATTTAAATCATTTAGTCTCTATGATAAACACTATGTTGCCCTAAAATTTAAGGGATGCACTGAGAACATAAGTCACTCAGAATAAAAAACAAAGTCAGTGGCAAATGATTTGGGTTTGCAAAACCCATCGTGACACAAAATGAAAGATTGAATGAGAGAAGTCATAATATGCATGAGATAAATTCTCATGATATTTCATAAGCCCACGAGATAAAGACAGATGTCCTGTGTGAATGCAGTACCTACCTTTATACCTGAAGAAGTCAGCACTGCATTTATCAGCAAAAAGCTAGAACAATATAGAGACAAGATGTTTGATGCTTGCCTGACAGCAACTGCTCTGATCATCCTTTTACGTAATGAAAGTTTGATGTAGATCAACTCTTGATCAATGTGTTAGATGTACCCTGGGATAAATTAAAAAGTAAGATATGGAGATGGAGAAAAAAAAATCAGACTTCCACTCTAAACTTCTGTACTTTATATCAAGGTAGGAAAAAATGCAAGGGAATGAGGAAAGGCAGGAGATGTCACTCAAGGTGGCTGAAAGAAAGTAAGAGAATTAATCTAAGAGTGAACAGGCAAATTAGCAATAAGGCAACAAAAATGTTAAAAAGAAATATTGTGATCTCTGGAACCCTGGGGACAGATCTAAACTCAGAAGTCCTCTCTAGAGGTTCAAAGAGAAGAGTCACTGGGAAAACAAAGCAGTTATGCCTTCAATTTGGCACACAAGATATAAACAGGTCACTCTGTCCATCAGGAGCTGGGAGAGCAGGAGAAGAACAGGGAAATGAACAAGTATCCTCAGCAGCTTGAGAGACCTAATTGCCAAGCTGTGCTATAATCAGTCTGTCCAGTATGTCTTCCTATTCCCTTGGACTTAATTCCTCAAATTTCCTTCCCTCCTTTCTAGCTAAACTTGACACTGTCAACACCGTCTAAACAAATCATGGTGCTCCTCAGGGTACATCTCATCTCCTCAAAACACAATCAAAATTGTTCTGTGTAAAAAGTCCTCACCAAGAAAATTCTGGTTTCTAAGTTGCAATTTTAAAATGTGTTGATGGCAACAAATGGCTGTGGGAAAGCTATCCTCAGTGCATTTTCATTATCCTGGAGTAGATATATGAGTGCTTGTGTAAGCCTGCAGTGCACTTCCTTTGTCCAAAGCATGTTTCCTCAAAGTCTGGCTGCAGGAGCCTCATCCTCCCCTGCAGGGATCACTGGGTCAGCAGCAGAGGACAGGCTGGGAAGCTGCATAGGTGAGCATTAGTCAGCTCCAGTGGCTAAACATAATAACTTTCTTCATCTCCCCCAAATACATAAAAACACAATCCATTTCTAGGTTGTAGCATATTGGTACAGTTGAATGGTTTGGAAAACACAGTAGCAATGGCTCCACTCAGGAGAACTGCCCTTGGAACACTACAGAGGAGTCTTTTTGGTTTTGTATGGCCAGAAATAGGAAATATGACCTCAGCTTTCAGGGGAAAGTCCAGAAAATACTTACCCTGTGGTGAAAAAAAATTAAATAAATAATAATAAAAAAATATATACATATAATATATAATCCCATAGAAATGAGACTTTGGGACTAAATGGTCTTTAAGGTCACCTTCTAACGCTTAACATTCTACGAGTCTATGGTTTTATATAAGTTTCAACAGAGAAGAAAAATTCCCTTAAATGAGACTGTCTGCCACTGTCAATAATATAAATATGATGTTGAGGCTTTTATAAACAAGAAAACATAGCTTTTGACAAATTTCTTCAACTATTAAGGAGCTATTTTAGTTATTAAAGAATTACTGCCTTGAGCAACATTTGGTAGAAAATGATGTAAGAAGTTTTGTGTTTGTTTTCAAAAAGCGATGAACTGTTATATTTCAATATATCTCAGATGAAATGTTATGATTTTAATCTTTAAAAATATTGGTTCAAATGTCTAATGGAAGGTTTGCAAGGCACAGAATGAAAATTCAGCAGCCAGAAAAACCTCTGGGGGAGACAGTAGTGGAAGAAAAAAACCCAAACAAACTGGGCCTAACCCTTGAGCTTTGTCTGCTGCCCTGTTTGTGCCCATCACTCCTACCCAAGAAGAGCAACTAAGAAGCAGCAAGAAGAAAAAACTGTGAAGCTCCATCGGTTCCCAGGGCTTTTGTCCCCCAATCAGCAGGCTGTAAGACATCTCAGTGAGTGGTCAGTGTCCTGCCATAGCCTGGAGATCCTCAGTTATTTATGGACCTCACTGAAGAGATGTACTCGCTGACACGTTCTGCAGCACCTCTGTCCTGCTCCTGTTCACACTATGACTGGGAAACAGTTTTTTTGGTGCTCCTTTCTCCGTGCCCCTCTTTTCCAGCAGAGCCTGTGATCCTGTGGGTAAATGGGGTCCTCTGAATTCCTGCTAGTTCTTGCTTTCAAGCAGGAAAGACAAAGAAATCCCTTTCCTTTCTATGATATTGCCATGAAAAACATGTGTAAAGAACAGTAAAACTGTTAAATAAGACAATTAAAGTTTTTCTAATACCCAGTGAAAAACGGCAGACTCCCATGGACACCCTGTTTGATGTAGCTATCTGTGTATTTGGAGCAACGCTGGCTGCATTTTGCATCTGCAATTCCCTAGCAAGCTGCTTTGCCTTCTTTTTACTTTTGCATTCCTTCCTTAAGACAACCCCTGCTTTTTACTTCTGACAGCACATTTGTTGATTCTTCAGAGCCTGGAGATTGAACCTTTGGCTTTGGCTGACGCTGCTGGTTTGAGTGGGCAGCAGTGGAACAGCCCGAGCAGGAGTCTCACTGCTTTGCAGTGGTGGCTGCATGGGGCTGCTCACCAGCTGGGGTCAGCAGCCAGGGCATGCCTGGGCAACTGAGACAAACATGCCTCTGCACCTCTTCCTGGCCAATGTAACTCTATTTATTTGGGTTGACTCTTGAATGGCAGGTAGTCAAATCAGATTCAAGCATTTTGCACTGTGAGACCACCCTTTCTCTTTCTCCTTTGTGATTTCCAGAGGGAACTTCACAGCTGAAGGTAGTCTCTGAAAGAAATTCTCAGGTCACCAAGGGTTGTGGTGGGAATTGGATGCTTATGGGCTCTCAAATGGAGATCTCTGAGCTCTGCACCTCTCTCTAAACACTATGTCTGTTTAAAAATCTGACTCAAGCAGCTTTATTTTTCAGGGCAGATGGAGAAGGACAGAAAAGAGATTACTTTTAGAGCTAGCTTATCCTGAGGTGATAGCTCTCCGAAATGTCAGCACTACTGATGTATTGATATAATTAAACACGTCTGCCGAAATGTCACCGCTGCTGCCCAACGATCTGATGGACGGCTCTGGTTGGGGGATGTTCCTAACAGCACAGACAAATTGCTGGGGTCTCTATCAGTGTCCCCTTGGTTCATGAGTGATAGAATGCTACTGAAGGCAAGGAGGGCTAGTGAGTCTTACCTAAATGACTCATCTCAGTGTCTAATTGTCCTGACTGTCTCTAATATGGAGTGGTTTCACATGGACTTTTCCCACAACTCCCAATTTTTGGTACGTTCTACTACCTACACTTGCTTTTTGGCCCTGATTTGATGCCTTAGGATTTTTAGCTTCTATTTTTCATGTAACTCTGGAGCTACAGTTCCAGCATCTTAGACAGAACAATTTCCCTCTAGGCCTGAAACTCAAGGACACCTTACTGTCTTAGGCCCAAAAATGTAAACAGCAGAGAAATTGGTGGGGCAAGCTTGGGATACATGACTTCATTACCTGAGGTTATAATTGGAGGTCTAACCCTGATATGCAAATAGATCAAAAATCATAAAGCATGAAAAACCTGTGACCTGTCGTCCTTATTGGGTGTAGCCCTAGGTGGGCTCTGACTGCCCAAATGTACCGAGAAGGCCTTTGAATAAATATCTGCTTTTTATTCTCTTAATTTTGTCTAGCCTCTGTTCCACGTAAGCCTGGGAAAAGGCATCAGATTAAGCAACACACATAGGTTCCTTTCAGAAAAAATGGCTGACAAAAGACACTCTTGTCCTTGTCTCTTTTTTTTTAATTTGTATTTTATTTATTTACTGAAGGTACAGAAACCTGTTCACTGACACTCAAAAATCTCTTACTCCTCAAAGATGATAATGGGATTTCTTCCTCAACTTGAGTTACACCTTGCATTGCTGTTCTGCCATGGGAAGGCTGACACAAACTGTCCCCAGATTTCTAATAGAAAGAATGTCCTACCAAATATCAGATAGTACACAAAGCACAATATTCATTTTGGGGAAAGTAGGTCATTAATCTCTCCTCCAGACATGCTGTGGATCTATCTTAAAAGGAAAAAAAAAGGGAGGGAAAAAATGGACAAAAAAAAGAACCCTTAGCTCTTACTCTGGCAAGAAATGTTCCAGGAAATTAAAATCTTATAACTGCTGCTGCTTGTCAAAGACCTCATGAAAAAGAAATGGAAGACAGTCACCAAAGGAAACTTGAGATGAGTTGTGGGACCTCCTGCTCATTTTCTTTTTCCTTTGCTCTTCAAGGTAATTGCTTTCATGAGGCAGTGCAAAATATTAGGGCACATGCAGACAGCATTCTCCTGGAATTTGTGACAAACTGCTGTGGAGAAATGTTAGATTCCACTATTATGTGCAAGAACTGGTTTTGGAGATAGTTTCTAATATTGCAGGCCAGTATTGCAAAAAAAGAATGAGCCATTTCAGCTGTCAGTCCCATTAATTATTACACTTTCTAGTATTACTGTTATTTGTTGAGGCTACCCCATTTTTTCCCTAAGCTTTTATTTTTTAGAAATGTAACCTCTTGCCCAGACCCACAAACCTCAGGATGAAACATGTGCAGATTTTTCTTCCCTCAAAAGAAGTATACTATTTAAGTTTTGATCTCCTGTAGTTCTGGGTGAAATATTCCAACTTCCATTCAAGAAAATCCAGAGGTGCAAGTGAGTTCCTCCCTACTTCCACTCTGTGGCAGTGATTCTTAGGGGCTTCCCAGCCAACATGAATGACCTATTGTGACAGACATCATCAAACATATAGCAAGAGGCTGTGTCTACCACAAAGAGATTATTTTCTAGATAGAGAAGATGCAAAAACAGTAGCCAAAGGAAAGTATTGTTAACTATATTTCACAAACAAGGAAATGAGACAGAAATGTTAAAGCCTAAAACTCCTGAGATACATTGAAACCACTGGGAACTTCATGGATTATTGCTTGAATAAAGCAATGTAACCTCTGTCACACAGGAAGCCTTTGGCGAAGGACTGAACAGGGATATTGCAGAACCTGTGCCAGAGGTCAAGAGTCTAGCTTTCTTTTTGAGGAAGAAAAGATAAAAGGAAGTAAAAAATTCTGTCCATGGGATATTATGCTTACACACACAAGCAAGCAATTAGAAGGATAAAAAATACAGTTATTCTAGAAAGTTACTTGGCAAAAGACTTTTTCTGCCAAGGTTTGGTGAGGTGTCTGTCCAAGTAGGCATAAAATTAATTTCTTGTTTGTCTGGGAGTTTTTTAACCTGTCCTGGACCTTATAAGAATCAGTGGTGCCATGGAAGATCAGGCTGGAAGAGTGCTGATCAGTTTGCTTCCAAGCCCATTCACAGGAGGGCTGAAGTAAGGAGGGACCTCCAGAACTCACCTGGTCCAACCACACTGCTCAAGCAGGCTCACCTGGATCCGGTTGTCCAGCAGCATGTCCAGAGGGCTTTGAATATCTCCAAGGAGAGAAATTTCACAGCCTCTCTGGACAACCTGTGCCAGTTCTCAGTCACCCTCACAGGCAAAAAGTGTTTCCTGATGTTCAGAGGAAACCTCCTGTGCTTCAGTTTGTGCCCATCACATCTTGTTCTGTCACTGAGCACCACCAAAAACAGCCTGGCTCTGTCCTCCTAGCACCCTCACTTCAAGTATTTATATACTTGAGGACCAATAGGTTAAATGCTTGAAAATATTCAATATATGTATCTTTATACACATATACAGCTGTTTGAAAAAGCCTGGACTTGCCCTTTTTTATCTTTGTTTTGGGTTTTTAAAATTATTTTGGATTGGTATCATTTTTTCAGTGGGAAAGAGGTTTTCTGGGCCAATCTCCCAAAGCACTTCACTACAATTTTAGGTAACCAAATAGATTAATCTTTAAATGCTACATTCTGTTAAAGATCTGGCTACAGTCCTGTTGTATGAAGCACTCATACAAATGTATTGCAGATTGAGAGCATATTATAACATGTAGTATGCAATGGCGTGCAAGTTATAGAGGAGCATTTAAGACAGACAATGCCAGTTTCTCAAACTTGAAGGAAAACAGACCATTAAAAAAATCATTCCATGCGATTATCCTATGATCTGCCTCTCCTCTTCCAATTTAATATTCTCCTTTTAAATACCTTTAGTAAATTTACATTTGATGAGTATCAGCTGTTCTGTTTTTACCTTTACCAGGATTTGATTATCTCCCACAACACTGTTCCAGTCCAGATGTTTTCTCCATTCCACAGTTAAAATGTCTATGACATCTGGAATCAAAATGGCATAAGAAACAGAAAACATATAAATAAAACACATAATCTCTGAAACTTTGAACTAGAGCTTATTTCATAGAGATTTTCTTTTGTTAGGTGGTAAAGGGGAAATTAAATCTGAAATACTGAGGAAACCTTGTGTGGAAGAAATGAAAAAAGACATTTTCTTGAACAATATATAATTACAACTAGATCCAGTTAAACTAAATACTGTTGCTATACAGTGTGTGTCAGTACAGTGACAAATCCAAGACAGAACATACCTGGCTACTTGCTGTATCAGTATGACTCTGGTTAATGCCCACCGTTGCCTTTTCAGACAATTATAACCACTGACTATGAAGCAGGGTCTAAATGAAGTCCGAATCCTCCTCTGAGTACAACATTCATCTCCTGGAAGAGGCAATGAGTGAAACACAAGTTTACTGCATGTGAGTCTTTGTTTAGATCTTTAAAACAAGAATACAAAATTAGCAAATTGAGCTGAGGGTTTGTTTATTACAAACAGGTTGCATACCTTAACTCTTCCCAAAGGATTGCCTAACTACAGATCCTAAAAACCAGAGATACACATGCAGACACAGACACAGATACACACACTTGAATAGACTATAGCCAAACAAATTATGGGATAGTATAAAGAAAGAAATAGCTATAAAGCAAAGTATGAATAAGCCTTGTTTCATAATAACTATGGTATTGACACATGGCTTATAGGTAAGCATAAAGGGCCTTTACATCTTTTTTTTTTTTTTTCCCTCTGGCTTTTATTACTTTTTCTGCTGATGTTCTAGGAACATAACTTTGAAGCACTGATTTGTAACAAAAATTACTCTTCCCTTAGTTACTCCAGACACAAGGGGCAGACAGAAGGTAGACTGAAAGTCATCTATTTGGGGAAGAGTGCATAAGATGGACCAGAGAATATGAAGACAATTATAGAAATAGGAACTACAGACAGTTTAGTGAGTAGAAATGGCATAGATATGTCCAAGGAACCATAAAGAATAAAGGTAAATCCTTTTTCATAACGGACCAAAATCTAGATCACAGCCAGTGCTAGTGCCACAGGCTGTGGAGGGAAAAGGAAACAGAGCACCTACAATCTCCAACTTTCCTATCCAGCCTTGATTTATTCAGTGTTAATAGACCTAAGCTGCAAAATGTTTACAAAGCTTGTAATAATTCTTGTTCAAAAAATGATTGCACTGTAAATTCATGAAGGGTTGTCTTATAGCTCACAGCTGGAAATTTCAGGAGCAAGACAATACCCACATCATCTCTACTCATTTACTGTGTGATACATTTATTTGCAATCTTCCTATTCATTTTATGTTATTTGGGTCATAGGTTCGCAGGATGTTATATAACACAGAGCTTTTCTTATACACCTTTCTGCTCAACTTTAATTCCCAGTAGCAAATGACTATCATCCCTGTGGCAAACTCAGTGAAGTTTATATAGAAAAAAAATATGAGAAAAAATCCTTAACACTTAGCTTCCTGCAAACCACTCCAGCAGCTGAATAAAAGAAGCCAACATCCCATAACCAGAAAGTTTTGCACAGATCACCTACATGTGCTAACACAGGCTTCAGATTGGAAAAGAGCACAGGTTTGCAAGGCTGCAAAATGTTAAGATGCAGGAAGAATGCACATATGTGCTTTTGTGAGTCCCTGAAGCATATTGACATTTAGATATAAGAGAATGTATTTAGGAGAATTAATTATTTCTCATAAGGTGAAAGAAAGAATTTTAGACACCTCGTAGGAAAGAGTGAGTTGTGCATGAGAGAAGGTGAGGAAGTTTGTGACAAGGCAGCTCAAGATAAGAGGACAAGGAACTAGGGGATGCTAATCCCCAATTTTTGTGCTTCTAAGGCTGTATTGCTCCTTCCAAATCCCAAGTTATAGTGGAGGAAGGCGCTCACTATTGTGGTTTGAGTTTGAAAGGACAAGCACATTTGGGCATTGAAGAAAATACTGATGTTTTGGCTGACTTTTGGCTTCCTCTGAAAAAGAACAGGAACCATTCCTTCACTCAAAAGACAACTCCTTGAGTTATTTTCTGTGACATCAGAGATCAGAAATCACTATTGAAGTCCTGAGCTTTCAGCACTTTGTTTCTGTGTTTCAGGGAAGCTCAGCTAGCCAATTCTTTTATCCATGCCTATTTTTTTAACTTGTAGCTGGTGTTTCCTGTTGCCTGAAGTAGAGATCTTACCCATTAATTCATGCCTTTGTTATTATTTGTGAACATAAGAAAGAATAATTGATAGTATTGGTGTATAATTCTACATGTAACAATTTCCTGAAGGTTCAAGGCTTTTCTCTCTGGTGTTCTACAGATCAAAGGAAAAAAAATACCATAAGCTCAGGTCATAATTGAAACTTTCAATATAGATTTTAGCACACAGAGGAATGAATGTCTTTAATTCAGGTAAACCCAGCCCTGCAGTCCCCTTTTTTCACTGTTACCGTCTGTTAGCCACCAATTTGAAAACAGAAGAGAAATGATTTGATTTCATAACCAAATAGCTGAGCAGAAACCATTTCCTCCAGCACAGCTTTTACATTTATATTTAAATGAACTGCCTGTGGCTGGGAAGTTCTGCCTCATTTAGAGACAGGAGTTAAAAGGACCTACTGTGAGACACGGGGCAAGGCAGAATTAAGTGATCTGGATAAATTTCAAGTGTCTCAGAACTAAAAGAAAACATGCCACTTGTTCGTGTGTGCTGAGGCTGAGTTCAGAGAAAGGTTGGACCAGGGTAAGTCTGGTGTCATGCACGGAGCTTGGCCACCACAGAGCTGCCTGCAGCTGGCCCAGGACTGAGGGACTGCCAGGATAGGACTGTGACTCAGAGCAATATCAGCTTACACTCCCTGCAGCTCACACTGCAAACATGGCCTGTGGGAAACTTTGCAGAGTGATGGGAAAGAGCTGAGAGCTCATCCAGCAAGCCCAGGACAAGTGAATTAGCTTTGGATTCAAGGTGCTGGACTGGAAACCTATGTCTTCTACTTCCTCTACGAAGCTACAGTTAGCAAAAAACTATTAGCTTCAACACCAAGTCAGCAACATTAGTATATTGTGCTTAGCCCTTCTGCAGACACTTTCTTCTTTACAAACTGCTTTACAAACAGAGGCTAATTATTCTTTACAATACACTTCTCAGGGCAGAGAATGACAATCTTTCCTCCCTTTACAGTAAAGGAAATGCAAGTATTGCAGCTATTTGCCCAGTGCCTGCCAGAATATTAACTTGAGAGAAAGAAGATGAGCTAGCAGTGCTCATGGCCCTACCCAGCTGCGAATGGAAATGTCCTCCTGCCAGGCAGGACCTACTGCATAGCTTCAGTCCTGCTCTTTTCCCACAGGGATGCTGGTGCTCTCAGTACATGACAAGGCACTGTCATTTCACAGGAGATAGAATGACAATATATAACTAAAGAGTAATGCAGGAGGAAAAGGTCAGGATGGGGCAGAACCCCTCTGGAGAAGTATTTCAATAACCCTCTCTTCCTTTGTGTGTGCTTTGTCTCCAGGTGTTAAAACAAGGAGGTTTCTGCTCATACCTTGTATTCACTCCTTGCATCAGGTCTCTGGTTCCCCAGCCAATTTTCCCAGTCAAGTGTTAGGAAAAGTACCGAGTGCTGAGCACTCCTGCTGCAGACTAAATGCAGTTATTCTGCATTGGCAGGCGGCTGCTCATGCTGAGCCCTGCAGGGGAATAGGTTGCATGGGCACCGAGAGGAGCAGACAAAGAAAATGCCAAGGGAAATTTACTTGAGTGGGGAAAATATTGCCTTCCTGGCTGCTTCTGAAAGTCTTCCTGCTCTATTTCATTAGTGAAGAGAAAAAGTTAACTGTATGAGTGTGAAAGTTTGCAGGGAACTGGAACAAAAAGTAGGCAAAAACGGAGCGGTCACCAAGCTTTTGGCTACAACCTGAAAAAGGAGTGAGACAAAGGGATAGATCCCTCCAAGATAAAATCTCTCTTGCTGTTAATATGTATGTTTTGAAATGGACAGAAAGGTTATGGCACTGTACAACTGGCTGTCTTACAGAAGTAAAGCCTATTGGCATCCAAGTGGGAGAGAAGGCAGGAGCAATGACAGAGTTTGTTGAGGGTGTTGCATACCTGCCACTGTATTTGTCAGCCCTCCAGGAAATCTTCACAGTGGTATTTCACACTTCTACAAATTCTGAGACAGTGGTTATGGAAGAAGGAAGCTGGAGTTACTATTTTCTTTACTGTTTTTTCCTCTTTCTGTTCACAATCTTCATTTAAAATGAAAACCATATATATGCTTTAATTATATGTATATATTTCTAAATATGTATAGAGTCAATTTTATATATACAAAGGGAAAAGAAGGAGAAGGACAAAAAACAATGCTAAAATAAATTTAACAGAAAATACTCCCCATATTCACTGTGTTCTCGAAGATGCAATTCAGAATTTATAAATTGCTTATAGTTCTCTTCAGCTCTTCTCCTCATGTCTTTCTTCCTGAATTTCTATTAATTTCTGCGCATCACCAACGACTAACTATTATTGGCACTGTTGTTTGCATTACCTATCTCCAGATAGCTCAGGGCAACATACATCTCTTTTTACTCATACTGATGTAATACAACTTCAAAAGAATACAATTACAACAGTTACCAATGGCTGAACTGCAGAAGATCAGAGGCAAGTTTTCATTTTCTTCCATTAAAATGTCATTAAAGTTTGTTATTTTCTATGTAGCACTCACCCTAGGCAAGGTCTAAGCAGAGAGCCTAGACTCTTATTTAAGAATTTTCCCCTTAGCCAGTAGAGTAGGTATAACAGGAGATATTTTTCCTAATGCTAGTTGTACAAATTTATATTGGTGGAAGTTAACAACAGTGCCAATTGACAAACAAAATAGATAAGCAACAAGGCCCTGATCTTTGAAAATATATTTCAAACTTCAAACAAATCACTTGCCAATTTATTTGGAGCAAATTCCTTTCATGTCCTAGTGAGTCTGTCCCTTTAATTATAGTCTATAAGCCCCTGAGAACAAACTTGAGCATGCATGTCATTATGACTATTCTTCTGCAGAATAGGTTGACTCCATTTAAAATGTTCATCACTCTAATGGTGCTCCAGGAGAAGTGATTTGCAATGAAAGGCTTGTGATAGTGTCCAGCAACTGAAAAAGCAAAAGGAAGTATATTCTGAAGAGAGTGCACTTTGAAGAAACCTCCATGTGTCCTCAGCTTCTTTCCTTCCCTTACCTATCTTTTGAACCCGAAAGGGAGATGAGTCCAAATGGTGTTGAGGATGTCCAAGGTACCCCACACTGAAACAAGTGCCCCATTCATTTGGGTGTCTGTACACATTGAAGGGAAGACTAATGCCATCACCATTCATTAGCCATCAGAAATTCAGCTGGTGGGAGAGGTACTAGAAAAGGGACACCATCACTGCCACATCCAAAGGAGCTGCTAGTCAGGGCTGAGGACACACTGTCTTTTACAGTCAGCATCAGTGTCATTTCTGTGGAAAGTTGATTAAATCTGGGATGCTAAAGCCAGCAATGTGTTTTTCAGATGGCATCTGGTGGCACAGTGTAATAGACTATATTATTTGCTACATCATTGCTCATGAAATATTGTTAGCAGGGTGCAGATCATTCGTCCATTAACACCCTGTGAAGTCACCTTGAATCCCATGTTTCCAGAACAGTGGAAAAGACTTCTATTTCACAGTTGAAAAATAAGCCATTTGGATTGTTTTAAAGTGCCTAGTAGAGAATTTAGCTATTTCAACAACGCTCTCTTACCTACCACAATTTTTCAGGTTTAAGATCTCATCCGGAAGAGATGCAAATATCACTCCAGTTGGTCTGAACAAGTGGGATGCCAGAAGTTAATATGACCCTTTGTCTCTTTGGTGATAGTTCTCTAAGGAGATATTTTTTAAAGGTATGCACCATACATAGCTTATTATATATATTATAACAATCTATTCTCTGTTTAATCATGCTGGGATATGGAAGAAAATGTTTAATCCTCATGATTTGTTGCAGCTCCAAGACACCAATCACATGCATATTACTATCTATACCAGAGAAACAAATCCTTGAAATTACACAGTTGCTAAAGTAATCCATTCAGAGAATTTTCCTACTCATCCAGTTCGGAAACTAGCAGCCAGGTAGACTGACAGCTTTGAACTCTGATGTCTGCTGTGAGAGGTAATGGACAAAATAATGAAGATTTATTAGTCCAAATTTATCTGAAATTGCAATACTGTTGCCTCCTGCTGTCTCTCTCTCCTACGCAGAGAACATTTACACAATCTTATCTTGAATTTCGACTTGCCGTTGCCAGTGGTGGGCAGAGTTAAAGGAGGATAGGTCACACTTCTCTGAGCTACCGTGTATGTCTGCTGTGGATGCAGCAAGATGGTGCTGCTGTGGTTCAGAGAGGTTTCCTTTGCAATTAAAAACTTAATTTTTAGAGTCTGAAATATTAGTGCTGTCAGAAACTGATGGCCCTCTAGGGACAAGTGCTCTAGAACTGAGTTGACAATGATGTCTAATTTCCAGGAGAGAGAGAAGTAACCCTGCAGTAATTCTATTGCTCCAAACTGCCCTATGTTTCACTAAGAACTAGACACAAGGTCAAATAAAAAGAGTCAAATATTGCACAGAGGAATGAAAAAGGAAGGGGTTTCTTTGAGCAGAACTACATGAAACCTTGGAAGCCTTCCCTTCTTACTGAAAAAAGTTCACACCTTTTGAAGTTCAAACAATGTCAGAATCAAATCTGAACTTTGATATCAACTGTGAGACACAATGGGTAAAAAAGAATGTCCATTACTCCAGATTTTTCTATAATTTCTGCACAGCTTTCATTAGTTGATCTTTTCTTGACCTTTTTTCTTGACGGCAATTACCGTGTGAAACCCTTGGGGCAGCCAGCATAAGCCACACAACTAATACCTGGCTGTTCTGATGCCACTCTTACCACTGTTGGAGGCACTGAGGGCTAGGACCAGCCTCATATACTTTGCAAAGCCTTCGCTAAGAAGTAAAAGGTGAGACTGAGAAGAGTTGGGGCTTCTGCAGTCAAAGAGCGGCCACATGAAAGCACTAAGGGTTACCAGCAGTCTAGAATACATGGTCTAGCAGCGGAGAAAAAGAAGATTAAAAGAAAGAAAGTGGCACAATTTAATTGATTACAACAGTGGGAAGATGTCACAGTAAGCCTTCACATATGTAAAAAGCTGCAGCCAGTGGGACTAATGCAAGATATAATGGGTTTAAACTACAGCAAGGGAGGCTAATGAGGAAAATGAGAGCATTGGATTGTAAACAATAGAGACATACTTGAATGACTTGCTTGGGAAAACTGAGGACTCTCTCTGTGTAAAAGCTGTTTATAAAGGACAAGTTATGCCAACATCTGTTAGAAATTTGATCCTGGTGAGTCTGAGAAGGGCCAGATGACTGCTTTTAGATCTCGTTTATTGCCCTTTATTACCTCTTTATTGCCCTTGGACATTATATTCCTCACCAGATTACCCACTACACATTCCTTGAAAGCTTGGCTAAGTTAGCTTACTTTTTCTCCTCTCTAGATGTTCTAGCTAAAGCAACGTATGTGGAACCTGCCACCTTTTGTTCACACCTTTTTCTGCTGACGAGAGCTGATTGCATCCTCAGGCTCTTTCAGTGCAACCAGAAAATGGGAAGCATAGAAAGATATTTGAGGAGAGGCTCAGGTTGCTAAACGAGAGTTTTTAGTCTCATTTTACCCTGGGGATCTGTGTCTAGAGCACCCTGCCTGGCCTCGAGCTGCTGCTCCAGAAGGGCACAGGCCATACCTGTGTGCCCTGCATCGGTATCCCAGACACTCAAGGGCACCCTATGCCTCAGAATGGTAATTCCACACTTAGCTTTTTGGTAGCTGAACGTTGTAGCTAAAAAAATCTGTTTCTCTAGAGCAACAACTACTGTCCTATCCATGTTCTGACATTATGGATGGTGAGACAGTCCTGATTCAGCACACTGCACAATCATGTGCAGAGCAGGCAAAAAGGAACACCTGGCCAGGTCAAAAAAGGAACAGGCTGAATGCTTCTCTCTGTAGGTGCAAAATAAAAAAAATCCCGTAGGAAACCAAATCTAAACATTTTTGCTATTCATATTCACTCCTCCGGGCAGCATATTCCTTTGTTTGCATAAATTAGCTACTGATCTGATAAGTAAACCTGCTGAAATCAGTAAGATTATTATAATCAATTCATTTGGAGTCCTAATTACCACGACTGAGTTAGACACACTCACTTCAGACTCCTGTGAGTGCAGGACAGAGTTTCTCTCTGCCTTTGCACAGGTGTTCTGTCAGAAGGATTTTGCAGAGGTGGGGCTGGTGCTTGCAGGCTGTCTCATTTGGTGTCTGTATGAAATGTGGTGCTTTCATCTTCTGTGTCTTCATGATGTTATTTTTGGTAACATCCTAAACTAGCTATTAATTTGCTTTATCTATTTTTTATTTGAGGCTCTGTTTGTCTAAATATTCCAAATACGAGTCATGAGCACTTGAGTTTAATGCTTTCCATTGTATGAGCTGCAGATATATGTCATTATTTAGTTATACAAGAAAAATAAATATTCTGCATTGTGTGTACTCTGATACAAAGCCATTGAAGCATTTTTGTTATTGCCTTCAACGGGAGCATGATTAAAATTCTTATAAGTGTTCATTAAAACCTCAAAATACCTGTGGAAATCTGTGATAATTAGTCCAATTAAAACTGTATTCTGAAAACCAACCGCAGTAATGACAGCCCGGCATTCGGTGATTTTGTGTAGCGGTAGCTCCAAACTTTGCTCAATTTGCATGCTGAAAGCAGAGGCTGTAGTCCTCCCTTCCTCAGGGATAATTGTGACTATAAACTAATGAGCAATCCCCGGCACTAGCAGGCTTCACAGCTCCAGTAAATATCCTGAGAGAGATTTGTGAGATGGATTTGTGAGCACGGGCGGGTAGAGCTGGAGGAGCCGTGCCAGCTACCTCCGTTTCTTGCCCCTCAGTCTCCCAGACTCCAAAGGGAATCGCTGAAATGCACAGGAAGCAGCTCCCACACGGCCAGGGTTTGGAGGGAGTGGTGCTGCCAAACCCCAGCACTGGCTGCAGTGCGTTGATGCCCAGTTTAGCCCTTGCCTATCGGAAGAAGAATAGAACCAACGTGGCCAGCTCAAGAAGAGGGACTTGCTTCAGGCAGAAAGCATTATTCCACCAGATTTCCCCGGCATTTCTGGCTCAGTGAACGCTGAAGTGCTGTTGCTGCGGCAGGAATCTCTGAAGGTGTCTGATTACGGGAGACTTTTACTGTGAGCTGGGGATGCAGCAGAGTAGAAATTTATCATCTTTGCCACTGCTCTCGAAAAGGAGTGGGCTGAACAGAGCCAGAACACAGATTTTCAGCTGCCAAAGGCCAGGATTAACAGCAGCTAGGATTTGCCTTTGCAGGATGGCTCTGCAATCCAGCCTTCCCCACCCCCAAAAAAGGATTTTTCCAGTAATAAAACAACTGTCAATAGAAGCCGTTGTTCCCTCATTTGTTCCAAAGGACGTGGTACATTTTTCGTCTTTTACTGTGCTTTTAGTGTACTTTCTCCTGCTTATCAACTTTAATGGATTGGTGACTACCTTCAGAAAAATCCAGTCTAGTTTTGGTGAAGCTTTTGTGCCCTAAAAAGAATTTTCAAGTCTGTTGTGAAATCTGTGCAAAACTGAAACATCTTGTGTTTGAATCAGGGAAATGCATTTAAGTCTGCCAAGTTTTGCTGTGCAAAATTGGATTATTCCATACCTAATGTGCAGTCAAAATTCACAGCTGGAACACACAGAAGCACAGCCAAAGCATGCAATAAAAAGAGCTGTGGGTCTCCTATATGCTAAAATGAAACAATATTTTGGATCCTCTAGTCTGACATTGGAGCATTTAGTAATCATTGCACATAGTGGTCTGTTCAAGGCACAAAATTTAGGTTTTTTTTTTCTTTTTTTTTCTTTTTTTTTTTTTTTTTTTTTTTTTTAGCTTAGGAGCTTGTTATATGACTTATAAATATTCTGGGTTTCTAGTTCATATTTCAGTCACTTTCTTGCAGCTTCTCTAAAACCATGCTTCTCAAATATCTCTGAAATAGAGTTTTCATTAGCTGATGCTCTTCGTGTTTGAAAGGGTTAATAATTCATTTCCTTCTCAGCTAAGCTGTCTCATTTTCAGATTGTTGCCAAAGCATAAAGGAACTTCAGAGTTTAGAGATGTGCAATCTAGGAAAGAATGAGTCTTAAAAATTAATTGAAAACATACACCTTTTGCCACCTACAAAAATGAGAATAATTTAGCATGCTGGGACCAGAAAGATCAATCTCTTCCTAATTGGACCAAAAAATATCTGAGAACAAACAAAACCAGAGGACAAGAGTAAAGGTTGCTGAGATGGCAGAGAATTTGGGTACAGCAAGTTACAAGGACTTCTCTGGCAATGTGCTATCCCATAGATCATTGTGATGCTGAGAGGAAAGAAGAAAATAAGCCCAGGATAGATAAAGGCAGAATAAAGACTAGAGGGCTGAATGTGAAGAACATGCATCAGATAGCAAGTACAGATAAACTGTAATAAATCCAAAGGTGGGCAGCTTTAAGGGAAACTGTCCTATCATTATCTTTTGATTTTCTTTCTGTAAAGTCTCATTTGCTGGAAGTTCTTCAGCAGGACTAGCAGTAATATCAGTCCATTAATAACTCCTACAGCACTGAAATATTTCTTTGTTGCAGTGTCTGTAAATGATGGAGAAACATTTCAGTACTCCATGTGTATAAGTGGTTGTCTAACACCAAACCCTTGAGTTGATGGAATGAAATGAACTTCCTTATCATGTTGGACACTCATTGTTTTTCATTTAGTTTCTGTATTTTTTTCTTTCTGATCTTTTAAAAATTATGATATATTCCGGGTTCTTCAAGACCAAAATACAGATCTCTCTGTTTTTAAAATGGTCTGCATTTTTAAACACCATCACCTCAGTGCTTTCAAACTTCAAAATAAAAATCAGAGCTGATACTTCCCACAGTGCCTTATCAGGAGACTTATTGTCCTCGTTTCTGGTCTCCGGTAACCTGCTGCTGATTGTTAATCACAACTAGTTTCTTTTGGCCTTCCTGAGAGACCTGCAGGTGTTATCTCCCTTCTGCTTCGCTACCCGCTTCCCCTTTGCTGGCTTCTTTCTCATCATCCACATTAAAATTCAAAGCATGTACAGGGCAAAGTCATGGAGCTTTAATCTTGGTCAGAAGTTAGTCCTGGATCCATCACAACTGACACTTGAGGTAATTTGACATTGAAAAAAGAGTTATCCTAGGCCCCAATTCTCATAGCACCACTGAAGCTGAGCAGTAAATAATGAACTGTACCATCTAATTGAATTGGGCACTAGTGCTCGAGGAGCACTTCTTGAGAATAAGCATATGAAACTATCCGTGAACAGTGATGAACACCCCAGGATTGAGTTTCAAGCTGGACAGCATTGATGATTTAGCTGGGCTCCTTAGGAAACACTTGGCCTTCTTGTAGATCTTTCATGACCTAGACAGTGCTCAAACTTCTCTTAATTACTTCAGCTTACAGCTACTTAATATGTTTAATTACTAATCAACTAGACACCTCCTGCATGCTGCTCCCTGTGACTTAAAAAAAATTAAATAAAGAAAGTATAATTCAATAACTGCTAAATAATCTTTTATAATGTTACTACAACAGTTTCTTTGTAAGTTACTAATCACGATTATGCAAATGTTAATTAAGGTTATTACTGCTCAATTTCTATTGACTGGGGAAAAACTAATTCCTAGGCAGAACCAGCTGTATCATGTTGCCCTAGAGAAATTTTAAGTCTCTACACTTATGGAAATAAGAAATTGAGACCCTTATGTTACATTATAGTCATTGTATAGAGGACATACATTTTCTGGAGAACTGTCCTTCCTTACCATCTCGCTTCCCTATTTATATCCTCTCATTTCACTTCTTAGCAAGGAATAGGATCTATCCAAACAACATTAATGCAGTATTGGGGTAGGGAGGATGAAAAGAGCAGAGGAGATGAGAGTTTCCATCTGGGCTGAGCAGTGGGTGTTAGCCAGGGTAAGCTCAACTCTGCTTTAACAGCTTCCCTGCTTCAGGAGCCAGACAGGTTGTAACAAGCTGAATATCACATGCCCCTTTCATATTTCTGAGGGTGCCTCTTAAATCATTCCCTTACACTGAACTGCTCCTCAGTTTTGCTAGGTTTGATGCCCCTTTTAAATGCCAAAAAAAGTGTGAAGGGGTTGTGCATAGTAAGGAATTATGAATCCCAATAAGATAACAAAAAATATGAAGAGACTAATACATCACACAGTGTGCAGTAGCCACAGACCAGAAAAAAAAAGAGCAAAAAATGATGATACTTTCCAAACAGTGGCATAGAAATATTTGTAGGAGTAGTAAAGAAAAAGGTGGAATAATTCAAGTGGAAGGAAAAAGGTACAAAAATGTCATCTAATTTCTTGCCTCAGTGACACACACTGTCATCTCATTGGAGACCTGTGACTGCTCAAGTTGCCCAACAAGTGGATAAAAAATGTCTTAAAATTTCAGCAGCAGGTTGAGGAGGGTAAAATGAACTGTTGAGGTCCTGGAAAGTGCATGGCCATGCTCACTTACAAGCACGAGCCATTTGTCAACATTACTGGAAGGTAAGCAGAGGCATCAAGCAAAGCCTACAATTAAGGGCAGAGTAAAATGCTGCAGCACGTGGCCCTCTTGAGAGAGACTGATTTCAGAGCCAGCAAGGGCAGGCACACCTAGTGCCCTTTGCTGTGTGTCCTTCCTCCTGGCATCACCCATCTTCTCTCAGTGCTGCTGCAGAGGTTTCTCCTAGGACAGCCTCCTGCTTTGCACCAGGGCACGTGCCAGTCTCAGCACAGGCACTGGCATCACCTCCTGTGCACAGAGCAGATGCTGCCCAGACTGAGATAAACACGGGCGGTTTGAACTTAGGCTTTCTAATTGAAGCCTTTGGATGTGCTGCTGGGACAGCCATGCCAAAAAATAGGCAGCCACTGAGGGAAGTTCAGCAGAACAACAGCTCGCTGTCAGGGGTGATGCCAGCTGCCTTGAGGACTAAGTGGAGTCAGACTGAGCCACGGGGCAGGTTCAGACAAACAAAAAAAGGATGGGGTGATGGGGTGATGGGGTGAGGTTTTCTCCTCTTTAAACGTACATCCAGCTGAGTAAACACTCATCACTCATGTGAGATCTTGTTTTCCCTCCCTGGCAGAGCTCATTGCAATCCCCATGTGTCATATCAAAGGTGCCACCTGTGTGGCGTTGGGAAACAGGAGGCAGAGATAGGACAAGTAACTTGTTCCTCTCTCAGTCATGTGCTTCTGGACACATCTGACAATAAATGTTCCTTTAGGAGCATCTAATCCCATAGGATTAGACTGAAGCTACTGAAAGTGGGAACAAAGTCCTGCCTAAGCCACTCATACCAAGAGGCAAGCCTTTCCTTCCTTCCTTCCTTCCTTCCCTCCTTCCCTCCTTCCCTCCTTCCCTCCTTCCCTCCTTCCCTCCTTCCCTCCTTCCCTCCTTCCCTCCTTCCCTCCTTCCCTCCTTCCCTCCTTCCCTCCTTCCCTCCTTCCCTCCTTCCCTCCTTCCCTCCTTCCCTCCTTCCCTCCTTCCCTCCTTCCCTCCTTCCCTCCTTCCCTCCTTCCCTCCTTCCCTCCTTCCCTCCTTCCCTCCTTCCCTCCTTCCCTCCTTCCCTCCTTCCCTCCTTCCCTCCCTCCCTCCTTGCTCTCACCACTGTAGCTGTAAATGTCTCAGTGAAAGAGCAGAAGCATAGCCAGAGTTTTTCCAGCAATGCCAGAGAATAACTGAGAATAATGTAAAATAACCAACTAAGCCTTACTCCAACTACTGAAAAATACCAAATGAAGAGGCAGAAACAGATTCATGGCCTCTGTCTCCCAGTAGTGATTCAGTCCCTTAATCAAGGGCTGTGGCCAGAACTGCAGACTGTGCTAATTTTAATCAGGTCTGCTGCCACCATTGTCCTTTCATCTCATTCAAGCCTGTAAGTTTTGGGGTGTCTGCAGATTCTCTGTTAGCTACTGACTGCATTTTAAAACCATGTGGAAAGTATCAAAATCTATTGATCCCTTAGGACATTCAATTTGCCTCGTTTGTCAAAGCAAAATGCACGTATCAACACACCTCTTGAAGTGAGGAATATCTAGGAGAGTTGCAACCAGGCAAGCTCCAGTTTCTACTGAGTAAATGCTGTAATTTCTTTTGAAGAGCCTGGTGATATGAAATAATGAACCACTAAGCTTTGCACTAAATTGACTATCCATTTTTGTCTTGCTGGTTAATGTTGCATTCTGTGATTATCTAGTCTCATCCTCTCATTTTGGCCAAAGCAGAATAATTTTAGCACAAACCAGAGCATCCCTCTTCATCAAAGGCCAGAGAGTTTAATTGTGGCTGGTCAGGGGCAAGCACTTAATTCTGAGAATGGGAAGACCAGCTCCATGTGTGCTGCATCAGTGTTCTGCTCCAACACATTAGCTGGAGTTCTAATTTCCCACTCAATCCATTCACAGAAAGAGCACTTAATCCTGCCTCCTGACCTTTTTAGTCACTCTTCTCCCATTAGCCCCTCAGTTTACACTAACTACTACGAGAGAAAGTGCCTTGGTCAGAGGCAATAAAGCCGCTGTAGGAAGCAGAAAGCAACACGCTCCATCTCCCTGGAGTGAGGGAAGCAGCACTCAGTGATGGCAGAGTGACAGCACTGGCACGAGGCTGAGAGGGACTACAACACTCTTCTGCAAACCCACACCAGTGTAACAGCTCTGAATTGCAGTGACCATGACAGAAGTACAAGGACAGCTTCTTTGGCTTGCTCAACATTCACAAGATCAAAAAGCTCTTATTTTTCCACTTTATGATTGTAGTTACTTCAGCCCAACTGTGTAAGACACCTGCCTTGAAAAAAGGAAGGACAAGGTTTCTCTTCATCTTTTTAAGACTGGCATGTATGTAGCTCTCTTTTCTTGTGCAAACAAGAGAATCTGGTGCCATTCCAAGACAATGATTTTCAGGACTAATATGGGTTAACAACTCGGGTAGAAAAACCCTATTAATATATTTTAGATTAATGACATGACATGGGCCACCTAGCAACTTTCAAATCATGGCCTGAATAATGACTGTTAAATTTACAGAGCATGTTTAATATACATAATAAATTAATGAATAACATAAAAGTTCTGTTCTATATTTTGAGGATAACCTTTTGTAACCTATCATTTACTAATAATTAATAGCAAACAGTTCACTGTGATGGGATCCAAAGAGCTGTAACCTGATCAGTTCTCTTGAACGCTTAGTATTTTAGTGTATAGACATTAGTCATTGTCTGAAAAGAGCAGTCCAAAAGACGAGTTGTGTAAAGAAGGGCATGGAAAAAATAGGGTAGCAAATAAAAATAATAATAACCCAGATACACAGATCCTTCCACAACAGTAGGAATAAACAACAACAAAAAAATCTTCAACTAACAATTCTCGTATGAATCTGCCTTACAGAAGCTAACAAGAGACAACACTAAGGCTGCCCAGTGCTGCATCAGGAATCATAAAGTGACACCTATTTAATCCACATAGTAAAAAGCCAGCAGACTTGGCAGCCACCACCATGCTCACAATACACTGTCTAGAACTTCATGACTCAGCTCAGGGCGTAAGATCCAGCTCCTGAAGCAGGAGCTCAGAGCCCTGTTTTCAGCTGGAAGCTGCCAGCACAGTTGTGATGACACAGAGCTGAACTGCGTTTTCCAAACTGGCAAGTCAGAAAGAAAAAAACACTGTTAGTGAGCAAATTCAATACAGCAGGGAAGGGAAAACTAGATCTTTATGACCAGTCCCCCACTGCTCATATTACAAAACCAGTGAAAAGCCATTTTCCAAATGTAACTGCAGACCTGGGTCTTTTGCCTTTGATCAAGCCCCAGCACATGGTGGCTGTAAGCCCGACCTTGGGCCGAGTCCTATGGTGGGTGAAGTTTAAAGCAGGGCTGGAGCAGCTGACAGGTGAGCTGTGTCAGGTCTGTCCCCTGCATCCACCACCACTTCTCTGTCCATCTCTCGCAGGCAGCTGGCACATGGTCCCCTGGCAGTGCCCTCAGAGCACGCTTGCTGAGTGGAGGACTGCCCTCTGTCATGTCATCACTTTTATCTATAGGAAAAAAATCTCTTACAGACGTTTCCCCCTGCAAAGAGAAACCCTGTAGGGATAAAGAGAAGCTTTTCACTTCCAGTGTGAAGGGAAGAAAAGTCCGAGATGAACTTTGCCATGTGGACTGAATGCTGGATTAGGCAAACATGCAGCTGGAGAGCAATTGTGAGTGGGCTGGCTCCTTTGGACAGCTCTGACAGGGTCACAGGAGATAGGGCGACTGATCAGACAGGTGAGGTTTGGTTAAGGTTATGCAGGAGATCAGTGGCTCTGCCAGAAACAGGATTTAAAGCTGTCTTTCTCCTGTCTAACAATGATGATTTTTCAACTAAATCCCTCTGCCTGTTCTGCAAATAAACCCTGCCTTTTCCTCTGCACTCCCGCCTGCTCCTACTTGAAAATCAAACCAGATGATTCAGAGGACCATGAATAAGAGAAGATAAATTAATGGCCCTCAAAGAATAAAAAGTGCGTGCACAGAGCATTCATATGAGTGAGAAGAGTAAAGCAACACAGAATTTGTAAAAGAGAGATTTCTATCTTGAATATTTGTGAGCAATGTCTCTAAGAGCATGATGCTGGGATCTGTTGTTGTCTCTTTCTATTTTTATTTTGTTTCCCTCTTTTCACCTTTAGTCTTTACCAACCTTTGACTTTTGCCCAATCAAAATTGTTTTGTGTCATTTCTTTGATTGAAGTCTTGGGGGAAATGAATAAAACTCTTAAGCACTTTTCTGTGAGCAAGTCTCATGCCCTTCCTATTGTCTGATTTACGACGAAAAATCCACAATTTCATACCCATCCTTGCACTTTCTAACTTACCTCTGAAATCGTCCCCTTGCCCACCTTGCAGGGCATGTATTTCCATCCAGTGTATACACCATGAATTGTGCAATGATGCCCCACATTACATCAGTGTTCCTGAAGCAGAGCTGCAATGCCTGCAATAACAGCAGCACTTTCACAGAACACAGTTTGTCTTTACCTAAGATTCCCAGTGGGGGCTGTCAGCTGCCAAGGATCTTCCTGAAAGAAAGAGGAGCTGAGAGAAACCTGATTGACTTTTAATCGGATAGCATATGGTGCCAAGGAGAACAAAGAGGCCATATTGACATTTACCAAATTAAATGGTTAAGTAGGCTGGAACAGGCCTGATGCTGATGGCAGACCTACAGCAACAGCCCACTGGGCACTGCTGTTTGCAAAACATGTGCTGAAGTTTGGACACTCCTTGCATCAGTGGTGCGAGGGAAAATGAAAGGATAGCAGATGGCAGATTGGCAGTTTGAAGGGAGATACAGCCTGGCTTGTCTTACTATTTTGCCATAACTAAATCAGTATTTTATTCCCTCGTTCCCAGGCTGAAAGTGCCCTGGCTTGTTTGGTGTGTCATAAAAAGAGTTGCTGTACAGATTTCAGCTGTTGCCCTGCTAAGTGGTGGGCATGGGGCTCTGGTCAGCAGCAGGCACTGCCTTTGTTAGGCTTCATTACTCGGGAAAGGAGTTGTCAACAGCTGTACCCAACTGCAAATCTTCTATATCAGCACTTTAGAAAACATTCGCAATTTCAACACAAACATCAGCAGCAGGAAAGAAAGGTGGCTTCTTATTTTCGTCAGTTTGGCTTTTTGGAAGACAGACAAACATGCCAGAACTGAGATGGCTTTACTGCTTGGTAGGACAGGCCAGCAACAGATAGTTGGCAGAAGTTTCCTCAAGGTCTTCTACCCCGCTCTCTCTCTTTCCTTATCCTGAGTCTGTTAACACCAATATTTGACTTTTTATTAAGAAAGCAAATTCTTCAATCCCACCATGCTCTGTTTCAACTTGCATGCTGCAAATTAGCTCAGTGTGCCCCTTCTTGGGGCCCCAGTACATTGATCTTGCCTCAGTGTCACACACATGGCTTATATTTTGTCCTTATCTTCCTCTAACAGCTTCACTGTGCTCATCTTTCAAAGACCACAAACCTCTTGGATGGCCAGTGACCTATGTCGGTACTGGGAGAGCTTTTCTTCAAATTATCCTTTGGGTTCATTAAGGCTTTGCGGTGTGAGGCACAGCTGAAGGCTCTGTGCCAAAATCCAGACATTTGCCTTTCATTCCTCTGCCTGGGCCCAAGGCATTCAAAGTTGTGAGTGAAATTACCCTGAAAATCTGAAGCCAGTCAGCAGCAGAGGGTAGATTAGCCACAAAACAAGCCTAAACTATGAAAACACCAATTTTCTTTGCATAGGAAAATTTCAGAATCAGGATGTGCAAGATATTTTCAGGCATAACAACAGTTATTAGAGTAACAGCCTGCACGCTGTACAGATAAAACATATTACTATAATAAAAGTCAAGAAAAACATATCTATGTGAATAATGGTTTTGCTGGGTTTGCTGCTAACCTGAAGAATCTCACATTAATTTTTATTTGGGTTGTCCTAAACCAGAAATTATGACTACTTTCTTCATCAACCACAATCACCAACCTGGAAATATACTCTTGGGCTGAATAATACATTTTTTTTACTTATAGCATTGTTTCTTTACAGGTTGTACTCTGGTTTACTGTTGTTGATGTTTTCTCTCTTTTTTTGGTTTTGAACAAATAGATCCATTACAAAATGAGAGCCTTTTTTAAAAAAGAAATCTTTGAACTGTTTAATTCTCCCTCTATGTTTCCATGCAAAACTGTTTTCTAACAGATTCAAATGCGTTTTGGCATCTACAAAATAGAATTTCCTGAACAATTTTGGATCACAGCCCAGTTAACTTTCTCCTAAATCTGATCAAAACCTCTAGCTAATACTTACTCTTGATAAAACAACAGTAAGACAGCAAAGACCTAGGGGTGATAGCAAAGAAAGGTTTTTGGTTTTTGCATGATGTATGCTTAAATCAAAGAGTCGTTACATGTTTGTGTTTTTTTCCATTCACTCATTCACTTTCTGTGTTTGAGATTAATATTACCTGTGTTCATTTTGAGGGGATGGGAGAGGATTTCTGACTCAGGATTCAAGCCTTTGGAGCATTAACTGTAAATTAAAACAGATGCTTTCCTGAAGATAACCCAATCAAATCAATATGGAGCCAAAGGAGCCCCTCACATGATGAAAGCTGGTTTTAAAGTACTGTAAAGCTTTTTGCTGTTCAGTTCATCAATTTCCTTTTCCTGCTCTGCTCTGATACAGGACAAGTTGAGGCCACTGACCCTTTTGCAGAGTCCAACACGGAAAGCTCCCCACGAGACCAGCAATATGGCCAAAGGAGACAGATCAGCAGGGGGGTTATGCGCTGTGTGGGACAAGGTTAAATTGGTTTTAGCTGTGTTATGTGTTGCTCTGTGTTGCAAACTGCGGTCAGATTCTTGTGTGCAGAGCTCAGAACCAACACAAACACTGACAAAGGGGGACCCAGAGCTGCTCACAGGTACCAGCAGCTTCAGACGGGTTTGTTCCACACTTCCTGGAGCACTTGGAAAAGCCACATGCTGACTCACTGCAAAGCCATTTTTTTGTCATATCCTGCTTCAAAGAAATCAGGCTTTGTGCTGTAGCCACTGCAGACCATCATCCCCTTGGCAGGTTTGGGCCTCACCTTGGGCTGCAGAATCACAGGGACAGCTGCCCTTGAAAGCACAGGGTCACGAATTCCAGCAGGGAGAAAGTTTCAGGCACAAGTACCATTAATGCTTGCTCTTTGTCATGAGATTACAGGATAACTTCTAACGCATTTTTTATTCTTAAAGTAAATTTCTGACCTCGTGTCTTCAGGGAAATTCTGTGAGATATCACTCCTGAAAGCTCAGGAATAAGGTAACAACATAAAAAGAATGAATTCTTTACAGTTTTAAAGTTTTAAGATCAACTCACAACTTTTAAGGCAATCTCATAACCACAGGGATCAAGATAGTATTGAAATAATCAGAGTGAAAATAGTTTCCTCTGTTTGAGCTTTCCTATCTATTTTTATCTCTTCCTGGTTTGACTTAATTATTTTTGTTTTCCACCTTCCTCTAACTAGCTAAGGATTGAATTCTTTTCCCCTGGGCTTAGCTCTTAGTATTTACAGGCTGGCTGTCTCAGTACTAGACTTTGTAGGTTGTTTATTCTTGACTTTGAAAGGACATTTTTCAATACCTTTATGAGTAAGCAGATAATAAAACAACAAAAAAAAACCAAACCAAACAACAAAGTCTGCTGCTGCTGAATTAAACACCTTATTTGTGCATATTCTATAAAATCCTGCTGTTTAGAGTAATTAAATTCTTTAGAGCTTGATAGTTGTAAGCAGAGATTCCTACTGCTGCTGGAATTCATGGAAATCTTAATTCATTGTTATGATTGCAGAGGTAGAATCTATTTAAAAATTGACAAATTTAAAAAATGTTCATCTTAATTTAAATTTTAAAAAATATTAATTTTTTTAGTTGGAAAAAGTCTATGGAACCACTGAGGCTTTTCTAAATCTTTCTCTCTTTTTTTTTTTTNAAATTTTTTTTTTTTTTTTTTTTTTTTTTTTTTGCAAATGGATTTAAGTTTTCAATTTAAGATCTTAATTTGCCAAGCAACATTTTCAGAAAAAAAAAAGTATTTTTTGCTTCTCATTTTAGATTTTACTCCCTTTCCCTTCATGCTTGATTTAGTCATAATTGCATCTAAGTTTAAACAGTATGAAACTTTCTTTATTACTGAAGAAGTTAGTTAGCTCACTTAGCTACCTTTGAGTGTGGTCTATTCCGAAGGCATAGATCAAACATTATATCCATAGCAACCCATATTGGCAGCTGTCTCTCCACATTAGCTCTCCAGCTCACCACCCAGTTCCATATCAACAGATTTACACCATGAATCACGAGAGAAAAATATTTATGGAAGTCCTATTCTGCAATGTAAACATGAGGTGCTGTGCCCAGAGCTGCCACCTGCACAGAGCATGCACAGTATGGTGTATTCTGTTTAGCTAGCTAACATTGTAGAGAGCCTTTTGTACAGAAAGGGACAGGGATTAAAAAACCCCATAAAATAAGGATTCATATTGGGAAGAAACATTGCGGAATGTGAATGCAATTTATGTGAGAGCTTTCTGGATGCAGGCACGTGGGACGATCCTGTACTCTAGTAAGCTGGATTTTAGCAAAATAAAGGCCACACAACCTACAAAGACTTTACTTGCAATCTTGGCTGTTCTTTACCTCGCAAATCTTATTTTTTTGCGTTTTAAGTAAGACTAACTGATAAGTTTTGGCGTTTCAAACACTAGCGTCTCTTTGTTCCTAGGATACTGGAAACCATAACAGAATTGAAAAGCAATTTTACAAAGCTCTGAAAGCCAAAGAGCAGATCACACATTTTGCCTGAAGTTACATAATCTACTTCCATAGCAAAAAAACCCCAACCAAACAGCAGAGAAGATATTCTAAAGATCTTACCAAATGAAGATGTACACTAATCTGAAGGATGCACAATGAATGTGGAAAGAAATGCAACAAAAGAGTTCATGTTCAAGATAGGAATGGGTGGATTTTCTTTGAAGTATCAGATGATGCAATAATCTTTTTTTTTTTTTTAGCATTATTAAAATTATTTACCCCTTCATACAAATACAATCTTCTAGGGTTTATTCCTTAATAAGCTATCATGCAGGTCTGAAAATTTCCTGGAAGAAGTGTGTTTTTGGGAAGAATCAGAGAGAGGGAAAAAATAAATCATCTTCTAGATTTGTTCTGGAAAGATGTTTGCATTCACGTGCTGTATTATGGAGACAGTGACAAAATGCTAGATGAAGAATATCACATGCCTTCCAGGAGAACAAAAAGGGTTACAGCTATACTGTACTTTGACAGCAAACATATCATACTTCAGTTTGAGGTCGCAGGAAATAGAATCTGTGGTGAGATCTCTGCTTATGATTTGTACTCGTCTCCTTCCTTGTTTTAACATGGGGCACACACAGACTGTCCTTCAGAGGAGAAAAACAAGATCTGGCTTGACCCCCAGTACAAAGAGTTATATAGCCCTCACAGCAGTGTGACTCATGAAAATAAACTCCCCTGGATCCCCATCTGCCATACATTATCCAGCAGCAACTTGTCCTTGAAATGAACTAAGTAGAGGTTTCCATCTGGCCAGCGACCAATTAGTCAGTTTGCATGGTGACCTTTTGCCTTGTGATTGCTTTTAAATGAAGTCTCCAAAATCTGTATTGTTCTGGGTAGGAAACATCTGAAATCACTTTCCAAAGAGAGTTTGGCACCTCCCCACTATTATACCATTGTGCAATCTAAAATACATCATCTCACTTATTGTTCCATCTATTTGATCTGCAGCCCTGCTTTATCCATGCAGCCACTCCTCTGGAAACAAAGAGATCTCCCATTCCTTTCGAGACTGAACTAAAACTGCCATCCCCAGGAGTATCCCCAAATATCCAGCAATATACAATGTACAGAGACTGCCTGTCACCATCTCTAAGACACAGGAAGGAAGAATCTTAAAAGTCAAATTTGTTTTCTTAATTTTGGACATATAATAGTAGATTTTGAATGTATCAGTAAGGTTGAACTTGCAATCCAGTTCCAGAGGTCTAGCTTTATTCTGGCTTGAAAACCCAAGCCAAACAAAACAAATTTTATCTACTGCTTTAATATGTAGTAAAGCATAGACAATTTATTTCAAATACCAGTTTTTAAAAGTGTGTTTATTTTTTTCAGCCTTACCCTTGATAAAACAACTAATAGGGTGACCAGTGTCTATCAATGCCTGCATTTGAAGACATCCAAATGGTTCAAAACTGACATTAAAAAGAGCAAAGTTTGCTGAACACAGTTTGCAGTGTAGTATTTGGTAAGATGCCATAAACTTTAATGTAACTAATTTGTGAAGCAGTTAGTTTTACATAAGGTTTTTTTATATTATGATGCTGCCTTACAATTTTACCTTTTGTTTAAAATAATCATCTTAGTTTCTTGTAAAATTATTTAATAATGTATCCTCCTAGACTAGCACCCACTCTCCATCAGAAAAATCAGACATATATCCCTTAAAACACCAGGTAACAAGCCAATATTATAATTGCTATCCTCTTACAGACTGGAAATGGAAAAAAACCCCTAACCCATATGATTGATTACATACAGCTCATCTCCTTTTATGGTCACAGGATGGATTAGACTGCCTTTTGCTCCTTTCTAGAGTTTTCTGTGATGGTGCAGAAGTATAACCAAGAGATCTACTCAGAACATTTCTGGCATAGGTCAGTTGAAGAGGGCACCATCTTTCAGCATATCTAGATGGCCAATGTGTGTTGCACCACGTTACTCTCCTAATTTGCCTAATTTGTAGAACATGTTTTGCTGTGTAGGAGTTTAATCAATCTGGAGAGCTCACACCACTGAATGTATCTTTTCTAAGGTACAGTTTACAGGCAGTCACATACTGTATAAGAAGCATTATGACAAAAAATTTCAGGAGTCACAACTCAGACATGCAGTGCAAGATGTCATGAAATGGCAGAAAACAGCTCACTCTCTTCAAGCAAAGTCTGGGAGGAAACGCCTCAGGGGACATTTTCACCAACATATGGTATATTGGCTGATCAGACAGTGATGTCTTTATCTTTTGGCTTGGGTTCAGCTCTTCTGCCTCAGCACAGGTTGTACTGCCGGTCTAAGTTGTCAGTGAGTCGTGTTTAATGCTTGCAAAACGCTTTGTCTGAGGGTCACCTTCATAAAGTACAAACAGTTTATGGATTGCCCTAACCAGTTCTTTAAACCCCAGCTCTGTGCCCGAGAGGGCAGGGAGTGATATAGCACCTCTTCTGCTATTTTGTGTCATAGAAGAATGGCTCCCACATGACAGGTTCTCTCATCTCTACATCTTTTGTGCGATACAACCCTGGTGGAGCTGTCCATCTTTACCACCAAAGAATATTCACTGAGAGTGTGACCAAAGCTGCAGCTACCTGAAGTCCTGTGTTTAAAGCCTAGTGAAGACCTGGCAATGATTATGCACCTGGTTTGGCACTCAGGAGGATGTTCATTCCTCCTACTCTTCCTCTGGCAGCTCTTACCTGCTCCCTGTATATTTCTTATCTGACTGGGCTTCCAGGAAGTGCATGCAGTCATACTGAAACTCAAAATAGGCACCAAAGGACTCTGTGGGCTTCCGTCAGTCCTAAAGGGGTTGAGACAACAGCAGTGTCAGGAACAGTGTCACTACCCCACATTAACTGGACAAAAAATGTGAGGAGGAATTGAGAGGAAAAGACAAGAACCATACAAGAAAGTAAGTACAGCAATAGTAGCAGTGGGGAAAATCAGAGGTAATGTGGCGAGATCCTATGCTGAGAAAAAACAGAAATAAAATATTGATGGGAAGTAAATGAGAAGACCTAGAGAAACACAGGAGCAGTTGAGGACTTAATGAGGGAACAGAATGGATGACAGAACCCAACAGAAATGCCAAATATTACTGAAGCTAAGGACAACCTGCAGGAAACTCACAGGAGGGTTCCCCGCTGCTAAGAGGCTGTATCCGTTTCTGGCTCCCCTGGTTCGCTCGGACTGCCTCTATTTTCCCAAAAGTACTTGCCCAGTCTTCCCATGTGCCTTGCTGAAATTTCTGCCTCTCCACATCTGCTGTTTCTGCCCGGGGAATTCTGTCAAGCATTTCAAGTCTCCATCTGATGATGTTCACTTCTGCCAAAACACTGTTTAGGAAAACCAGTGTTTATGGCTGTGCACACAATATAGGTAAACATACAAGCCAGTTCATTAAAGAAGCTGCAGAAAATGTTTTATAAGCTGCTGCACAAAGCTCAACGGCAATGCCATGGGGAAGAAGCAGTCTGCATCTTTCCCAGGGCTCACAGAGACCACCCTGTACCCAAGAAGCCTTGGAATGCATAGCTGTGGCCTTATGTAAAGCTCCACACCACTCCTTGCACTACATGGTGAGTAAATCCAACACGTTTTTCCTTAGCTGGAAGCTGACGTACAACAAAATCAGACATCCATTGGAGATATCTTCAGGGGTTGCAAGTGACCAAGGGTCACTGCATTAACACATTTTAATTAGACGTTTTCTGAAGGAAGTTCTACGTTGTCAGGAATTCAGGTTTCAAAGTCTCAGCATCAAAGCAAAAGAACTTGCATTACCAGAATGACAAATAAATATCACTGAAGCATTCCCTAACAATAATGAAAGGGCTGATAGTTGAGAAATATTGAGCCAAATTCACTTAGCTCAGAAGGCCTCAAGAAATTGGTGTAATTTGTTAGCTCATAGCTACATGAGTGGAAAACTAAACGTAATGCTTGATAGTGAGAGTTACTTTCATACAGAAGACAATGGAAATCAAAAAAGAGTTCCTGGAGCAAGGAGATATGAGTAAAGATTGGAGCTTAGCTATATCAAAGAGTATAGTCTGAAAGGAAGAAAAAGTAAATAAGGATGTAGAAAATATCCTGATATACCAAACAGTTTCTATTGAATTCCAAAAGAAATAGAAGTTGGCATAGTCCATTATCTAGAAAAAACACACATTTTCAGTTCAAATGCAGCTATTTTTCACAAGGTCAAAAAGACTCAAATCTACTAGGAACGAAATATGAACAAAAAATAGACTAGCTGAAATTGCATTCTGAATTTATTCAGCATTCATTTGATCACAGATGGCATATAGTTCAGCAAGGATCTGATTATGTGATGAATGGTTGGTTACTGGTGTAGCAGCAGAAGATACACAGCACAAAGAAAGTGCACTTTCACTGTATTGTTACCGAAAGCTGATTTTATCAATGTGCAAAGGGTAACTGGAGAAGGGCTAGTGTTAGAATCAGTAACTTGCAAGAAAACCTTAAAAAATCGCAGGTCCTGGCAGAATTAAGATATCAGCAATTATTACTGAGTCCTGAACTAACATCATTATACCCTGAAAAAGGATGAGACTCATGCCACTCTTCAGATGAGGTGTAAAACTGATCTCACCTTGTCCTTAATTATGCCATCAACCTTTTTGCTTGAATGGGAATTCAGTCCCAAAATCTTGACCCAAGTGTCTCCTGAAACACCTCAGACAACGCAGTATTAATTTCAGCCTTATTCAAGTTGCAATATGCCCCCTGGCAGGCAGCACTTTGCAGTTCCAGAGGAGCTGTGTTTCAGCACAGCATGAAGTCATTCTTAGGGAGGTAGGTCAAGTTTTACAAGGCACTCAGGAATGAGACCTCTGAGGATAAAAGATGTCGTGATTTCATTGGTAGAGAGGAAAAGACTCAGAGAGTTCAGTCCAAATAGTGATCATTTGACCTGACCATTCTCTGCTCTGCTGCTTCTTCTTGCAATGTATTTTCTGCTCATTGACCCCCATAACTGAATGGGAGTGAAACCAAAAGTTGGGTAAGACCAAATCAATATGTTGAATTTCTTGCTATAACAGGACTTATTATTTATCCATGGGAAACGAAGAGAGAGAGAAATGGGGAAATCAATTGCTTTTAACCTATGAGTATGATGAGTTGACCTCAGCTATATTTCTAACCTAGCTGGTTTTCAAAGGTGTGCTGTCAACTGGGGACACAGCTTCAGTGTGCCTGGAGGGGAAATGAGGCTAGCAGGACAGGAGGCCTCTGATGTAGTGCCTTCTAGTCTCTCCAAAAATCTATGTCAGATATATGCAGCTGGTACTGCAGCTACTTCTGGCAGTGAGTTGTTCCGTGGCCTTGTCTAATCCTGTATTAAAGCTGTTGTTGCTGATACCCTGGGTAACTGTGGCAGCACAGGGCTTGGGACCCATTTGGGAAACAGGAGAGGTTATTTGGGCACCTGGGCTTCACAGCAGCCCCCATGTTCACTGCGTAATGGACTTGAAAGGTGAGTGAGTCACATCACAACCGGCACTACACATCTGATGCAGCCTGTGAAAGCAAAAGTATGAGCACTGGAATTTATGGTGGGAGTAACTGCAGGGCACTCCAAGGTATACCTGCTGTAAGGATGGCTTTAGCTTTGCATATTTATACTTTTTTGAACTGTAGAGTAGGATTTCTTTACTGTAAATGTCTCTTCCAACCCCAAATTATTTATACTTATTTTCACAGGTTATAATAGTTAAAATTCTCGCCACTGATGACATGTGCCTTCTGGACCATGTCCACACAGATTTATAAGTTTAAAAAATATTAAAAAAAGAGAGTAATTGTGGTTAAACAAATTGACTCTATGGAGGCATAATCAGGGAACCACACCAGCTCTCTGCACCCTTCCACTTTATCTTTCTATATGACACAAAAGTCATGTTATTCCTGAGGCTCACAGAGGAAATAGGACATATCATTACCAGGTTGCACTTCTAGCTGAAAGAAGGGGTATAAAAGGCTTCTACAACAGAAAAATGCAGTCAAATCTTTTGGATTCTTTCCAGCAACTCAGTCTCTTTGAATAAAGATGATAGATGTGATCACAGAGAATACAGGTTGGATGGAGATAGCAGTAGATCATTTTCTGGCTGTTGCCCACTGCTTTGCTTCTATGAGTGGGCTGGAAAGGGAAAACATGTAGACAGTTGCCTTTGATTTTACGCTCTCTCATCAGTGGAGGAACCCCAGTTGGGAAGCTACAGGCAGCACAAAACCAAGCAAACCAGGGAACCTGGTCCTTATGCAAGTGTTTAAAACTAGCCATGCTGTTGCCATATGAAACAATACCCTGACATTTAGAAGTGAAATATTTTATTGTGATCACTAAGCAAAAGTAGGCTGTCAGCCTAAAAAAAAGGTTTGATGTCTGATGTTCTAAATTCTCAGATAACCCTTACGATAAAGATTTGTACTTCTTACCATAGCACATTGCAAGCAGTATTTAGGTCTGTGGTACTTTTTTACAATAATGATACCTATCGTAAATCTGTACAGTGAATAAACTTTAAATACATGGTTTGAAGAGCAACCCAAAATACTTCAAAAAAAGAAGAAGCCTGAGATCTACTTTTGCTGTAGAGGAGCATTTCTAGCAAATCACATCTCACTACTGATTAAAGTTCTGCCATCTGGAGTTCACCAAAGTGGCATCTGGCATTCCAACAATTTTAGGAAATATGCTGGAGCTATAACAATAAACCCAAATATCCTGGTTTTAAATAGGCAGTTTCTCCAGCTGATCTTTTTAAGAGATATGCTCCAGTTCCAGCAGAAGGCTTGGCACAGAAGTGAGGATACTTGGTAAAATTCTGTAGCTGAGGTTGCACTGGAGGTCCATTGGCTGAACATAATTCTTCCTTCTGGCTTTAGAATTGTGGCTTAAGAGTCTCACTTAAGTACTTTAAATATATAAATATAGAGAAACCCCCTATTGCCCAAGGCCATGGGCACCTCCAGAGCATAACTGAGCCCCATTAAGGCATGAATTATCTTTGAGAGTGCCTACTTGCCATTCTCTATTGAACATGGAGACTGCACTCCTAAATTATTTACATTTAGGCAGAATGCATTTGGGTTTATGATCATGCATATTGTATCAAAGGCTTGATCTTAATTAAGCATTGCTCAACCTATTGAATTAGGATTCTTTCTATATCTCTGCTATTTATAATTAGCATCCAAAATTTATGGATGCTAAACCTTCAAAAGCATGTAGATACCTGATGTTCTCAGGTACATACAATCCTGTCTGACAGCAATTCAGGTCCTCCAAAGGTCTTTCACACATCCAAGACTTCCTCAGTCTTGTCAGAGCTAACTTACCCAGAAGCTGCTTCTGGCCCATGCAGCACAAGATACACAAAGCAGATTTTTACTCATCTGGTGAGGTATAGGGTGCTCTGATGTGGAGTCGTGAGAAACCAAAACAAATGCATAACTTACATTTTATACCATAGTGATAAAAGGGGAGAAATATGAGTTGATTTGTCCCTTCTTTCTTTTAAACAACAGATTAGTGGCTAAAATCATCATAGAAAAAGCATATGACTACCCTGGGTGGCAGCTTCCATTTTCTGGAACCAAATAAGGCAGGCTAGGCTTAAATGAATTAAGTGCAAATAGTCTATTTATATTCAGAAGCTTTTATTATTTAGATTTCTTTAGGCTACAAGAGGAGATGCCTGATTCTGGCATTGTAATAATTGCAAATAATCATGCATTGAAACTGCATATTACCAAGTTATCTTCCTTTACAGTCCTGTTCTTCAACAGTCCTCCCCAAAAAAAGTCCTCTATGCAATACGCACTGGTTTTTAAACCACTTTTGTTCAGAATTTATTACTTCTGTGTTCCTTATGTTTCTTTTGCAATTATACATCAGCTTGTCAGTGATCCATGAGTTAAAGTGACAGTGATTTGAGCAGTAGCAGTTCTACTGGCCACGAGTATCTTTTTTATTGATTATGTCAGTTGTGAAAATACAATTAGCTATTTGTCGCTGTTGAGCCGATGTTGAAACAGAGGCACACGAGAGAGATTGCCAAGAAAAGGGAATGATTCATTTAAATGCAGCTTTATATACAAAATGAACGCTAACTGGGATTGGCCACAGCTGTTCACCCCCTGGGGCTGATTGGCCACAGGCATTGGCCGCCTGTTCCCAAAGCAGCTCTGAACACCTTATCTTCTGTTTACAATAAACAGAAAGATTTTCTCGTGAGAAAGAGAGTTCTGTGCTGTCACAGCTATTTATAAGTAAACTCCCAGTATTTCACAAATAAGTGCATTTCCTCCACAATACTACGAATAAACGTGTTCACAAGCCTGGTATATTTACAAATACTTTGAGAAAATCTCAGTCCTAGCTGGACTGAACTTCAGTGAAGTATTCTGCATTCAAACGTCACCTTTTGTAAGAATACATACTGGAACTTTGCAACAGTCATCAAGCATTACTTGCATTTGAGTAATAGCAAGCAAAGTTCTGCTTCTGTATTTTAAGTGCAATGCATTGTAGTATATTAAAAACCTTAAAAGAAAATAGGAAAACTAAATTTTATGTGAGCCTTCAGTCAATTTTTTTTGTAATAGCAATATCACAGACTATTTGTAGTGGCTTGAATGTGACATTGAATGTGTGCAATGAATTTTTTTCCCTTGTCATTTTTCTTTCAGTCTCTCTCTTCTGTAGCTTTAACCTTTCCTACTTCTCTTTTCTTTACCTTCCCTAACTCATGCACTCTACTCTTTTCATTGTGAAGCAGCATACATTTCTGCAATTTTGTCATCCTGAAGAAAGTAAAAGTACCCTGCAAAGTGAGTACTTTTACATTTAGTGATTAGCCCACTGCAACATAGTCAGCCTGATTTTACCACAGTTGGGGTAAAAAATACAATGCCATTTAACAATGCACAAGCTTGAGGGTTACTTTTTAATTTGAGGTCAGCATCTTGTGTGCAGGATTCTTCCTGTGCACTGGATGATATCTCTAGCTGAGCTATGCAGATGTAATTGCCAATGTAAATGCAACTACTCAAACTGGAATTTTGCCAGGACGTGAGGATCAACACATTGGCATGAAGTTGTTCCCAAAAAGTAGCTGGAAGCTCATTTTTAAAATATCACCCTAAAGATAAAAAACCCCCAGAACTACTGGAAATCATGGAGCCTCCTTAGGGATTTTCCAGTATCAACCATGCCCTGGTCTCTCCCTCACAACTGGGAGTGCAGAGGAAAACCATGTACTGCAGTCCTGGCTTCCTTCTGCGAGCAATTCCCTTGCATGAGGAGGAAACAGTCTCAATTCTTTATATTTTTTTAATGAAATGTTTTCCTCTACCTCCTATTCCATTGCAAACTTACGGAAATAAAAAGCACGTTTAAACTTCTTCAGTTACATTTTTCTGTTTTGTGTTTCTTTCCTTCTGATCTTTTTGCTTTCATCTGCTGACTTTATTATACCAATTTAGCTGCCACAGATGTTTTTTTCCCTTTTCTTTTAATGGATATGGCATTGAAAAGAACTGCTTCTGGCCTTCTGCCCACAGCCACTACGTTTTGGTGTCTCCTTTTCCCCCTACCATCTCTTTAAGTGACATGCAACGAATCTTGCAATACTATTTGATGTTGACAGCTCTTTGTCAGCAGACAAAGTTCCCACTCAGCATTGTAAGTGGTATCCCAGGCCACCTCATCAGCCAAGGCAAATTGTCACATCTTCATTGATTTTCCCAAAATCAGCAGAGCTTAACAATTTAATTCAGCTGGATAAATGGACTGCTGAATTCCCAAAGTACACCCAGAGACTAAGATTGGGGTTTTTTTAATAACTTCAGCAACAGCAGCAAAAGCATAAGCTCATTCTTCCTTCTCACTATCCTTTAGAAATTTTCTATGGAGTTTTTTTCCATATTGGACTCTGGTTGGCACCAGTCAGAGTCACCTTCTTTTCTTTCAGGCTTGCTCAGCAGCCCTGCATGCCAAGGGTTTGGAAGAGCTGCTTCTGTAAACACGTCCAGCATCTTGCAGCCACAGGCAGACATCAGCTGTGCAGCGTGGCTGGCACAGGACCAAAACAAAGGATAATACAGGACCTTGATGCAGATAGCTGCTATATCTTAATTTCCCTCATCTTTACTGAATGGTAGTGGATCCCCTTAACAGGGGGACATTTGATAGCACCAGCTGGTCAGTCCCTGTGCATTTCAGAAAGCACAGCAGGAGAGGACAAGGGAAGAGCTCTGTGATACTTCTCCTGCTCAGCACTGCAAGGCTTTGATAGAGAAATGTAAGTATCAACATTTCAAAATGTCTTCCCTGTTCCTCCAAAAGCTGAAAGTTGTTGAAGATGGTGCAAACTAAAGGGTGAGAAAGAAGTCTGCCAGAGCTTTCCATCTGAAGATATTGGAGAATATCTTTGATGTAATTTGACAACTAATTCCTGGGAGAGCAGATAGTACTCTCTGCACCCTGTATAACTTTAACAGCAGGCCAAAATCACAGCCATATGACATTTATGTTACTTGTTAATTCAAAGGATTTCTTTATCCTTTAGGTTCCCCCTAGCTCTAAATTGCAGTTGCATGTTCAAATTTAAAGCTTCCCGACCCTCAAATTTCTGAGAGACTAAAATCTGAGCTGCTCGTTTTAGTTTAATCTCAGAAGGAGCTACACCAATGTGTGAAGAATCACATACTGCCCATAGATCAAGCCCTTCTGAACAATATCATCAAGATGTGATATGTAACACCCTTCCCCTACAAATTTCCAGGTGTTTCTCAGATCTTACAGGTAGAAATGCCAGAACTTCAGAAGGAAAGGGGTTTGCCTGAGATCATGTCAGTGATTACAGAGTTGTTTCGTCACTCCCATTCTGACTGCTACATAAAAAAGAAATAAATCATAGCTAAAAGCCAAGCTGAAGCCCTATTGCTTTTCCCTCCACTATTACATTTTCCCTGTAATGACACATTTTTGTCTAGCTTCTTTTCTACATATGACCCCCAAGTCCTTCCAGTGGAGTGTGCTTCTTGGCCAATTCCAAGCAGTTACTGTCAGTTTTAACAACCACATTACTGCATATTTGGCTGACCACAGGCTACATTAGATGTAGTTTTATACAACTTTCATTAGATGCTTTCAGATCTACTAAGTTTTATTGCCACATGGAAACATAAAACAGATATGAGGGCTATAGTTCTGTTCTGTTAGTTTGTGAGACCAGCACCAGAGTTCACTTATAATCCTTTATAATGGTATTCACCTGTGGTCTACTCTACTGCCCAACCTTGCTATTGGCTTCAGTGCTTTCAACAACCTCTTGATGCATCCAAGAAATTCTTGGAAGCAATAATGTGAAAAGGGAAATTATAAGGTATGTTCATGACAAGATTGTGAAAAATATGTTTGCTTCTAATGAATCTCTATCAAAATCCTTCTATTTAAAAAATGGTGACTCTATTTCTACTTGTTTCACTTGAGGTAGAAAGTCACAAGGTAAAAGGAAGGTAAATCATTCCTTGCACTCAAAACTGACTGGAAAAAGAAAGAGAAAGGCACTCAAAAGAATAAAAAAAGACCAAAAAGAAAGAAAAAAAGAGAGAGAGAAATTGCTAAGCTTGTAAAATTTGGAAAAATAATCTAAACCCCATGGACAGAATGATATCACATGTCTGGGTATGAAGCCATCAGTCAGAACACTTATCCAGGAACAATCCCCAATAGCAAACTCCAGACAACTCCTTGGACATCACAGTTCAGTCAGGTTATTCTCATTTTCTTACCAACAGCGTGTTGCAGGAGCAGCCACCAGCTGTGGTGATGAACCATTTCTAACCCCTGTACTTCACATGGAGCAGCCACAGCTCCTTTCTCACAATGCACTCAGGAGGCAGAGCGGCCTTGCTGACACTTGCCAGAAGTGGTCAGACAGAAGCATCAGGGTATTTATTGCCCTTTGCTGAAAGGCCTGATCCGGAATCAGAAAAACATATTATGAGCCAAACATACTGTTAAAATTGGGATATATTGCTTTCTCTGTTCTTTCACAAAGAAATACACCAAAAATAATCTTCTCTTTCACTTAGCTAACTTAAGGAAATTACTAGCGGACTGATATTTCCATTTCATTCTCTGACTCTGTTTTTCACTTATGAGATTTCCAACTGCACCTTAATTCACCTTTTTCTAAGTATTTTTCTCTTGCTTTAGCTTCTTCATTAAAGCCAACTGTTTTTGTTTGTTCTATAGCACTGACTATGGCACTAATTATTTTTTCTCCCAATCAAGTAATGACTGTAATCTAAAATTTACATTTGTCCCCTCCTCATCAAAGCTGATAAAATTTCCTTGGTATTAAGTATTGTTGAATGCTGAAAAGACTTCCATTAGGTTTTTAGTCTATGGCAATAATTTATGTGATAAAACAGAAATCTCACAGTAAACCAAGGATTTCCTAGCCATGGGCCTTAAATATTCTAAGATGAACACAGATGGTAACTCTAGAGTTCCCAGGAACTCAGGAGGGAAACCAGTGTGATACAGGATAATTAAATTATTTTTAAGTTTCTCAAGTGCTTGGGAATCCCTACATGTCACCAAATGCCTCCCACACACTAGTTTCTACTTTCTTTAAATGAATTAAATTTGCAAAGCTTGAAAAGCTATCACATCATCCAATTTAGAATGGTCTACACATTTGTTCTTGTTAAAAAGCTACACAGAAATTAGTTTGAAACAGTGCTGTTGGTACCTAAATAATATGGCCCAGTTTTGCAAAATGTTACAAAAATCTGGCCGGAGAATTCATGTGTGATTAATGTCTCAGCTGTGCGCCATTGGCCTTCTGTTGACAGTAGCTAGGGAACATTTTCCATTTATTTCAGGTGGCAACAAATTGTACTTTTAGGGAACAGTATATTTGCTATTTAGTTCCACATAGTTGTATCCTGGAACACCAGGAACCCAGTGATACAATGTGAACTCATTAATTTCATTAATTCAAATGTTTCCTTGCTCTATCCTTACAGACAACATAGACATATTTTCCCTTTTGTCTGTGAGTGCACCTAATTCTAATCTAAATTCTATATTCAAAGACACATTACTGCAATTCCACAGTTAATACAAACTACATTTCCATTAGTGTTTTGGTGCTTCACTTCATTTAATTCTTAAACAAATTAGTGGTTTCTAAACCAATTGCTCTCCAACCATTAGTGATAAACGGTATGGGCTTCATGAGACTCTGCTTATTCAAGCTTTCTAGGAGCACTTACAGTAAAGCAAAATAAAACAGTGAAAAGCATAATGTAAGGAACAGTTTTATATGCATACAAACAGGTAGGAATAGTGAAACCCATTGCTCTTTTTCCTTTGCAAGTTATGTACGGAAACTTCTTCTCATTATGCTGTTTTTGTTTTTCTTGTGCACTGCAGCAGCCAACCTTTGGCTTTATTTCATAAATACCTGCGTACCTTCAGTATCACCTGGTATTTCTGGGTTTGAATAAATCTTAGGTTTCAAAGGAACCACTTAAAGCCACTGTATTCTGTGTAGTAATAGTGTCCTGGAAACCCTTGTATTTTTTTTACAAGTGTTCCCCCACCGGGAAACTCTATATTTATTGAAAATTCAGCACAGTTTCTCTCAAAGTTCATCCTGCCTGTTCAAGTCTTGAACTGCATTTTCCAAAATATTTGTAAGCCTGGTTTCCAGTGAAACTTCCATTCCAATGAGTATCAGTTTGATTTGGTTTGCTCAGCTCTAATGACTGTACATGCTTACTGAATGTAGGCATTTCTTAAACCTCTAGGATCACCAAGCCACCATTTTTAAATGCTTCTTTCAAAAGAACCACAACTTATTTCCACAGAGAGTGACTCCAGGTTTTTCCCTAGTATCAGGAGAATTCGGATGAATGGCACATGGAAAGGCAGGATTTAAATCAATGTACTTCAATTGTTAAGGATGATTACAAATTCATGGTGGCACTGCCTGCTTTTTCTAATGCCTACAGTTCATGGACTTTTTAAAAATCTGGGGTTCAAGAGAGGAAAAACAAAAAAAATTAAGAAATCTGGTGGAACCAGCCTGCCATTGAAATGAAACCTGTTTAGTCTTCCTTGCCAGGAAGTTTTATGGTGTCAGGTCACAAATGTGTAGGATTTGGAGGGGGCTGTTGTTTTCCTTTTATCCTCATAAATGAGATATGTAAGTGACGATACTGAAACCACCATTGCTGGTGGCTTTAGGAGGACAATAAATGATTTTTCAGAGACCTTTTGTTTTCTTGCCTTTTTCTATCCGCAGAAACAAGAAACACCTCTGAAATGGGGTTTTTATCGCTCCCATTAGGGCAGTCAAAAGACTATGAGGAAAAAAAAGAAATTTTTTTTCATTTTCTAAAGAAATCTGTACCACTTCTATGAGAGATTCAAGTCTGCCTTCATTTCACAATACTTCATTGTATTTTCCAGTGGTAACCCAAGGGTTTATTCTTAGTGTCTCTATTTTTAATTTTTTTTAACCAATAAGCTGTAGTCCCCTTATAGCAACAGGAAAATATAATTCCACTGAAGTGAAAGAATAATGCAGTCTGAGAACCACTACAAAACATCTATCTAGATGAGCAGCAATAAAAATCAGACATCTGCATATTAATATTTTGACATCAGAAAAAGAAGAGAGAATGAGATAAGACTTCTTTAAAAAGAAGTCCTTAAAAACAGAAGTTATCTAATTGCTTATTTTACCTAGAGGTAGAACAATCTCTTTCTAGCTATCGCATAGTAATGAGAAGTCATTATCTTGAACTCATCTTTAATTAACATCAATCCTGATTAGTCAGAATATATTAGGCTTTTTGTCTGTTACCATAGTATTTGAATCTCCAGTAAAGGAGATATTCAATCAGACATTATCATTTGCACACCACTTCTATGTAATTATTACTTTACCATGTTTTGTGGAGTCTTTGTCCATTTTTAAAGGTGAAATCTATTGTTGATCAACCCTTTCTTAGCTGGAGCAGATCCTGGCATGCCAGGTTTTTGCATGCTGTAGGTGAGTACAATGACAGAAGTCCAACATTCAGAGTAGCTGTAGTTGTCTTGTGCTCTTTGGAACCTTGAGGTCAAGTAAGTCTGTAATACTGAAATTTCAGATTAGAGAAAGTACATAAAAAGAAAACTGTTTCAATAATATAAGCTGTTGGCTGTGTAGAGAAATGAACAGCTTGCTTCCACATCACCTCTTAACAGCTCAGTACATTCAAAGGGACCTGTGCCTAGAGGTAGAGTGCAGGCCAAGGTCTGCATGATTTGGGTGCAGGAATAATACATGAGAGAAGACATATGACCCATTCCTCATTTTGCTTGACTTTTTTTCCTGCTGGCATATCTATCCATAATCTTTTGCTGATTGATTCTTAGCTTCGTGGTTATTAATAAGTGCTATCAGTTCTTGTAGAAAATAGCAACTTTAAAATAACTTCCTGAATCTGATGAAATTTAACAGGGAATAACATTTTAGCAAGAGAATTCTACAGGCAGGTCAACAATCATTATGAATAAGAATTTTTTTTGTATTAAGTTCCACAGGGTTTTGGTGTAATATCTATTGAACTGTATTACATTTCTCTGCAATTTCTTTGGATTTCATCTGGACTGAACAAAAAAGAACCCCAGATTTAGTTCTGTTAAGGTGGTAGATCACCAGCCTGTGCGGTGCTCTGTGGGAGCGGAGCAATTCTGAGCAGGCCTGTGGGAAATTCAGGTGCCCCATTTGAGGGAGGAGGTGTCGGAGAGCCAGGCCATCCTGAGCAGACACTTGGGCTTTGATGCTGGGGGTCTTGGATGCCTTCCAGCTGGGATGGCCTTGCATGAAGCACAGCCCACCTGGTGGCATTGTGGCATTTTTGTTCAAGCTGAAAGTAGTTGTTTTTTGACCTGCTCGTGTTTAGGATGCAATACAGGGACAGAGCTGATCATGGGATCACAAAGAATCTTGCACTCTCCCTAACTAATGGCCATGCAGAAGGGTTTCTTAGCTCTGCTGTGAACAGAAGAGTTTTGAGTTGCTCTAGTCAGTTAGTATGGGGTGACAATAACTCTGAAAGCCTTGCTATGATTCTTTTATCTACAATTTCTTCTTAAGGGCGTTATTGCCATGAGATCATGGAGGTGCAATATAGTGATGCTGGCTTTCTGCCACTCAGGGATTCCCCTTTCCCTATTCATACAGCAAGTGCCCACTCATGCAGGCCTTTGACAGCTACACAGTCTATGGGCCAGTTTTATCATTAAATGAGCAGATGTGGAAGAGAGTTCCACTTTGGTTAAAAATAACTACTCCCTGCAAAAAGATTTCAATGCTTTACTTCAAGTTACAGATGCAGATTAATAGCACTTCAAAAATATGCTATTAGCTACATGCACACTAGTTTTGCAGGGAAAAAACTGACAAGAATATTTCCAGTTATCACAGGACTAACATTTCAGCTTTACTACATTTCCAAGCAGGGAATAAGGGATTCAGTCAAAGAGGAATTACAAAACTAAAATCTCTTGCAGTGCTTTGAAAATTGAGACAGACACAAGCCTCTGGTGAACCTAATGAAGTATCAGAGTAAAAAATGATTTAGCTTCCTAAAAACAGTGCTTTTGCTTTCTATTCAAAGTAGGAAATCAAAGGCATGTCTTTAGTATTTTATTCTGTGAGGCAGCCAAAAAAGGGTTTGCTTTCAAGCCCGAATAGTGAATATAAAGTAACACTTTTGAGAGCCTTTCCTATGATTTTCTCCTTGGTTGAAACACTTGAAATGTGGAAGTAGAGTGCTGCCACACTCTTTCAGGAGGGAAAGGAAAGGATATAAAATTACTTCAGTGTTTTCTGATGTGATTTGGGAACATAGGACACAAATTTTTCAATTTAACTGGAGGATTAAAGAATGGGACATGGTCAGAATGAATATTTTGCTTGCTGCATTTTCTATATGTAAATACGTGAATGGTCCTGCTTCAGCAATTAAATACTACCCATCTGGTTTTTTGAACTTGGAGTGATAGCTCCTAGTAAATCTATTACAAATGTTCCAACCCAAAGAACTATAAAACAGCCTGAAGTAGGAAAAACTAGAATTGAACTTGTCCTTATCCTGTATTACAGAGCCCAGCATTTAGATGGTTCTGGTTTCCAACAAATCCAAGCCCCCTCTCTGAGTTCGCCATTTACCTTCACCCTACTCTCAATTAACACCTCATTAACATGCACACATGCTGAGCCCTTACTTTTTGACCATCCCTTTAGTGCCTTAGTGTACTTGCAGTATTTCCTACAGTTTTATTTGAACTGCATACATGACCATGGAAAATCCTGCAAGAGGAATCATCACAAGATCAAAGCAGAGATACCTACACAAGTGAGTTTGTCATTTGCCTCCTCATTACGCATGTTTGAGTTTCCAGTGAGATGTGGATATTAAATCAGATGTAGAGCACAACAACAAAGAGGCTCCTAGTCTGTCAGCCTACAAGGCTGCTTCAGGACTAACTCTTTTCACACATTAGCACCCACATTAGCTGAGACAGACTTTTTTCCTCTGAGGACAACTAACAACAAAAACATATTAATGACAGCAAAAAAATTTAACCAAAATGTCAAAAGAAGGAACAAGTGATGAAAAAAAGTACCTTCAGACTCAGTGCACACTGAAACTAAATGCTCTGAATTCTCCATTCAGAGTGCTGGTTTTCATCAGTATAGCTGAAAATGTATTCCACTGTGTCAATGAATGCTTGGTAGAACTTGCAGGGAGTAGTGACAGAGGTGACTGCATTGAACAAATCTAATGATTTCTATTGCAGGAGGCAGTCCTTCTCACCTGACAGCTGTCCTTGCAGAGAATCATGTACCAAATCACTGCTTCCACACTGACCTGCAGCTAGTGAAGACTGGCTGGCTTTTCTAATACCACAGCCAGCTGAATTTCTCATCTGCTCCATGCTAGAGCCCAACACACCCTCTCTAGACAGCCTTGGCCATTCTTCATGCTTAACCTTTTAAAAAGGAAACAAATAGGAGAGGAAGTCAGAGCTGGTAAATGCCTATTCCCCAGAAAGCTCTTGCTGTGGTTTTTGTGACTTTGTTCTGAAAGACTTCTCTGCAAACCCCTTAAATGTTCTCAGTTTAAAACAATCTGTACCATGGTCTGTGCTCTGCAACCTGGTGTCTTCCCCACTAAACACACGTTCCTCTTTTGAATAGATATATTCACTAGAATATAGAAAATGTAGGAGGTGTTTGTTTGAAGCCAGATGAATTACTGTGGTACAAAATCAGGGTAGTGCTAATATCCTTATGCCATGTATGGCAATTTAATCAATTAGTTCTTAACCAGACCTCTTTATTTAAAGCTGAGTCTTCCTCTGTTTGGGACAGGCCTAGCTTCTTGTGAGTAAAGTTCTACTGCTTTGACTCCATGACGAAGACTGAGTAAAATGTGCAATGATTCTATAGCTACTCTGCCATAGGTGGCAGACTTGAAATATGAGGAGTTGGTAGGCTGCATTTGGGTGTTTGGACCCTGTATTTGGATACAATGAAACACTGTTGACCTTGTCACCCACTAGCCCCAACACGTCCACTGAGGGAGATAACACTGTGATGGATCCAGACACACGAAGCAGGAATAATTAGGTTTTCACTGTTTCCATTTTAAATTTCTTTTTAATAGCTGCTTCCTTTAGCTAAAATCTAAATGATTTCACTAAATTGTGGTTTGTTGCATCATGACGTTAATTTCTGTTTTTCAAAATGAGCTGGCTTGTAACTCAATGGGAAAGAGTATTTTTGTGCTTTTCAGATTTGTTCACTGTTTCTCTCCTCACAAGCCCCCTGGGGTTTGGGTTATCTGCTGTAAATCATTTAATATATTTTTCACTTAGCTGGTTTTTCTTTTTTCTATGTGTGTTAGTCATTTAAATGCTACAGAAAATCATGATGCTTCTGTTAGATTTTGCAGAGGTGAAAATCCATTTGTTCAACCAAAATTCATTCTTGAGCCTAGATATTTTTACTCAACTTTACTCATCAAGCTGTAGAAAAATGGTCAGAGTTTCTTGCAGTGAAGGAAACAAACAAGGCTGCTGTAAAGAAATCAGGAAGCTTTCCTTTCAGGAACTGATCTTTAGAGAGCTTTGGCTCTCCCTGTAAGCACGATCTGAGCTGAACCCTGGTGACAGGGTAAGGTTCGAACATCACTTGTCACAGACTTGTTCAGGTGTTAAAACAGTATCTTACTTCATGAGCAGACACATTAAAATCAATCAATGTCACTCCTGAGGCAGCAAGTCCCTTCTCAGTGTGAACTGTGGCTCCACTATTCCGAAGAATTTTGACTTTGATGACTGATTTGTTTTTCTCAATTAGGAAAAAAAATATCTGTCAGCTTCTGTGCTTACTGACAGTGAAAGCAGTTCAAAGAATCTTAAAAAGAAGCATCCTTGGCAATTACACCTACTAAAAATAAGTAATGCTTTACAATGCCATTAATTGCTGTAATTACAGAGCCTTGAGTGAAGCTTGCAATGGGCGGGAAGCGTTTGAGCTGTTTGCTTTGTGCAAAGCACAGCTATGAGACATTGAGTTTTCACAATGGATATTTTCTCCCAGATAGCCGAGCATAAATTTCATCAACATTAATATGAATTCCAAACCCCATATCCAAGTGCAAAGGATCTCATGATGCTTTTATGCTCTCAGGATCTAAACTATAATTTCAACCATTAACAAGCACCATTTAGCATTAGATTTGCTAATGTTATATTATGGTTCTGGCAATTCTATACAAGATGCATTACAAGCTCAGTGAAGACTAAATTGTGGCACTGAATAAACACTTTAAATAACAAAGCAAAAATAAACATTTTAAATTAATTTAAGCATTTTACTTTAAATTTTCTTTTAGATACAAAACCAAGCAAGATTTGAAAAACTCAATTCATACCATACCAGTAAAAATCAAATGTATTGCTCAGAGATATCAGTAGGAACAAACTCTATCTGCACAATGTACTTCCCATCCTCTTAATTTTGCTAGGATCGGGTTTTGACCTGTGGCAGCTCCTGTCTGTGGCATCACTTGGGCTATTTTGCCGATAAAAACCAAGTCAGATACTAGATCAACACTGACAACGTATTTAAAAACTTGTTCTCATGAAAAAATCCTGAGAAACAGCAAGCAAACACACCTGACAAGTCTTTGTGTACATAAACTAGGGGACTTTTATCAGCTTTTTTTTATTCAGTTAATCCCTTACTGAGATAAAATTACTCTATTGTGTCACTATGAGAAGTTTCCACTGTTACCTGCACTCACACAGGCTGCTTTAATCTTGGGTTCCCCAAGAGCAACCAGTGCCAGCCACTGTGTTCTGTACATCCTGACAGAAAAATCCCCATGTGACAGCCGTTTGTTCCTCCAGCCATATATATTCCATCAAAATGGTTGTGTCAACAGCAACCAAATTACACATATATTAGCTTTGCAAGCCCGATTTATACTTTGCCATGAAAACAGGTGCAACTGCAAATACTTTTCATTAGAAACGTAATTAATATGCATAAATTTGTTTGCCAAGCAATTCACAAATGAATCAAGACTTAAATTGAATGTCGACACTTCTTTCCTCCCCCCGTCCCTTTCCCTGCCTGGATAAAAAGCATTTAGAGAAGTTTTCTGGGTAAATTTTTGGAATAAAAAGTTTTTCACTTAAGCTTGATGTTATTTCAAACTTTTCTTCATTATTAGATAACAAAGATTAAATAGTAGAAGGATTTATTTCTAAAACTGATTTTTGCCTGCACTTAGAATCTCCAGATAATATGATGGATATACTGTCATGAAGTATGAAATCTACTGTGTCAGATATGAAATAGAGACTAAGCAAGGACTGCTCTTCTCAGAACTCCCTACCTTTCCAAAGAGGCTATTCCTATGGAGAAATCTCAAAGTGACTCAATTGCTTACTGCAGAGAAGAATCATTATAAATCATATTTTCAGAATCACAGAATAAGCTGAGTTGGAAGGGACCGTCAAGAATCTTTGAGTCCTTTGAAGCCCTGCACAGGACCATCCCCAAAAGTCACAAGATGTGCCCAAGAGCATTGTCCAAATGCTTCTTGAACTCTGTTAGGCTAATGAGAACCTGACTATGAAAGATATTCTCTATTCACAAATGTTTGCTAAGTTATTCCTCTCAGTCAGTGTGCCTTTTTCACTGTGGTGAGTTTGGTCATCTAAATTACATGGTACAGCTCCTGGACCACAGCTGGAGGGATGAATCCCCTTAAAAGCAGAGTGACAGAGAGTGACTAATGAATAACCAGGACTGGCTCAAGCTTTTGTGATCCTCTGGGCAAGATGGAGCCAGTACCATGCTGCTCTGTTCACAGAAAGGGCAAAAAAGGGAGAAGGGATAGAGCTGGGAAAGAAAGCGGGAAGGAAGGACACTGAAAAGACTTCCTTGCTGGAATGGGTAAGGAAGCAGGTAGATGGAACTGGACCACCAATTACCACTTCTAGAAGAAGACCCTCCCTTAGGAGTAGCTGCCATGCTGCAAACCCTGATCTTGGCTTTGCGGTGCTGTGCAGTAGATAAAGCAGGTGGTGTGGTTCTGACCCATATTCTGCCCCAAGCAGAAGCTTAACGTACCCTTACCTAGTGCCACTTGCTGAAACTATTCTTCAAGGAATAGTATTTGGGTAAATAATTTGTGCTAACGACCTCCATGCCTCTGCAATTCAGACATTCTGCTAACAGCTGCCATCAGTCATGAGTAATGGGAGCCCACACGTTAATTCATACCAACTGTGGTTGTGGGCTTGGGTTCTTTAAAGAAGACTTATAAGTGGTTCCTTCCCACTGTTTTTATACTATCAGAATGATTCATGTGTTTTCCATGATCTATTCCAACTTTGGCTGTTCTGGACACACATTGGAATAGGGTGAAAAACTGTTCCAAATAGAATTACCTCTGGACTGAGAACAAGACTTCCCCACTAAGCATCCCTTGCATGGTTTCAGCTTGGTTAACCAGCACAGACATGCTGTAACTCTGGGAGACAAAAAGTTACACATTCTCATGCTGGTCTCCCAAGTCCTTCAGTTTTTCCTGAATATGTACAAATATGTCCACCACAAGAGACACATCTTGATAATCTCTCATTCTTCCTCCTACTACGGCATGAATTAGAAAATAAATTTTTTGAAAGGAGAGAGTATAGATCACTCTTTTGCTGCCATATCGTAGCACCAACAGGTTTTTTTTCCCAGCTTAGTTTACTTGTATCATGTATCTCAAACTTTCATTATAAGTTGGCAGTTTCTGTTGTTCCTCAGTAGAAAATAATGGTAGGTGGTCAATGAAGTAAAGATGAAAAAGCTCAAGCTAAACCATTATTATTAACCAGTAAGTGAGATGTTTGCACAAAACATCACAGTTCTGTATCCAAATGGGTTTTTGTAGAGCATGAAATTGCATAGAAGTAGCTTTCAAAATTGTATGAAATGATTTCTTCAGTTGAAATGTAAAATCCATAGATTTTGATGATTTGGAAATAATTGTGTGGATCTTAATTTCTCCATTTCTGTGAAAATCAGTATATGTGCTTCTGGCATCCCATTCAACAGAACTAATTTTAAATGAAGGATTGAAGCATGAATTCAAATGAGAAAAGATGCCTCATGTACGAGTAATATAATCTGATCTTTTTTCTCTCTCTGTCACCATCAGTGACGGTCAAATTGGCTAGCACTTTAATTTAATGTCCACCTCTGAACTACTCAGGTAGTGAACAAATCATATTATCTGTCTAGATCAGTTCACCAATAGATTGAAAAATTCATTACTTGATGCTCTGCCTTCTCCATTAATTAGTTAATGTTTGTAAAGCACTTTGAAATGAAAGGAGCTATATAAGCAACACTATTATCATTACATACTTCAGAGCAGATAAAGAATAAACTAATGAAAGTCTGCAGAAAGAAAAAAATGAACAAAATTTAAATGAGGTCTATTCTGCAGGGACTGGGAAGGTGACCAGGTGGCAAAGGGAAGCTCAGATAGGACTAAATCATTACACTGTGATTCTGAGATTTGTTGAATGCCCAGCATAGAAATAAATTGGTGATCTTAATCCATATCCTAAAGGACAAGGCTCTCCTTCATATCAAGTCATCATCTTTTAATAGACTTTCTCTACAACTGAGAAAAAAGCACCTCTGCAAAGCATGCAGGGGACACTATACTGAAGTACCTTCTTCCTGTTCCTGATTCAATACTGTAATAAAGGTTTTCTATTTCCAGGGCTATGTGATTAGTTCTTTCTAATACCACTGACAACTTAAAAGGAAAAAAAAAAAAAAAAGCCTCTTTTTCTCCCTTTCCAAACAAGCAGTGTACATGTTTCTTAAATTCTATAAAGGATGAACATTATGAGACTGGGGTACTCTACAGTGACAGAAAATATAGTGAGGCCATAATAAAACCAGAGAAGAGGCAGAATTATGGTGTCCTCTGTAGTTTGTGCATTTTCTGTTATTATCTTTATCAACCTCTGTTCATTAAATCTTTAAAAGCAGCTACAATAGCTTATGTTAGATTGAGCACATTTCCTGATAAGATCAGAATCACAAAATACTAGAACAAGGTGGGCAGAAGAAAGTGGGGCCTTACCAAAAAGGGGGGTGAGGTCAGAATTTGAGCAGAAACAGAAAAGGGGAATCAAATGAGAGAGCTTGTGGGGGAATGGACTTTGGCACAAAAAATTTGAGCAAGTGTTCACATTTATTTTCTATCCCTACCACACTTACTATCCTGATACATGAGAGGCTTTTTGTTCTGCTCAACCCCTGCTAGTGTTTGTAAGTAAAAATGACATTCAATTTTAAGCACCAGTGCATAGCTTTCTTCCCTTTTTTTTTTTTTTTTTAATGTAATGCTCTGTGATTTTGGGTCTAAGGGAAGCTGCAGTGGGTAGTAGAGTCACACTTGACGATAATTAAGGCCTTAGAAAAAAAGCCGATATGGAATACTTATCAAAATGGTTTAAGACATGATACTGCACCTTAAATACTTAATTCTGACCCTTTATGCAGGCAAAGAGAAATGCATGCAGAGTTGGTTTCTGATTAGAGTGCTCTCAACTTGCAGGTCTAGGTTTGTTTCCCCTAGGCACTTATCAGAAGTATTTCATTCACGGTCCCACACACCCTCGACTTCTTCCCATCAATGGAAAGGGGTGTCTAATTCCCAAGGCTGACCCTTTTTTTCCATCCTATTCTCTTCTGGCAATAAAATTTTCAATATAGGAACTTCAGTTATGAAAAGCAGGGACGGTAGGATGACTCCAGGACCTGAGACAAGCATGGAACATCATTGCCTCATCAGAGAACCGTGGCTTCACCTCTGCCCTGTGTCTCTGGGAGGAATAGACTCAACTGCATTGCTGTGGGACATTCCACAGCCACAGGCACTCGCACAGGTTCCCGTGATTTCGGGGTCCCCACTAGGAACCAGCTATGGCCGTTCTCAGCCTGAAAAAATGAACAAGATGAGTGAGAAAAAGCCACAAGCTTCACACCATCAAAGCAAAGCCCTTAGTTACTCTGGGATATCCAGGATGTTCCTTGGGGCTTAGCTGTTCTGACAGGGTTCCTTCCCCCTCTTCTTGGTTGTCACTCATTGTCATCAACTACACATTAGGCTGGCTTTTTACTAGAAGATAACCCAAAAATTGTCAAGACAGCTCAGGTGAAGTTCAAGCTTAAGCATATAAGGTAGTGATGAGATTTAAATGAATAATCTAGTTTTTAGATTGCTATTTTCCTTTTAAAATTAAAAGCATTTTCCAGATTTGCTGGTTTCAGAAGCTGAGAGAGAGATTTCAATATTTTGTTATAGATCTTTGTAAATTTCTTCCATGACTTTTAAGAGAATTAAAGACAGGGTGTTAATAAAGTATTTTAGGAAGCAGACATGCTGCCAGTAGTTTGCTTGTAGTTAGTGGTTTGTGGCTGAATTCAGCTTTACTACTTTCCTTCCAGCCCTCATGAGACTTAGTTCATTACTTGGTTATTTATTTTTTAACAACCTTTAATTGTCATTTAATATCTAAAACTCTATTTACACACAACTGCCGATCTGTTACTAACCACCACCTCTTTTTGATTAACACAGTTCAGTCTGTAAGTTTGGTAATTACGTGTTTAGCAGGAAGGATGGAACAAAGAAATGCTCAAATCCAGAACTACATCCCCTTCATTTTATTACCTCTTTTTTTGGTTCTGCTTTTATGTCATGTTGCCTCTAGACTTTTGTTCCCTTCTGTGGTTGCTTTAGTGCCTTACTGCTATAGCTTGTGTAGACAGCGTCTCTTGAACTCCAGTTTTCACAATTTCCTTCCATAAAATACACTATTGCTCCCTTCCTGAAAACAAACCCTTAAGAAGGGAATAAACATTAATGATGAAATCCCAAGGGCAATCCTGCCATTGCTGATTCTAGTAGATCTAGTGTTGACTTTACAGTCTGATCATACAAACTCTGGGAAGAGGTTTGATGACCTCTTTCTTCCTGAGAATTTTTGCAAAAACTCTTTAGAGAAAATCCAGTGGTCCTTCTACTCTCAATATGCACATGCGCTCTGTTCAAAGACCATTGCTCATTATTCATGACTTTTGGAGACCTGAGTTTAAAATAGGTGCTCGAAAATATCTTTCTTGCATTTCATCTTTTCAAGGATTTACATCCTTCTGATACTTTGCTCTGTATTCTGTTTCTCAATACATTTGTTGGCAAAAAGAAGCAAGGGATTAGAAGAAATATTTTTGCCAAAGTTTCTCATGGAGTGCGTGAAATATGACTTTTTCAAAAAATTGTATCTCAGCCTTTTATACAGGATAAGTTAATCAGATTAGGGTGTCAAAGTTAATGGCAGAGAACTTGGATGATCTGAGGGGTTTTCACTCTACATTCATACACTCCTAAGTGTTCAACAACAGATCTGCCTCATTTTTATCTAAGGAATAATAAATATTTTCTAATCATTCAAACCAAGCTGAAGAAGAGCCTGATCTGCCAAACTTTGGACATATTTAATTAATGTGACTATTAAATTATTATATTTATACATATAGTTTGTCAATACTATCTGCACAGTATTTAAAAAAATTTCTTACAGTACCAGTAGTCAGGAGATGTAGAGATTAGACTCTGACTTATCTGCCCTGATAAAAGATATACACTTTTCATTCTGCAGCTGGAGAAAGAATGTTTGTCTGAAGTCAGAGTCAAGACACAATCTTGGATCAAGGAAAACTTCCATGGCCAGTGAAGATTTGGTAGTTTAATCCGATATTTTGTCTGATTTCCAGGAGGTTGAGCTGGAATGGTTTGCCAGTATTCTTGGCATAAAACACAGAAACATTCATGTTTTAGCTCTATACCATTTGCTTTGTCAAGGGAAGATGACAGAGGAAACACTCCAATCTTAAAAAGAAACAAAATTATTAGTAAATTCATGGAAGAGACAGGCATGAGTGATAAGTGAAGAGAAAACCACTTCCCAGAGATAACCTAATACTTTAAAAAGCAGCTGAAGTCAATTTATTTTGCTCTTTCCTCAATGATCTAATATACAGATGTCAGCCAAAACTGGGACAAGAAACAGCAGGAACAGTTGCACAGGCACTACACTGTAATGAAAGGAAACAGATTTTAATGCACAAATAGATGTATTAAGAGATAGTTTCGTGTTTATTAGAAGGAAATCAGGAGAACTGCAGAAATAAACCAAGGTTCCTCTTAAAAGCACTGGACATTTTTATTCCTGTGTGATTAGTGTTCTGTACATTCAGATCAAATCTATGCTTTTGCAGGAACTCACTGTGTAATTACATAGAATCTCCAACATGAAGTACTAGACAACAATGTCAAGGTTGAAAGTCAAATGCTCAGCAGCTGTAAAAAGACAAATTAAGGGCTGCAGGGGCAGCCTCAGTTGGACTCCTTTCTATGTATATGCTCGTTTTGAAAAGGAACTCCTATAAAATTTTGAAACGGCACTGAACAAATTTCCTCCCCTTCCTGGAAGTGCCTGAACTGTTGCTGCTGAAAATTTCTACTCAGTAAATTCAGCCGACATATGTGCTTAAAATGACAGTGTTAAGTGTCAATCCACAGGATTACATTTGAGCAAAGTTATAGGCAATTAGGGAAATCAAAACTATTATTATGATAAAAGGAAGTACTGAGAAATCTCAGCCACAATCTAGTCCTACTAGTCCTACATATGATGCAGTCCATTTCCTTAATGTGCACTTCTCAGTGCTGTTGCAAGGATTAAGAGCACTTTATGTGAACCAAAATGTAATAGATCATGTTTTCTTCATTCTCTGCCGCCAGCAACAACTGACTTCAATTTTTAAGTATAAAACTCAGAGAGGATGGAAGAAAACTCAGATGTAATTATTTTCATAAGCTGCTCTTGTTTCTGTTTTCAAGAAACAGTATTTGACTACTGTTAAATGATAGATTGCATTAAAATATGCTCAATTTATCTAGAGCCTGCTGACACAGGAACAGGTATAAAACAAAGATAAAAGAGAGAGTATGGAGGTGGCAGCCCTGCTTCACCATCCTACCTCCTTGTTCCTCCTTTCACCTCACTAATTTGCCATCTGAATGGTGGGACTGGTGCTCAGTCTCTACCTCTGTTTAAGTCTTGGCTTCCTTGAGCCAAAATACTTTTGTTTAACAAAAAACACTTAACTATTAACAAAAAATCTGATACTAACTTCAGTTGTCCCTGCTGTTAAACAAATACATTTCTTAGAAAAGCAGGAGAGCAGGAAAATTTATGTATTTTCAGTTGACAGTTCTATTCTTGCTACATAAGTGCATTTTATTTATCTCCCTTTTTCATCTTTTCATGCAACTTTCTAGATGAAGGCCAGCCTTAGTTGTTGTCAGTGTTTTCCCTGTACATATTTATGTTTTCTCCATGTCATACTTTTACATGGTCTTTTCTATGTAAGTTTAAAGACATTTTAAAGCTGTGAAGGGAACAAAAAAAACCTGTTCTGGTGTTGTGTTTTACACTTTGAGGATCCATTTTTTCTCTTTTTCTTTCTACTCTTCCCTTTATAATTCCTTCCTCCTACTACTGTCTGAATGAACAGTTGTGCCTGGAACACTCTGAACAGTCTTCTTGCACTTTGCCACACTGTAAGCCTGTGGACTGGAGAGTCAGACTGTCCTTCCCAAGGCACATCCCTTCCTCACTGCTCTGCAAGCCACCTTGAATCCCAGCTCTGGTCCTCTTCCTGCAGTACATCAGAAGAAATATGAAAACACTATTTCCTCCTCAAACATCAGTGCTCAGTCTGCCCTAAAAAATGGATTGAAATCAACCACAAATCCCTACAAAAAGACTGAGCATTCACCCAACAAGTCTCTTCTGAAAATAAAGGCTCCAGAGACTGAGTCCATTCCCACCTGTGAAACCCTGAGTCTTCAAATTTATCACTCTTCAACATTTGTAGCACCTTAGCAGTCAATGGTGACACCAGACAGGTGTCACAACAAAGAAATTAGTAAATCTTGCTGATGATGCACAGGAAGAATGAAGAACTCAGCTCGCTCTTTCTCACCTTCTTCCTCTTCTTTCGAGCACTCCTCCAGTAGCAAAAATTTAATTATACACATGGAATGAACTGCCAGTTTTACCTAACGCCTCGTTTCAGAATTTTCTGACTTTTGCACAATTTAGCTACAATTTCAGTATAACTGCAGTGTGTGTTAGTGAAGGAGAAAATGTTGCATTAAAATTACAGGTTAGATAGCTGAGGAGTAGTGTGCAATTCAGATTGTGGCCTTAGTATCCATTATCTGATTATTGCCTTGCCAGCACACATATACACAAGAACAATTGGTAGTTTAATGAAATAATCATATCCAGGCAATCTGTTTAAAATACAATAACTTAATAATACCAGTCACTTATAATTTTACACTGCAAGTGTATTACTTCTGGAAGATTCTGCAGAAGAAATTAAATTGTAATCAAGTAATTATCTAATGAGGTGTTACACAATACATTTTTGCCAGCAGTAAAGTGAGAAACAGAACTAAAGCAGATAAAACAAATTTTCTCCAAAGTGATAAAAAGTTTCAACTCCGCAATATCAGAATAAAGGCAATGTCTAATCACTCTTTCAGACTCAAACATTTTATGTAAGAGTTCTGATGTATTTGTCCCACAATTTGTACATGTAAATTCACCAGAACTTCTCTGAAAATGATAAGAATAAGTGAACTATAAAATACATGTCTGAAAATACCATTAATACATTAGGGTATGTAAGGGTAAACCGAGGCACAAAGAAGTTGGCCAAATTCTTCAGTTTCTGAAGAGCATCTATTGCTTTCAGTAATACACGGCAAAAATCAATATTTTGACTTTACATCCACATTTCACATATTTGCATCTTCATGTCCCTACACAGTTCGGTGTATTTGTTCCTCAGACTGATTATTTTTAAACACACATATGCATTCCTAAAAATTCGTGAACATAATTTCACAGTGTGCAGGTGACTGTGTTGTCAGGGCTGGAGTCTCAGTGAGAGCACTGGATTTGAGCCATATGGTTGCTGCCTGGGGTTAAACCATGACAATTACAGATAAATGAATTGTACTGGTATTTTTCATAAGTCCTTGATGTGACATCTGACTGCTTCACTCGGTTTTATTCTAGCAAAATTACCATTCTGAAATACTTCATTCAAAATCTTTTCTGAAATTTTTTACATCAGTCACACTGAGCAGACAGTTCAGCTTGGTGGAACCTGGCTCAAGATGCTGACACCCAGTTGATGGCCCAAATTATTAATGAGAGTCTCTTCCTCAGAGTGCCTAGAGATCAGCTGCAATTCATGTCTCCCTGTAAACACAACACTCAGCAACAGCTGTGTCCAGAAACAATTGTGTACAGTGTCCTCAGCTGCCATACAAAATGTCTTGGTATTTCATGTTCAATGTGAGCATGAAAAAAATGTGGAACAAAGCTGTAAAGTCAGGACAATCCAGAACAGTGAAACTGGTTACATTTTATCAGTCATCTGGAGTAATCTAATTTCTGCAAAGAAATCTAACCCATGAAAAACACTTCTCATCAGACCTTTAAGAGACAGACCAGTAGAGAAGAAATCCCAAGCCCATACAGAGTATTTCACCCATGAAGGGTGAGTATTATGTTTCTCTCATGAGTATAAAAGCTCCATAAGTCATGACTGCGAAGGCATGAATGAATTATGAAGGTATTTTACTTTAGTAAAAGAAGCAGGATCAGAATTTGTACACAGGATATACTATTTATGCTACCTATTTCTTGATCTGTTCATTTAAAATTGTTTAAAACTGTCAGTTCTACTAGTAAAGAAATGATCACAGAGAAAAATAGATCAAATTCATTAGAAACATACAAAATAGGTTTCTACAGGTGATCATAAATAATGTTGATTTCTACAAATGGTTCTCAATTCCATATTTCAAAGAATGGTAGGCATTCACAAGACTACCTTTTTTATTCACTGCTGCTCTTTTGCACCAAATGAGACAGGAGATCTCAGAAAATAAATAATTGTGAGACTGTGCCATCAGGATTGGAGATTGCAGAAAAACAGCTTTTCTCTTCAGAAAGTCTACTTCATCTTTAGTTCTTATAGTGAATTAGATAGAAAGAGCAAATAACAATGCCTTTCTGAGAATAAAATGTTATGAACTGTGTCAACTAAAAGAAAAATACTGTAAAGGTACATTTAGGGCTGGGTCCTCAACGCTTTCCATGATAGTGCAAGGTCTCATGTGGCCTCATGGCAGCTGTAGTTCAAAGTTCCTCACACCCTTCCCTTCCACATTCTCTTTTCAGAGTCCCCTTACAGTCTGACTAGGATCTGGGCACAGCCCAACACACCTTGATTTTCCCTGTGTTTTGATGTTTGGAATGATGGGATTCTGTTAACCGACTTCTTTCCATTCTTCTCACTGAAAATCTTGAAGTTCATCTTTTTCTATAGAAAACTTTCTAGCAGGCATGTATTTCATCTCCAAAGTTTGTACTAGAGTCTACTCAGATGTAAGAGGGAAGATACATCAGTGTTATGAGGCAAGACAAGGCAAGAAGTGCAGGGGAAGTGAAGACCATGCCATCATAAGACTAATAAAGAAGTCCCTGAAAAGTTTAAAAAATAGACAAATGGTTTTGTTGCATCTATGTTTCAATGTTTCATCAGACACTACCAAATAAATTTCAATGAGATACTAGATGGAACACTTTTGCCTCCAATATTTTTTAAATTTTCATACTAGCTTTGGTTACATATCCCTTTCAGAATAATTTTGAAGTTGTTGGGTTTTGATATTATGTTGAAATGCAGTAACGGAAAGCCCTTTTCTTCTCTTCTAACTCTCCAGATGACCTGACTTTAGGCCAACTCAATGCTTTTAATGGGTTTATCTTTTTTTTTATAGATGTTTCCAGTCACCCAACTAATCCTTCCATCCCAGTGAAAAAATGGAAGTATCTGTTTAAACAGGAGGATGAAGTGTCACCACAGTCCCTGTAGGAAATGGCAGCCACTGTCCACTTCCAGCTAAGCACATGCCATGTGAGAAAGAAATATTGTTCTGTCTATCCATCTAGAGACTGGAGTAAGATGACAATAAAAAAATCTTTTGCAGAGAATTTCCACTGTTGATACTCTAAAAACATTGTGTTGCCAAGATGACACCAGAACATAGATGTTAATTACCTTATAATTTGATTTTCTTCATCCTCAGTGTCTTTCCATCCAACTTTAAACTCTGCTCAAGTCTAGTCCAAAACTGGCATCAGGCTGGCATCAGGTTTATTAGCTTGCAGCAAGTGTGAATCCCTCTTTGTATGAGACAAACCTAAATGGAAACCTCACTCAAGGAACTGCAGTGGACAGCTTGATACTGTTCTTTTTTTTTTTTTTTTTNGAGCTGGTGGGGCGTCTATTTAATTTTTTTTTTTTTTTTTTTTTTTTTTTTTTTCTTTTTCTTTTCAATCATCCAAACAACCAGTATTTTTATGGTCTGGTATCTTTCTATTCACATTAAGTCCAAGTGAATATATACAGCTGCAAAATTCTGCATGCTTCAGTGTATAATGAAAAAATAACCACCTGAACCCCCAAATAAAGCCCCTCTCCAAACAACCAAAAAACCAAAACAAAAAATGCAACCAAAACAAACCCACAACCCTCCCTGCCCCCAAAGCAGCTCCAGGGAGAAGTCCAATATGTGAAGTGAACATGCACTTGTGTGAATACAAGCTTTTCAGATGCCTGTCGATTTTGGGATCAATTAAGTTGTTTAAGGAGAAGAATCTATTTGAAGGATCCCATTTGATGTGTGTACCTCTTGTGCAGAATTGACTCTGCTCCTTCTCTCCATCCTACAGAGACAGATCACTGAAAACAATGATCACATACCAAGTTGGATGGCTTTGTCTCCTTCCTCTTTCTCAAAAGCAGTTCCAAATCATAGTGTTTGCCATTAAAAGAAAGTTGTTTTATTTGCTTAATTGGGTTATTGTTCTCCCAGAACTTCAAGGAAGCAAAAAAGACCCAGTGAAAATATTTTCTAAAAGTTCAGAACTATTTCGGTTCTATGAGCGTCATCAGTAACTGCAATTTACCTCCTGAACCGAATCCTCCAGCCTGTTAACCAGTTTTAAAGCAAATATGAAAAAAAGTAACACAGGTAATCTAGATTTCAGATGGAGAATGAGGTGCATACTGTTAGCAGCATAAGAATGAACAAAGTCTTTTAAACTGCCTTTTATACTCAATCAGATGCAACTAAAGCCCAGAAAAACATGTCCAGTACACTCACAACTCATTTAGCACAAATCCTGACACACGGGAAAACATCACTGACAGATTACAGGCAAATAATGTGATTAAATTTGGTCTCAAAATAAGAGAGGTCTTCAGGTAGCCAGAGGAAAGATTAGAGACATGCAGGTGAGGCATCAGTTAGAAACTGAAATCAGATATTTAAAAGCTGGTCCAGAAACAAAAGGCACATAGTTCAGATTATAAAATGAATAAATATTTATATATCTCCAAAAGCTCATCTAGAAGAATGGTTGTTAACAGAGATGGGCAAATATTACTTCAAAAACTCTAGGTTGGGAGTCCATTACCATGAAAAATCCCTAAGACATTCCTGTCATGTGCCATTTATGGCAGAAAGAAATGCTCTAAACAAAGCTAAATCTGTCCTGAGTCTTTTGGTGTATGCTGAAGCCCGAAGAAACTCTCATCTAACTAATGCTATGTTCCTAACAATGCCTGTGGGCTCTGGAAAGCTGTGAGTTGCTGAAGCAGAGCAGATCTGGCTGATACCTCTCATTTTTTCAAGGGTAGCCTCCATTCAAAGGAATGAGAAGAAGGCTAGTCTGGCAGTGCAGTGACACTTGGCAGTGCCTCCTGGGGGTTCTTGATGGCCAGCAGGCTTCAGCCACTAGTGATGTTATGGTAAATTCACTCCTTGTCACATGGCATTTTCAGATAGCTCTGAAGTCTGTTTCAAGGATACAAGCCATATAAAAAAATATTTTAAAGGTGAGAAGGGCTGAAACTCTGAGATACTTTTTGGCCTGCTGTGATAATGTGACCTCCAGTCCCTGTTTCACACTTTGTTTGCCTTACACACTACAGCATTTATGGATACAACGACATCTAAATACATTTTCTCTGCTCAGTTTATCTTTTGATCATCTGCCTAGCTGCTTCTAAGTTCTGAAATGGGCTGTAGGGACACAGTCCTGTTGCTATACTCTAGTACCACTGACAGCTGCAAAACCACATCCTAGCAAAATATTTGGAGGCTCTGCTTGTGTTGCTCTCCCTGCAGTGCTATGGCTTGCCTGTCTCTTCCTGGAGAGGAAGGGAGCTTGACATCTTTCAGGATCTTGATACATAGAGCTACAACAAGAATGCTAAGTGTTTGCAAACCTTACTCTTGGGTTCACTGTTAAACAACAGGCACCGAACAAAGTGTTACAAATCTGTCGCAGTCTCAGAAATCCCTGGTGATTTAAAATTATTTTCTAAGGTTCCTCCATGCTTCTCCTCCTTGATGGCTCAGGTTGAAAAGCCAGATGCCTAGCAGGAATGACCGCAATGGCAGGGAGAGCTCCTGCTCTCTGATCCAGTTTGCTGCAGCTGACCGATGAGGGTCTTGGATATGTTTGTTGTTTTTTGAGAGTTTTCACAATGATCTTTCCAAGATGCTACCAGACTGAAAAATTTTACACTGAACACAGATGTGCATGTTGTATTTTTAGCAGAAAATTAATCAGTTAATATGGTTTATGTAAATTTAGGAACTGTTTAGAAGGCTTCATTCTCAGTGCAATATTCAATATTTGCTTAATATCTTGTCAGACAGTAATTATATTCCCAGATAGAAATTTATACTCAACTGTAGCAAAATGATTCTTACCATTAATTCTGTCAGAAACAGGGAAAGATTAACTGTACTATGCCTGGAATGGATTATTTAGCATTGCACAGGCTATTAGTATGAAAATGCATGCATCCCCTGAAAAATGTATGGAGTAAAAAGGATTGTAATTCCATTAAGCATAACAAGATGAAACTAGTTTAAGAAATGAAAAAAAAATAAGAAGGAAATACGGCCTATAACTAGTGACTAATAAAAATTAAAACCGTAAACAGAATTTTTTGGTTTTTAGAGATAAACTAAGCATTTTTAAAAAGTTATCATGACCACTATTCTGATGCTGTAGAATATTTTTATTCTGGCCTATAACTATTCTAGTGACATTCTTCAACACTGGCCTTTATTATAATAGCTTGTACCAAATCAGTTGCATACTCCATGTCAGGAATAACCCAAAGGTATATTTTATTATACAGGTTTAAAATTTCTGAATATTTTGTTTCCAGACTTGTCCTATTGCAAATGTTTTTGAGTCAAAGTCACTGTAGTTCTACAATTGGTTCATTCCTATGATATTCTTTATCGTGGAAACATCAAAATCCTGGCTGCTGTACAGTTCTCACTCAGTTAATATGAACCTTTCCTAATCAGAAGTAGAAATGAGAAAACAGATATCAAAATCCCAAATTGTTTATCTAGTCTTCTACAGAATACAAACCAAATAAATCAAATAACTTAAAGGCCTTTAAGAAGATATTTTGCCAAATCAAAACTAAATTTCCTTCCTTCCTTCCTTCCTTCCTTCCTTCCTTCCTTCCTTCCTTCCTTC